>OX453082.1:12197716-12763578 GCA_949699795.1 Spicauda simplicius | reverse complement strand
GCACTAGAAAGCACTAGAAACAGAGCTATATTGAAGCTAAAACTTCGCCGGCAATAGAACACCGGTGTCTTCGTTCATTAATATTAATGTGTGAATGAACAAACGATGGTGACATTTCTATAAGTTGCAGTTAACGCGGCTGTAATAAACGTGTAGCTTCATTTATTTACCCGATTGAGAAGCAAATCATGCAGGCCACTGATGATAAGTGGTCACGGCTGCCCATGGACGTCTGAGAGAATTACCAGGTGGTCACCAGTGTGTTCGACCGGGGAAGTACCACCGCCACACCTATTTCCAGCGTGAAGCAGTTCTAGCGTTTTGATGGAAGGATGTGGTTCCCGGCACACTTTTATGTGAAGCGACAATCTTAGTCCTCGGGAGTAGAATCGCATCTGTGATTGACTTCAGATTTAACCTATGTTCTATATGAAAATGCTTACATATGTCCATGGGCGGCAGTGACCACTTACCATCATGGACTGCATGCTCGTTTGCTGCTTTAATGAGATAAAAAAACAGATGAGCAGGCAGTCCATCAGATGGTAAGTGCTCGCTACCACTCATGGACATCTGTAAGCAACTTCATATAGAACAAGGGATATATATATATTTTATATCTGAAATCAGTCACTAGTGTGTTGCTACTTCCGAGGACTAAGGTCACCTAGTCTAATTTTGACCAAACTCTAGACCGAAGCGAGCGGAATCGCAAGGATAACCTTTTTTTTTTTGTTTTCGAGGGGGAAACCTTCCAAAGGTACCCGACGCCGTGGGAGCGACGCAAGGTTATGTAGGATTTTTACCGCACTAAAACCCCCCCGGTGGCCGTCCTCGGCGCTGAAAAGGAGGACTCCGGGATCTCGAAGCGACTTCAACCGGAATCCTCGAGCGCGCTGCCCCATCGGGCTCCTCCCAGATGGGCGGCTGGGCGCACCGCTCCGTCTAGTCTTTACGACGGTATGCGACCACACATACCGCCGTCCTTCCCGGGATTGCCTGACCGAACGGTTCGAGCTCCCACTCTAGCCGTCTGCAACCCCGGAAGCCCCTTTTAGTCGCCTCTTACGACAGGCAGGGGATACCGTAGCCCTATTCTGACCCCGAGGCTACAGGGACGAACCTAGTAGTATAATTAATGCTAGTCTCTCACAGTAAGTGGACCATTCTGTATTATACCCATCAGTCGGTTCTCACGCTCTTCCAATCTGTTAAGTGTAACAACTTAATCAATATATATAAAACCTAGCTGTACCCTGCGTGCGTTGCTACGCCATCACAAAAAAATACACCAGAAATCTTCGCGAGCTTATGAATAAAAACTTTGCTAAAGATGATGATCAAATGAATAGTTTACGATTCTATAGAGGACATACAGACAAACATTCATTTTTATAAAAAAGAAGATAAACAATCATAGTATGTTTACAATAGTAATTAAAAACAATATTTTTTCTTGATTTGTACATTACCCGACTGCGTTAAAGGTTAAAGGAGGGTATACAAACATACCCTCCCGAGAGGAGGGTATGTTTGTGACGCTTCCTGACGTCACAAACTCACTTCGTGGAGTAGAGGGCGCACCAGGTTCACACCAGGAGTGTCCATTACTGTCCATTCTTGAAGATTGCGAGTAAAACACAGGAGTAAACTTCTACGATTTATTCACACTTGTGGAGGTCCGATCGCTTCGACGGTTAAACAAGAATCTTTTTCTACCGGCGTTCGCTCGTCTTTTTTATAACAATGTTTGGTGAGATGACAATAACAAATTTATGGAGGGTAAACTAAATAACAATTCTAAAAATCATTAAATATTGCTAATTGAATAAACAAAAAAATTTCGATCTTAAAACTAACCAAAATAATTATTATCGGCGACGTGTTTTTCATAAATACGCGGTGTCGCGCCGATTTATATATGTAATATGTATTTACGGAGATGATGTTTGGAAGACTAAGAATTTGATAAAAGACGTATATTTGTCTGTTTGTTTGTATTCCGCATCACACTAAAATTGAATTAAATTTTAATATGTTATAGTCCGAATAAGTAACATATCTGAATGATGAGTTTAGATTCATGTTCTGTTGTCATGTGTATTCGTTTTGTGTGTATCCATGGTACCCACGACACAGGAGAAAATCCTAGTGTATAAGTGTAGAAAGCATGTTTTAAAAAGATCAATAATATCGAATAGATAACCTCTTTACTTTGGGAAGTCTGTTAAAAATACTTCAATTGTACAAAAATATACTTCTTACACGAAAATACCAAACACCAAAGTTTAACTGACTTTTATCTGATATTGCTGTGTATGGGTATTTCCTGATAGAGACCTGAAAACCTAAATTAAAGGATTAGAAGTTCATGGGCATCGCGCTCGGAGGACTCCGGTTGGTTTCATTGGAGATCCCGAAGTCCTCCACGCAGCGCTGAAGATGGCCACCAGGGAGCCGGTATTTAGTGAGGTAAAAATCTGAAATAACCCGACATTGCTCCCACGGTGTCGGGTACCTTTTGAAGGTTCCCCCCCCCCCACCCCGATAGAACAAAAGGGGTTCCTAATAACCCCCACGCCTTTTAACCAACCCCAGGAGTGGGATATTGAGAATAATCGATCACACATGCTCAAATACAATACTTATTGTATGTATGTAACTGAGTTATAGACTGCAGTTATATGTGCGGTTAAACTTAACCTTTCTCAAATGTTAACCGGTCAGAGCGCATGCTTCTAGAACTGTGGCACACGTGGAGTCGATGTTAGACCTAAGAAAAACAAATGATAACCAATTTAGAATGGTATGTCGATTTGTAGAAAAATATCGGCAAAAATAAATTAAAAACCACGAGTACTTATGTGTTACAAATTAAAAGGTATATTTTTGTTGTTGTTCCACTTCACACATTTTTTTTTATTGACGATCCATGAATGCGACATCAGGGTTGAATTTAATTAATATATCTTTATTTTGTATAGACCTACGAGGGTAGTTAGTTAAAATATGTTTTGTTTCACTACCCACACACGATCACAACTGAGAAGATCCAGTAAGTATCCATCCAGTAAAGAATTCAGCTGCTTTGTCTATTTTATTTGTATAGTATATATATTTTTTCACTTCAGTTGTTTATTGGGTATTTTATCTTATTAATATTATAAATGTAAAAGTTCAGGATGTATGTATGAAATTCAACAAGAATTTGCTGAAATTGCACACAGTTTATGACCCAGATTAACACAGGATCATGAATGCGGTAGACGAAACCGAAGCGGGTAAAGCCGCGGGTTAAACTAGGTTATAGTTAGTCTAAGTCGTCTCCACGGTGGGCACTGTGATGAATGTATATCGTCAGAATGTGAGCGTCGCCTTGGGGGGATCTGCGGCGCGCCTTTCTTCCGTCGCCAGGAAGGTGGGAGGTTACGGGATTGTGGCAAGTGCGGCTGGGCTTAGTAATCTAGATTAGCCATTTGATAGTGTGAGTTGTGACTTGACTAGTGTGATTCGATATTGTCGCCAAGATATTTCTATCGTGAAGCAGTTGCGTTTTAATCGAAGGACATGATTGCATGATGACACTTTCAATGACGTGACAATTTAAGTCTTCGGGAGTAACAAAACACCTGTAATTGATTTTAAATAGAACCCGTGGTCTATATGAAGTCACTGATAGATGTCGATTGATAGCAGCAACCACTTCTTCGCTATAGTTCCGGGATTCAACTAGATACAGTATATCCTGCCTGTCGTAGCGCCGAGGATGGCCACTGGGGGAATTTAGTGCGGTAAGAATCCCACGTAACCGTCACTCCCACGGAGTCGGATACTTTTTGAAAGTTTCCCTCACGAGAACTAAATTAGAGGAAGTCGCCAGGAAGGTGGGAGGTTACAGGATTGTGGCAGGGCTTACTGATTTAGATTAGATATTTGCTAGGTTCAACCGGGGCGAAACTACAGTCACATCTTATTCTAATGTGGACCAGTATCGATTAGGTCAAATGGTGTCAATGATGCCTGATGATGATTTTTGTTTGAGGCGACTATCTTAGTCTTCGGCAACAGCTCCACATCTGTGATTGACTTCAGATAGAATTCCTGTTCTATATGGGGCTGCTTACGGATGTCCTTGGGCGGTAGTGACCACTTACGGTCAGGTGTACTATATGTTCGTTTGCGACTCATATCTGATGGAAAAAAACAAATTAACAAGCATTTTTTTATTATAATATAGTAGCAAACGAGCATGCAGTCCACCTGATGGTAAGTGGTCACTGCCGCCCAAAGACGTAAGCAATTTCACATAGAATATAGATTCTATCTGAAGTTAATCATAGATGCGTTGCTACTCCCGAGGACTATGATGGTCACCTCATGTGAAAGTGTGCCGACAACCACACCCTTCCATCGAAACGCAAGAAATGTTTCACGTTAGAAAAAGGTGTGGCGGTGGTACCTCCCCGGTCGAACTACACTGGTTCTACCACCTTTAAATATGAACAAAGAAGCTATAATACCAACCAAAACCGGTGTATAAGTCTCATAAAGTTTGGTTGGTAGACCTGGTTTATAGCCCACGAAAACCTAACAACAACCACATCTTCACGCATATAAAACCATATATCAAACGGTACATTAAACCTGAGATGAATAATTCAAATGAACATGCACTAATTAATGTTGGCACATAGTGATTGCGGGGTCCGGAGTTCAAATCTGGGTCGCTCTTCAGACATGTTTGCAACGATTACGTAACAGATTAATGTTATTTGCATAGTTGACGCTTACATGGTACCACGGTAATGGTATCTACAGTATTCTAACTTCTTACAAACGCACGAAACGCAAGTTGTACCTACGCGCCTCGATTTCTGTGTGCACTCGGTATGCAACAGCCAGCGAATGTGCCGTAGTGGCGAGCGGGCGGTGTGACGTTTTTTAAGCAGTGGATCTTTTTATTTAAATAATAATATAGCGAAGAGCAGTTGTAAACTGTGTTAGGCTGTTTTTGATTGCTTTAATTGTGCATAAATACGTCCAGTGTTGATATTCTTATTTTGGTTGGTAAAATATTATTCAGTGTGAAATTTATAACTATTGTTTGTGTACGAACATAATAAGTAATAAAGAAAGTCAAGTATGCAGATGTAATTAAAATACTTTAGATGGGTAGCCCTAACGCATACTCTCGTCCAGCGCGTCTGTAGGTATAAAATTCAAGGACAGGGCAAAGTTAGATTACTGTATGATACTAGTACAGTGGTGGTACTCTTGTACCACGTAACCGTTAATCTAGAACTATATTTAGATGTATGCCCTCGATAATTGTAGGCGCATCTAATTTTCTCTAGAAATCTAATTACGTGTACTTCTACATACCTATGTATATTTACGGATTTAGGTAAAAGGCACATTAGCATATATTTAGGAATTTTAATACCAAATATTTTCTTATTATTCTTATAACTTACTCCGTTGCGATTTTAACATAACGATTAATTAATGTATTATAGTAATCATTTCTTCCAGTGTTTTTTCAAAGTTTATTCAAGGTTGAAACGTAAACAACATTTTTGTATTTATAGAGCAGTGATGGCCCAATGGTTGAAACTTGCCCTCTCAATCGGGAGGTCCGAGGTTCAAACCCAGGCACGCACACTGATTTATGTGCGTATTAGAAATTAATTATTGCTGCTTTCTGGTAAAGGAAAACATCGTGAGGAAACCTACACACCCGAGAGCTCTTTAAAAAAAATAGTTCTCGGAGGTGTGTGAAGTCCACCAATTCGCACTTGGCCGGCGTGATGGACTATGGCCTTAAACTCTCTCATTCCGAGAGAAGATCCGTGCACAGCAGTGGGACAATAATGGGTTGACGAAGAAGAAGAACATTTATAGTTCCGTGTTCCACCGAGGAGGTATCACTGCTGTACCTGTTTTTAGAGTGAAGCATTTTTTGCGTTTCGGCGGCTGGGGGGCGGGTTGCCGGATTACTTTTATAAGAATTATAAGAGGTTACCATCGTAGTCGCCAAGAGCAACAAGGCACCTGACACCGTGGGAGCGACGCAGGGTTATGTGGGATTATTACCGCACTAAAACCCTGCGGCGGCCGTCCTCAGCGCTACAAAGAGGACTTCGGGATTTCCAAAGGAATGCAACTGGAATCCTCCGAGCGCATTGCAAGGACCCCCTGCAACCCCGGAAGTTTTTTAACCCCATTTAGTCGCCTCTTACGACAGGCAGGGGATGCCGTAGCCCTATTCTAATCCCGGAACTACAGGGACGCCTACTGACATAAATGGGCGGCATTTGCTACTTATTTTCTGGTGAATTACTTGCTCGTTTGCTACATAAATCTGATAAAAAATGAATCAAATCCGCCATAATATCAATCTAATATCACACGGTTGTTACAAATCTTAACCTTGACTTGCAACCGGAAAAATTCCAGGGAATTCCATCGGAGGCGTTAAAAATGATACCATACCATTGTTTATTACAAGGCTTGGCATATCACGGTGTTACACGGTGTTTATCACCGCATAAAAATTCTGACACGAGTATTGCCAATCTGCTTAAAAAATCGCCGACAATTGGCCTAAGTCGGTGGGTGTTGAGTCTTGCGTTAGATCCTTGTATGTATATTAAGAATGAAATAGTCTGTCCGTGCAGCGCATATTGAAAAGGCTGTTTAGCGGAATAAATAGGTGTATGTCGGAAAGAAATTTTAATGTTTCTTGAAAAATTGGCTTTACATCAGATCTTTTTTTTATTTTCAAGGAAGACTTCCAAAATTACCTGAAGGCGTCGGAGCGACGCCAGCTTATAAACTGATATTTTAACCACAACCCCTCAAGCGGACGTCACGGCGCCATCTGTGATCAAGATTTGTTGAAGATCATCCCTTTGAAGATCGAAATAATCTGTTATCTGTGAAGGAAATTAACTGAAGCCCTCTGAACGCTTTGCTCCATCGGGCTCCCACTAGATAGCGCCGTACTTGGGGCGTCCTGGGGTCAACCGGAAAGACGATTTTATTGCAAACTAGCTGACCCAGCGAACTTTGTTCCGCCTAAAAGTCAAAAATCTAAAATTATCAGTGTTCCTCCACTATATTTTGCATTTATTATACATATAAACCTTCCTCTTGAATCACTCTATCTATTAAAATGACTGCATTTAAATCCGTAGCATAGTTTTAAAGATGTAAGCATACATAGGGACAGACAGTGCGAATTTGTTTTATGCTATGTAGCGATGCGTGGGCTAATTTCAGCGAAATCCGACCGGTAGTTTTTACTTGAAAGAGTTACAAACACACATACATAATCTTATGTTTTCGCATTTATAATATTAATAAGATAATATTTTAAATGCTATATGGATGTAAGTCTGTCAGTCTAACTGTCACCTGTCTGGTAGCCTGTACAAGTTAACTGCATGTTATAATTAGTTCAGAAATAGAAAGTTCAAGCGTTCGTTACAGCGTTACGAAATTCTGTTACGCTAATATGATTATTAAGATTTGTACTTAGTTAAGCATGGGTTGTGTTTCACAATGTTTTGTATCTTACTAATACGTTATGCACAATGGACATAGAGGACATACGAGATCAACAAAATGTCTAAAAATATGTTTTTTTTAAAACATGTGTATTTTTTGTGTTCTTAAGCCTGGTTTTCACGGAATACACTTTCTACACTCATAGCCCCACATTAGGATTTTCTCCTGTGTCGTGGGTGCCATGGACACACACAAGACGAATACACAAACACCCAGACCCAGAACATGAATCTAAACTCATCATTCAGATACCTGTCTGGCCGGGAATCGAACCCGGGACCCATTGCGTGTCAGACGGGTATGGTAACCGCTGCACCACGCGGGTCGTCATAAAAGTCGTCGGTCGGAATAAAAGTTGCCAGCTTTTGCTTTGCCAACACGTGCTGGTGACAAAAATTTTCGTGAAAAAAAGTTGGGTTGAGACACAATTGAAACAAAAATTGGTGATTTTTCGGAGAGTTGAAAGGTGGAAACACAGATGTTGCCAACAATTACAGTGGATACGAACCTTTACACAGTCATATATGTCCACCAATTCGCACTTAACCAGAGCGGTGGTCTATGGCCTAAAAGCTCTCTCATTCTGAGAGAAGACTCGTGCCCAGCATGGGACATTAATGGGTTGTACCCATACAGATTTTAAGAAAGATGAAACAAGTTTGGTTTGACCGGAGATGTATCTAACACCGCCACACCTATTTTAGGGTTTAGTAACAACAATTATTAATGGACAACTGTAATCAACTTCATACAGAACATGGGGTTCTATCTGAAGTCAATCACAGATGTGTCGTTACTCAAACGGACTACGATGGTCGCCTCATATAAAAGTGTGCCGGCAACCACACCCTCCCATCGAAACGCAAGAACTGCTTCACGCTAGATATAGGTGAGGCGGTGGTACTTCCCCGGGCGAACTACACTGGTTCTACCACCATCTCCTTATTGTATCTTTAACTAAACAAAGTCCCTATGTATGCTTAGATCTTTAAAACTACGCTACGGATTTTAAAGCAGTTTAAATAAATGCAATAAGTAGTGGAAGAACGCTGATAATTTTAGATTTTTTACTTTTAGGCGGAACGATGTTAGCCGGACCAACTAGTACAATATAATTCTCAAAAGTGCGGTTATTCGCCAAAGCAATACGTAAAGATAAATAGGCTACGTCAATACATTTGTATTTATTTGAGAATATATGTTTTCAAATAAGCCTAAACGGCTCACTTAGCAGTAATAACTTAACAAGGAGGCTTCGACGCGCGTCGACGCAATTTCATACATTAGTTATTGTAGGGTGACTATGGTCAACGGGTTCAAAGGATAAAATCCCGTAATTTATAGTAATACTATTTTTAAATTTTTTTTTTTTAATTTTGAAGTTTATGTAAGGCCTTGTATTTTTACTAGCTGTTTACTGCCGTTTTACCCAAGTTAAAAAAAATCAACTCTTATCTTATCTTATTCTAACTCATTGTTGTAATTAATTGGACATTGAAGATGAATTTTAATTAAACAAAGAATGAATGGTACATCAAATTATGGACTATTCTAAGTTAGAATGCTCCGTTTCAATGTCCAATGTTCTTTCACAAACCTTCAAAATTAGAAGAAAAATGGCGCTCAACATTTTTGTAAATCAACAGTCACTGTAGCGATGGTACCCCCAATTCAAACTATACCAAATTCTACCAACTTTATAATTTTACAAATGCTTTTCTATCACAGTCACTGTTTGCTACTTTCATGTATGCTTGCTATTTCAAACTTATAAAATAATTATGGGACTGTCCCACATTTTTCACGACGTGGTGTCCAAGGGATGTGGTGATGTAGCCGTCGCTCGTGATAGGGCAGACCTTCGGGCGTTGATTTGTCAAATTCAGATCATAAGCGCTTTATACTGATACTAAATTCCGCGACCCCGCCGTGATAAATATATCATCCATTTTAATAAGAAACGGGTACTCACGATACGCGGTTTTTTTATTTTTTTTTTGCCAATATACCTAATTAGATGGACAGTGGTTGACAAGTAGTGGTGGTAGATTATCTCTAACTTTTTTTACCGCCGCCGTGGGAGCAACGCCGGGATATGTGGAATTTTTGACCTCACCAAAACCCCCTCCGGTGGCCGTCCTCAGCGCCAAGTGGAGCTCTCCGGGATCTCAGCCGGAGTCCTCTGAGGGCAATGCCCCTTTTGGGCCCTTCCCTCTTGATCGGAAGTCCAAGATTCAAACCCCGGCACGCACCACTGATTTTTCTAAAATTATGTGCGTATTAGAAATTAATTATCACTGCTTTTAAGTGAAGAAAAACTTCGTGAGGAAACATATACACCTGAGAATTCTTTAAAAAAAAAGTTCTCGGAGGTGTGTGAAGTCCATCAATTCACACTGGTCCAGCGTGGTGGACTAGGGCCTAAACTCTCTCATTCTGAGAGAAGACCCGTGCCCAGCAGTGGGACAATAATGGGTTGACGAGACTCATCAATCCAAACCACAGCAGTTAGACCAAAACACTGCCTTTAAAATTAAGGCAATCACTACGTAAGATATTTTTGATATTTCACCATGAGGATTTAAAATTATTATTTTTATTAACAGAGCATTAAAAATGTATGAATTTAGGTCGCTCGTTTTTTTTCCGAATGTAATATTTAAAATCCTTGCATACTAAGTAGCAGTAGTAAAAGTGCAGGTGAAAATATATATATATTCGTCTTCCGTGTAAAGTATTTGGCAACAAGTCAGCTTTTCTAATTTCACTGTACTTCACCTATTTTTTTTTTCTTTAAAAACACACGCTTTCCACACTCATATTCTACCGTGTCGTGGGTACACAAACACTCAGAATCAGAACATGAATTTAAACTCATCATTCAGCTACCTGTCTGGCCGGGAATCGAGCCCGGAACCCATTGGGCGTCAGACCGGTATCGTAACCGCTGTGCCACGCAGGTCGTCAATTTTCACTTAGATCCCGTGACCACCATAAATAAACTTATTCACGAGAGCAAACTTTGTTGTTTAAGATACGTTTATTAGGTCGCATGTGTTTTAATAAATAACATACTAATAAAAAGGTACGACCCTGAGTCAAAAAAACATAATAATTCATTAAATTACGGGTACCGCAGAAATTGCATCCATCTAATACACGGGTTCAAGGTTCGATGCTTGTGCTGAAATATTTTTGAACCATTAAAGATGTATACGTCCATAGAGCAAAGAACGAGTAGAAATGTCGTTTGAAAGGTGTTGAGAGAGAACAATAGTGAATTAATGAAAAAACATAACTTAGAGGACTTAGAACATCTCACAGCCTAACTGCAACAATCATATCGAAAAAGAACAGAACAAACAGTGAATTGGAGCTCATGTAAGGGCCTGCACCCCGTCCCTGTAGTTCCGGGATTAGAATAAGGCTACGGTATCCCCTGCCTATCGTAAGAGGCGACTAAAAGGGGCTTCCTGGATTGCAGGTGGCTAGAGTGGGAGCTTGAACCGTCCAGCCAGGCGATCTCGGGAAGGACGGCGGTATGTGTGGTCGCATACCGCCGTTAAGACTAGACGGAGCGGTGGGCCCAGTCGCCCTTCTGGGAGGAGCCCGATGGGGCAACGCACTCAGAGAACTCCGGTTGCTTTCCTTTCGAGATCCCGGAATCCTCTTTGTAGCGCCGAGAACGGCCACCCGGGGGGTTTTTGTGCGGTAAAAATGCCACATAACCCTGCGTCGCTCCCACGGCGTCAGGTACCTTTTGAAGGTTTCCTCCTCGAGAAAAAAGGGCCTGCACCCATTGACGTCACGGCATAGTAAGGCATTGTTTTGAAATATAGTTAAAAGAATGACAATAAAATTAGAAATTATAATAAATCTTAGGTACAAATTACACAAGACCGCTACGTTATGTCTCGGCATCTCTCGGAATGATCGTTATCCCTCGGAGTGATTTGTGTCTAGAGTTAATACTTTTTTTATTTAAAGTACTTGGCTATCATAGGTAAAAGGGTTAAAAAGAACGTAGTTTGGAAATAAAGTACAATTTATTTGGCTTGAGGCATCTTTTAGAATGGTGCGTAGTGATTGTCTGAAAAATGGAAATATTGATAATCTTTGACAAGAAAAAAAGGTCACCAAATCTATGTTCTACGGTTTCATATATTAGGTGGTTGTTTATGCTCTCAAAATTAGCAAGCTGAAGTGGCAGTGAGCCGGCCACATCGTTCGTAGGACCGATAACCGATGGGGAAGGAAGGTCCTCGAGTGGCGACCACGTTTAGGCAAAAGGAGCACAGGTCGCTCTCCCACCAAGTGGACCGATGACCTGAAGAAGACGGCGGGTAACCGCTGGATTCAGAAGTCACAGGACCGGTTGGAGTGTCGCCATTTAGGGGAGGCCTATGTCCAGCAGTGGACCTCAAAGAGCTAATGGATGGATGGTTGTTTATGTGAACAAAAAACGACTGCTTAAAAACAATCAATATCTTTTCAAATAAATATTACTTAGATTATCCGGTTTTATGTTTCAATAATATAGTAATGTTTCTTATTAACTCTATCTCTAGACCATGACCATATATGAAACTGAGTTTTAAATGATAGGATATGTTAGCACAAGAAACATTCATACTTTATGCGATTCTGTAATACTTTTACAAGCTGATTTATCAATCATGTTCAATTTGAGGTCCCATAAGGTTAAAGGTCCCATAATTGGCCCCAGTTACCATTTTAAATATCTATGTGTCTGTACATAGCATATTTACAAAATTATGGTTTTGGGAACTAAGACTAAGAAACAATAGACATTTTTGTAATTTTAGAATTGTTTTCTGTCTATTTTTTGGCTTTGAAATCGCATCACACGAAAGTACTGAATTTAATTCAATGGAATTTGTTTTTATTGTCCACTATATTATTCCCGTGGCTTCATCTACTTCGAACACGTTAAAGCCAAGTGAAAATTGATAGAATACTTTTTTCCGAACTATTTTTCAAAAATTCTCCACCTATGTCACTTCATGTTGTTTTGCTTTGCTGTAAAGCAGTGATAATTAATTTCTAAAACGCACATAATTTTAGAAAAAGAATAAATAAAATCGGTCCACTAACGGCGGAGTAATTCGTGTACATAAATAAAAAACATATATATATATATACCGGCCGAATTGAGAACCACCTCTTTCTTGAAGTCGGTTAAAAATCAGTGGTGCCTAGGGCTGAAGCCTCGGACCTATGGTTAAAAGGCCGAGTTTCAACTATTAGTCCATCACTGCTTTAACCCTTAAATGTTGTAAACTATCTAATATCTTTCAAGATTAAAGTAGCAAACGAACATGCAGTCCATCTAATGGTGTGTGGCCTCTACAGCCCATGGACATCTGTAAACAATTTCATACAGAAAAAAAACGCTTTGTACACTCATAGCCTCACACTAGGATTTTTCTCCTGTGTCGTGGGTACCATGGACATACTTCGAACCCGGCACCCATTGCGCTTCAGACCGATATGGTAACCGCTCCGCCACGCGGGTCATCAGAAAAAGGCTTCTGTTTGACGTCAATCACAGATGCCTTATCCCCAAAGAATAAGATTAACCTCATATGAATTTAAGGCGGCAACCACATTTTAAACTGTAATCAATAAACATTATACCAGTTATTTCCCAATCGCACTTTACGATCGGATTTGAACCTGTGACCGTGCAATTAGCTCGCAGCGTGTCATCATTTATAAATGTGTGCATCGTTAATTAATATCATGATCTGTCTAATATGTTTTAAGTGTTTGATAAGGAACGCTGTAACTGACTTTAAGCTATACATTAATCTATACCATAAGCAAAAACTTTTTTAAGAAAATTACATGGAAAATTTAATTAAATTATTAGGAGTTATAGTTTAATTTGGCAGAGTTATAGTTTATATTGAGAAGAAAGAAATATTTATTTAAAAAAAAGTGCGGCACTCGGGCACTGCCTCGGTAAAGCTATTGCATAGCATTTTTATCAAGTTATGCAATTATAATTATTTATTTTTGCAGTATTTTTTTTCTTTGATACTATATACTTTCTCACAAACAGCTGCTTACATATTCTTTCGATTTCCGAAGAAGCTCGTCTCGATCCGTGCGAGCTTCGTACTGTCGTACCATATTGTACATATACATGTTAAGCTAACACTCGGTCGCACTGAACGGTATGTGGAGTGGGTGTTAGGTTTTTTTCGTTACAGAATTTGATTCGGTCACCGCGCTCAAAGTTCACGATAAAAGCTATGCGATAGCTTAAAAATACTACAACATAATGTAGCATAAATAATAGCATACATGACTTTCAAATCTCTACATTGCAGTGAAATATAAAAAAGGGTCCACACTCAGCCTAACCGCGGCGAATCACGTCCACTGATTTTCAGTGTGTCTGCTCAATTGGGAGTAGACAGTCTACCTAGAGGTAAATCTTCACTGCCACCTGTCTACATCTGTAAGCAACTTCATATAGAACATGGATTCTATCTGATGTCAATCACAGATCCATTGCTACTCTATATGACTAATATGGTCGCCTTAAGTGTGCTAGCAACCACGCCCTTCCATCGAAAAGCAACAAATGCTTTACGCTAAAAATAAATTTGGCGGTGGCACCTCACCCGTCGAACTACACTGGTTCTACCACCTTCTGTAGCACTTACCATTTGCCTGCACCATTTGCTACTTCTATGTTATATAATTATTTTAGTTAGTTTTAAGACCGAAAATTGTTTGTTTATTAAATTAGCAATATTTACTGATTTCTAGAGATGTTTATTTAGTCTATCCTTCATAAATTTGTTACTATCACCCAACTTTGATAATAAAAGGCGAGCGCCTGTCGGCATAAAGAGATTATTTTCAACCGTCAAAGCGATCGGACCTCCTCGGCTTTGAATAAGTCGAAGAAAAATAACTCCTGCGTTTTACTTGAAATCTTCAAGAATGGATAGTCATGAAGACCCTGACCTTCCTAATGTCACACCCACTTCTTTATACACTTTATTTACTTCTTTATATACAAAAATGTGTAACTTACGTAATTTTCAAATAATTCCTTAAAGTAAGTTACCCTATCTACCCAGTCAATTTAATACTTTGTAATTGAATTTAGTGCGTGAACTTTGCACGATTACACCAGATTAGATTATTCAGATTGCATTAGGCAATATCATAAACATGGAACATTTAACTAAATCAGTGGGCGGCAACACACAGCCCGCGAACTCTTTGCGGTCCGCGGATCTTCTTAGAATTCCTCTTTACGGCTTACCGGCTTTTAATGAATTTAATAATATTTGATAAATTAACTTTATTTGTATTGTAATGCTTAAAATGAAATGCAATTATTGTTATTTTTTTATTATTCAACTTATCTAACGCATTGGGTTCTCTGTAATGTTAGATTTAAGTTTTATAAATTAAATTAAATAAATATCTTCCTCTCGTCAATCCATTATTGTCCCACTGCTGGGCACGGGTCTTCTCTAAGAATGAGAGAGCTTAGGCCGCTTGGCAAATTGGCGGACTTCACACACATCCGAGAACTTTTTTTTTAAAGAACTCTCGGGTGTGAACATTCGACTTCACGGATCGTAACATGTCACATAAGTCCATTGAAATGTTACATGACAATATGGACATGAAATTAAATCTTTAAAATAGATCAAAAATATTTATAGAAAACGACAATATACTACTACTACTAGTACTACTGTGACGCTAACTTCTTTAACAGCGTTTAATTAATTAACCAGATTTAATCGGTCTTTGTTTTCGTTATTATTTCTCGTGTCCGTCAAATTTCAGTACTTCTAAATAGTTTTTAGCATTACCTCAGCTAACTATATTGACCGTGTTGCTAAAAGGTTGCCGACCGCTGATTTGAATGTACGAATGATAGGTGCGCACGCGCATGTTTGAAATGAAATAACTTATTCCGAAGTATTTCAAAATTACTATTAGATTTAGTTTAATAAACAATGATAGTCTGCATGATTCGACCAACGGGAGCACACCCATTTTTAGTGGTAGCGTATTGTCAACCATCCATTTCTATACCACTGCTGGGCACGGATTCTTTTCATCGTTATCGTGGGATTTAGGTAATCGCACAAACATATACACACGTACTAACAAATGTTTATCACACAGTCTTCCGAGGATACTGGTGACCTGTAATCCAGGTTTCCCTTACCTATAATAGGCAGCAGGTTCCCACTTTGTAAAGTTAAGATATCCACATGTTTTAAATCATTGTACCTTAACCTTCTTTGTTAGAGAAATAAACTATTTGCATTTCTTTTCATTTCATTAAGGTAGTTCACGTACACACATTAAAAAAACCTCGAGAGTAGCAACGCATCTGTAATTGACCTCAGATAGTATCCATGTTCTATATGAAGTTGCTACTCCAGGTAAATAAGCTACAAATAGATATGGCGGTGGTACCTCTCATTGGACCATACATGTTCTACGACACTACAGTTGAGAGTGCTGATGTTCTGGGATCTTTCCAGATTATAAATTACCAGAACGTAACCGTATTTAGTAACAGTCTTAATCTAGATACTTAAAATCAGTGTAAACTGCTCATTTCGATGCAGTTATTAATTTTTCCAAACAGTTAAGTCCGTAATAAGTAATTAAGTGTTTCTGAAATTAGGAGCAAAGTTGTAATATCGTAAGATTTATGTATTTTTTGTTGTTTAACATGTAAGTAGCAAAAGCATGCAGTCTGTCTGAGTATTTTTTTTATACTTTAATCTAACGATAAGGCAGACGTGCTACCTGATGGAAAGTAGTCACCGTCACCTATGGACATTCGCAACACCAGAGGAGTCGCCAATGCATCGCCGGCTTTGCAGGAGAGCTCTTTTCGCACCTTTCTTGAAGAACCCCATGTCATAGCGCTCCGGGAATACCCCAGGAGGAAGCTTATTCCACAACTTGCACGTCCGAGGCAAAACGAGTGTGCAAACCGAATATTGTAAGATTTATGTTTTTTGTAATATGGAAGTACCAAACATAGTCATAAAAAATATATTAATTTATTAGTCAGTAAATTTAATTATGTCATACGAATATGTAGTATTAAGTTTCACATTGTAAGTGACAATGTACTTGTGTATGTCTTATGAGAAAAATAAATATTCTGTCAACCTGAAACATACAGTCCACCAGGTAAGTGGCCTCTGCCGCCCATGGATAACTGTAGGTAATAAAGAGAAGACTCTTGTCTACAGAGTATTTACCCCTGAAGATTAAGTTGAACCGATTTTAATCTAATTTTATCGCGGGATTCATACATTTTATTATGTAACGGTTACTCACGATATGCGATTTTTTAATTTCTTTGTGCGACCAGTGCTTGTCAACCGTTTTACCCGCCACCGCAGTTTGGCCGTGACCACGGTCCAACTTATCTAAGGTCCGCCACAAATGCGTTGCTACCCTCGTGGATTAATATGTAGCGCTTCGAGAAAAATGTACCTATTTTTTATCTAAAAGTAGCAAACGAGCATGCGGTCCACCTGATGGTAAGTAGTCACTGCCGCCCATGAATATCTGTAAGCAACTTCAATAAGAACGTAGGTTCATCTGAAGTCAATCACAGATGCGTTGCTACTCCCGAGGACGATGATGATCGCCTCACTCGCCTCATTTAAAAATGTGCCGTCAACCACACCCTTCCATTGAATCGTAAGAAATGTTGGTCCGTCGCCCTGTAGATGGAAGCCTTGGACGTAAGGCGCGTCTTTGTGTTTTCTGGCGCGCCTTCCTGTTGGAGGGGAGCTCCATGCTCCACGTGAGGGGGGGTTGCGGAAGCGACCAGGCACCGGTGGGTTCGCGGATGAATGTGAAAGCGCACCCGTGTTCCCGCCAAACGGTGCGGAGGTGAAAACAAAGTGGGGGTTTAGCCGGTAAGAGTCCGGCATAACCCAGCTGCTACCCCGGGCGGCTGGGTATCCATGAGGAATACCCACTTAAAAAAATATATATATTACTTCCCCGGTTGAACTAAACTGGTTCTACCACCTGCAAAATTTGGGTTCGATTACAGATTTCATGTCAATGTTCTATCAGATGGTACATTTAAAAATACATTATGTAAAACAATCACTATTACAATATACAAACTGTAACATCGTTTTGTACAATCGAAATACAATGGTTGTTTGTTTGCTTCCGCTCTCAAATAGACATTTCGTAATTCGACTAATTACGTCTAGTCATAGCATTTGGGAACTTTCGTGGGAATTTTTGAAAAGAATTTGTAATGAATTTCAAAATAAATATGTTACAAGTAGCTGGTTCTTACCGATTTGAAAAAGATAACTGTACTTAAGGCCTTGTTTTTGAAATAAAGCGTCAATAATATTGGTAGTCCACCAATTCGCACTTGGCCAGCACGGTGGACTATGTCCACCAATTCGCACTTGGCCAGCGCGGTGGACTATGTCCACCAATTCGCACTTGGCCAACGCGGTGGACTATGTCCACCAATTCGCACTTGGCCAACGCGGTGGACTATGGCCTAAGCTCTCTCATTCCGAGGGAAGACCCGTGCCCAGCAGTGGGACAGTAATGGGTTGACGACAATATTGGTAGTTAAATATAGACTGTGCCTCATTTACCTAAGTATGTAATTAGGCGAGTAAAATGAGGTGACCATCATAGTCCTCGGGAGTAGCAACGCATATATGATTGACTTTAAATGATTCTTGACATGATGGAACCAATGTTCTGTATGTAGTTGATTACCGATATCCATGAGCGGCAGTGACCACTTACCATCAGGTGGACTGCATGCTCGTTTGATACTTCAGCCAGATAAAAAAAACGGCACTGTTACTTTGGTTAAAATAAAGGTCGCTTGTAGCGATTAAATTATAATATACAATAACGTACACTCGTAATTATGATTTAATTATCATGATTATGTTGCATTCCATTCTTTTAATTTATACTCACGCGTGGCTAAGTTATATGAAGTATTTAACCACCAGATATGATATAAGTAAATTAATTAAAATGCAAAGCTCGTAAAACTTAATTATAATAATATGATCTGTATATTATATTTAGAAGTAGACTGTAGTAAGATTTTTATATGAATTATTAATAACCGGTAATCCAGTGTATTGTTCGTGGTATTAACTAATGAAATCCAGATAGGAGGAGAGGCCTACAGAAGGTAGGTACAGCTGAAGACAAAATGCCTTATATGTACCTATATATATTCATATACTTATACATATCGCTGCTTAACAAGAATAGTGGTACGCTTCAAAATTTATTAATTTTAAATTAAAGTTACAGTTTAATCCAATATGACGTAGAATTGACAACTCAGACGTTTTAATAAATCAATTAAAGTAGCGAATATATACATACATATGATATGATTACGAAAGTATGCATTTAAAGCCGTAATATAAATAGGCGAATCAGTGCTGTTAAAATAGAAAAATCTTACTAATTTTGAAAATTCTCATCATAGTAATAGCAATATAAATTAAACACGTAATTAAACCGCATGGTATAATCGCTCCACTTCACATGTCAAGGTCAGACAGAGAAAGGATGACACAGTGTGATTGTCGAAATCCAAAGACAATAGATATTTGTTGATGTTTCGATACCATTGTCTGCGACTATAGGGATCAAGGTCAGAGGAAGAGGTATTTGAAAGCGATCAATGTCTATCATGTTACGTAATGCGGCCAGAATTTTGGGAATTTTATTTCAAGATTTTTTTTAATTGTTTAATATTTGGTGAAAGTTAGGATCCAAGTATATGATGGTAAAACTATATGAAAACATAGCAGCCCGAATACTAACTTCACATACAATTTCTAGTTAAATAGGTAAAAATACATAATCCATCCAGTCCAGTCCACCAATTCGCACTAGTCCATCAATTCGCACTTGGCCAGCGCGGTGGAATATGGCCAAAAACTCTCTCATTCTGAGAGAAGACCCGTGCCCAGCAGTGGGACAATAATGGGTTGACGACGACGATATAATCCATACATCAGCGTTTCGAAGTCAATTGCTGGGCATAGGCCTATACAGCGTTACTCCAACCAGTGCTGTGCCTTCTTAATGCACAGGTTTCCTTCTGTTTCAAGTTTTCGGTCCACCTGTGGTTATGAGCTGTAGGTAGGTACTCCTTTTGCCTGTCCCTGTAGTTCCGGGACCAGAATAGGACTACGGTACCCTCTGCCTGTCGTAAGAGGCGACTAAAAGGGGCTTCTGGGGTTGCGGGCGGGAAGAGTGAGCTCGAACCGTCCAGCCAAGCGACCCCGGGAAGGACGGCGGCATGTGTCGTTGCATGCTGCCGTAAAGACCAGAAGGTGCGGTGCACGCCCACCAGGGAGGAGCCCGATGGGGCAACACGCTGAGAGGACACCGACGGCAGTCCGATGGAGTACCCGGAGTCCTCTTCGCAGCGCCGAGGTCGGCCACCGGGGGGGTTTTAGTGCGGTAAGAATCCCACATAACCCGCGTCGCTCCCACGACGTCGGTACTTTTTGAAAGTTTCCCCCTCGAAAACAAACAAAAAAAGGTACTCCTTTTGCCTAAACATGGTTAGAGCTAAAATAAATAATATTAATAATATTATATATTTCCTTTTGCCTAAACATGGTTAAATTGCTAGAGCCGCTAGAGTACCTAGTGGACTATCGTTTGTCGGTCCTTAGAGCGATGTGGCGAACTCATACCTACTTCAACTAGCTAATTTTATGAACTATACCAGTAAGCTGAGTTTCTAAAAATATAACAAAAAAATTAAACGATAGATAAGATAAGTTTACGTATCTCTTAGTCTAGTTGATTGACAACATTATCCAAATTTTATTTAAGTAGTTCAAATGTCAAAAAATATATCAGATGGCCTGCATACTTGTTTGCTATTTCCATTTTGTGAATTAAAAAAACAAGAATATTAAAACACTTTCTACACTCATAGCCCCACAGTAGGATTTTCTCCTGTGTCGTGGGTGCCATGGACACACACAAAGACGAATACACAAACACCCAGACCCAGAACAAGAATCTAAACTCATCATTCAGATACTTGTCTGGCCGGGAATCTAACCCGGGACCCCCTGCGTGTCAGACCGGTATGTTGACCGCTGCGCCACGCGGGTGGTCAAAATATGTATATAGTAGTCGTAATTTGTTGGAATTGAGGTTTTGCGGTAAGTGCAGAAGAATATCAGATGAATGTTATCTACGCGTGGGTAAACAAAAAGATTTAGTTTTATAACAAGTCGGTCAACACTTATCGAATAACTCAGTACTTGTGCAATTTTAGGTGATGATTATGTGAACATTGTTCATAGCGATTAATCTTGATAACAATGATATTCAGCATTTTTGTGTTTTTAGGAAAAATATAATAATAATAGTATTATGTCTACCAATGCGACCCGCGTGGCGCAGCGGTTACTATACCGGTCTGACACGCAGTGGGTCCCGGGTTCGATTCCCGGCCAGACAGGTATCTGAATGATGAGTTTAGATTATTGTTCTGGGTCTGGGTGTTTGTGTATTCGTCTTTATGTGTGTCCATGGCACCCACGACACAGGACAAAATCCTACTGTGGGGCTATGAGTGTAGAAAGCGTTTTTTTTTAAATTCGCACTAGGCCAGCGCGGTGGACTATGGCCTAACTCTCTCATTCTGAGAGAAGACCCGTGCCCAGCAGTGGGCCAATAATGGGTTGATGATGAGAATATTATGTATTTATTGCACCGATGAAATATACATAGCAATGAAGTTACAAATTAACGAACGATACAAAAGGCGGCCTTATCGCTAAACAGCGATTTCTTCCAGGCAACCTTTGGGTATGGAGTTAAAGTAATAATAAAAAAAAAGAATAGTAAATGAATATATTCGATGAAAAAAGTTGTATTTAAGAATGTGAGATCCACCTGGTTCTAAGTGGTCACTGCCGCCACTTGACATCTATAAGCAACTTCATACAGAACACGTGGTTCTATCTGAAGTCAATCACAGATGCGTCGCTACTCCCGAGGACTAAAATGGTCGCTTCATATAAAAGTGTGCCGGCTACCACACTTTTCCATCGAAACGCAAGATATGCTTCACGCTAGAATTAGGTGTGGCGGTTATACTTCCGCGGGTGAACTACACTGGTTCTCGTCAACCTATTATTGTCCCACTGCTGGACACGGGTGTTCTCTCAGAATGAGCCAGTTTAGGCCATAACCCACCACGTGGGCCTAGTGCCAATTAGTGGACACTGGTTCTACCTATTAAATTTTCAGTCATTGTCCGTCACGCTGGTCAAGTGCGTATTTGTAGACATCAAACACTTTTGAGAACTTTTTTGTTTCACTGTAAAACATTCTAACATATTCATTTCTAATACGTACATTTACAAAAATCTGTGCGTGCCTGGGGTTTGAACCTCAGGCCTCCGACTGCAGCCGAGTTTCAACCACTAGGCTTACTGTAATTCAAGAATAGTCTTGAATTAGAGTACATTTTGCAACTATTTTCATTACGTCAGTAGATTAGAGATTCCTAGAATAAATTGTATAATAATATGTAAAAGATCCATAATAAAATGAATAACGTGTCCTATAAAGTACGCCGTAACATCGGTAGAATGTAATTAATTACATGAAGTAACATTACATTAGTGATGTAACGATTATTCGCATTCGCAAGAATGTTTTGCGAATATTGAATTGCATTTGCAAAAAGGTCAGCAAATCTAACAAATTTAGGTCGAACTAGTTTGTCAAAAAAAAAACGTGCGGCATTCGGGGACTTCCGCGGTGAAGCTATTGCATAGCATTTTATCAACGTATGCAATTATAATAAATTATTTATTTATGCAGTATTTTTTTCTTTGGTATGAATTCAAGTTTTTTTCTTTGATACTATATAGCTTCTCACAAACAGCTGCTTACATATTCGTCCGATTTCCGAGCAGCTCGTCTCGATCCGTGCGAGCTTCGTACTGTCGTACCATGTACATACACGTTAAGCGAACTTTCAGCCGCGCTACATGGTAGGCAGAGTGGGGGTTGTTAGGTTTTTTCATTACGGATTTTCTTGATTCGGTCGCCGAGCTCAAAGAAGCAATAAAAGCTATGCAATAGCTTAAAAATCACCAGCTTTCGAACCCCTACACGAAAAAATGTAAAATATAATATTCGCATTTTATAACGCGCTCAGAGTTCCGGTTGTGTACGTTTGCAGATCCCGGAGTCCTCTTTGTAGCGCCGAGGACGGCCACCGGCTTTTAGTGCGATAAAAATCCCACATAACTCGCGTCGCTTCCACGGCGTCGGGTACCTTTTGAAGGTTTCCCCCTCGAAAACAAAAAAAAGGGCGTACTACAGCGGTACGTGTAGTTGCCGTCGTAGACACCAGAAGCTGTAGGACAACTACATGTCCTCCAAGAGACGAGCAGATATGCCGTGCTAGGGGACACCGGGGCATTCCATTGGAGATCCCGAGGTCCCCTGCAAGCGCTGGGGAAGGCCACCAAGGTTTTAGTGGGTAAAAATCCCACATAACCCGGAGTCTCTCCCAAGGCTTCGGTTTACCTTTTGAAGGTTTCCTCCCCGTCACAAAAAAGGTTTGAAAGCTCCCCCTCGACAGCAAAAAAAGGGATATTTGCATTTGCATTTGCGAATGTTCAATAACATTCAATACATCACTATATTACATTATGAAGTACGATCGCGTGACCATCTCGTCGAGACAATTTCCCGTTGACTGTATGATGAATAGGGTTGTTTATCTGTTTATACGTAAACAATGTTGTTAAGAATATATCTATTTAATTTTGCTCATCTTAGATGTAATAAACAGTTTATTTATTTGGGAAACAATTCACTTTATAGATACAAAAAATTTACTTAAATAATATATTCTACTGTTATATAGTATAACGTAGTTTCTACTGTTATATAGTACATAACAACAGAACAAATATTAAAAGGACAAACTTGACAACAACTGAGGGAATGAAGGATAATAATGACTGGAAAGGAAATAACTAATTTAGTTCTCGCACCTGTCGTACAGTTATTGATTAGTAAGTTATTTCGTTAGAGCAGATGATTAAAGAACAGTGATAGCCTTTGTATTTTTATAAGATATGAAGAGGACAGGGCTATTCTGCCTAGTATCAGCTAAATAATTGTAGTAATGTCTCCCTTACAATATAATAAGGAAAATACTAAATCTATAGCATCAAGAAACAAGAACTATAAAATAATATGAACCCCACAGCTTCGCCCGCGTTAAAAAAAATCGACGTATCGCTTGTCTCGTGAGAATAAGATATTTACTCACAGTAAAAAGTAGCCTATATGTTAATCCAGAGTGTCAGCTAACTCCCTACTAAATTTTATGAAAATCGCTCCAGCCGTTTAAACGTTAAGAAGTAATAAACATACACACTCACAAACTTTCGCCTTTATAATATTAATAATAATATAGTATAATATATTATAATGATTATGATTCCACGCAATCAAATCAAATTATTCTGTATGTTTATTTTTATTCCGCTAAAATAGTAAACGAGCATGCAGTCTACCTGATGATATGGGTGGGTATCTGTAGCCAACTTCATACAAAACAGAAGTTCTATCTGAAATCCATCACAGATGCGTTGTTACTCTCTATGTACAAGTGGGTCGCCTCATACGAATGTGTAAATACTATTACCTCAATAATCCCACTACACTAGATCTACCACCAACGAAACGCAACTAATTCACGCTAGAAATAGTTGTGACGACAGTACCACTACCCATATGAGAATAAACTATAAATAACATTAGACACACAGAATTATCATTAGAAGTGCTCTTAAGCACAAGATGAGTATTAGTGGAATTTAACAAGCGTGGTTTAAGAGGTACTCATAATATAAGAGCATACTAGAGATCTCACTCACTACAAAAGGATTATAAGGACGTAGGGCTTTATGCCTATTCACACGTACTACAGACAGTATAATTTTATTTGTTTTGATTGACAGATAGTTATGTATTTTTTCTGTACTTACATTATTACTGTGATACATTATTAGAGCAGTGATAGCCTAATGGTTGAAACTTGCTATCTAAATCGGAAAGTCCGAGGTTTAAACCCAGGCGCACCACTGATTTTTCCTAAAATTATGTGCGTATTAGAAATTAATTACCACTGCTTTTTGGTGAAGTAAACATTGCGAGGAAACCTACATACCTATGCTAGGCACGGGTCTTCTCTCAGAATTTGAGAGTTTAGGCCATAGTCCACCGCGCTGGCCAAGTGCGAATTGGTGGACTACATACACCTTCGAGAACTTTTTTTTTTAAGAACTCTTGGGTGTGTAGGTTTCCTCACGATGTTTTCCTTCACCGAAAAGCAGTGATAATTAATTTCTATTACGCACATGAACCAGTGGTGGCCAGGGTTTGAACTCGGACCTCCTTATAATCTCACCTTACTACGTTTTTATTAGGGTTTGGTAAGTCAATAACTTAATTCTTTATTATTGTAGTATAAACAAAGATTACTTCAACATTGAGAAAAAAATATACAAAATAACGATCAATATTTTACCTACGTATGGGTTTTTCTAAAGAACGTAAGAATGATTAAACCATTCATAAACACCAATATTTCTGTAATTTAAATAAATTGTAATAATTTTCAAGTTAATTATGAAAATAGGTTTATTAGCTAAGCTAAGTTGCATTTAAAAGCAAAAGCGGGTATTTTGACAAAGAAATCTGACATTTTTGACGTTATGTGTTTTGGTAATAAGGCATTGAATGATCTATTTCGTTTATTATGTAATGTGTTTGTGTCAAATGCAAGGTAGTGAGTGTTATTTGTTTTAGTTGATTTTATGTATGTTATATGCAATATTTGAAAAAAATATTAACATTCTGCACTCCTTCTCTACGTCCGCGGAATATTACTTAAAAATGCACCACAAGTTTTTGCTTATGTTTTATGCATTCTTTGAAAAAAATATTAGCATTGCGCAATCCTTCTCTACATCAACTATAACCGTGCGTAATTTCATACTCCTCCGCCTGCGGCAAGTATCTTAAAAACGAATCACAAAATTTTTCTTCACGTATATATAGATACACATTGCCATAGCCGTGTCCGAAGCGAACAAAGCCGTGGAAATAACTTAGTATATGGATAAAACATACAAGAATCATTCATATATCTGACTAACGAGCGCTTAGTTAATTTATATTTCTTATTGTATCTCACGCAATTCAACATGTATCCTGTTTTCATCCACGCAACATGACTTGCTATATTTAATCAATTTATTCAATTATTATACGATTCTTGCTATTCGCTCTTAAGCTATGGCCTTAACACTTATCCGTTCAATTACCTGTGGAATAATTGACGAAGTATAATAATAAGCTTACGTCTAATTACGACTTTAGTTAGGTTTTTATACAATGTGGTAGAACTCTATGGTTTGACTGCAAAGATGTTAGTACTACACCTACTTCTGTCTTATGACGTCAGTGTTAACCAGCTGAGTTGTATGAATGTTGTGGTAAAGAGACATACTTATTACAAAGAACATGGCCTGTTTCTGCCCTTTTTGTCTCGAACCTTCAAAAAAGGTACCCGACGCCGTGGGGGCGACGCAGGGTTATATGTGATTTCTGCCGCACTAAGCTCCCAGATGGCTGTCCTCAGCGCTACAAAGAGGACTCAGGTATCTCCAAAGGCAACCGGAGTCCTCTGCGCGCGTTGTCCCATCGGGCTCCTCCCGCACATACCGCCATCCTTGGGGCCTGCCGAACGGTTCGATCTCCTACTCTGGCCGGAAACCACTTGAAGTGGTTAATTCTAACAGACAAGGGATACCGTAGCCATATTCTGATCCTGGAACTACAGGGACTAAGTAACAGCCGAGCCTCTTCACTAAAGGGCTCAGCTTCACTACATAGTATACGTAAAACAAAGTCGCTTCTCGCTGTCTGTCCCTATATATGCTTAAATCTTTAAAACTAAGCTACGGATTTTAATGCAGTTTTTTTAATAGATAGAGTAATCCAAGAGGAAGATTTTTATGTCTAATATATTTATAATATAGTAAGGAAACACGGATCATTTTAGATTTTTGACTTTTAGGCGAAACAAAGTTCACCGGCTCAACTAGTTCTGTTGTAAAACATGTATTTTCTTACAGTGCCTTATGATATACATGTACGAGTATATCACAAGTAACCTTTGTTATGGTGATCATTTTGCTTGAACGTAATTATTAGTCTTAAAGTCGTAAAAGACTAAGACTAAAAATTATGCCGCCATTCAACAAAATGGCGGCATAATTTTAACAAATAAACTATTTCACTGCAACATACACATACTTTAAATTAAAAAATAAATCATCCTAGTACCGTATCTATTTATAAAACTAACTATAAGCTGTATAAAAAACAAAATTAACATCATTCAAACTACAATGATAAGCAAGCCATAGTTTTATTTCATATCTCCTTCCGACTTTTTGTACTCCACACACGATTTAACCATTGAGAATTTTCAGTGATCATTAACTTCCGATCATTAATTATGTAATTGTAGGTGTTATATGGTCAAGCGTAAACGCGAGCTAAGGCATTGGTTCTGTATGTATTTAAATTTTAAAACACAAATTTCAAATGTTTACATATTCTATATAAAAAATCCTCTGTATATAGGTATACATCGAAGATCTTTGTAAAATATGGTTTGTAGGGCTGGAAATGACAGAGTTTTTGATCGTCTGTTGCATGTTTAAAATCTCATGAAACTAAATTTTAATAAATATTTTGGCTATAGGCTATAAGTGCAACATCAGTTTTTTGTACTTAATAAATATGACCTGGTGACCCGAGAGCTGGCACGCATTTTGCTCAACGAATTGGTATTGCCATTCAAAGAGGAAATGCTGCCAGCATCTTGGGAACCTTGCCCAGAGACTGCGATGGTTGTGTTTTTGTTTTTCTTTTTTGTATATATGTACATTTTGTAAATAGTTTTTTTTTTTCTTTTTATATTTTGTTAAATCTAATAATTAGTATTATAATTTATATGTAATATACTTAGTGTATTAAATAGTCATAACATATGAAGTTATAATGAAAACATAAAATATATTGCAAACTAAAAATTCTATGAAAAAAATAAATATGAAATTAATAATTCTATAAATTTCCGCCTCACAAAATTATTTTAAAACGCAGATAGTTTTAGAAAAATCAGAGGTGTGTTTCATTCGAACCTTGGACCTTTCGAAAGCACTAGTTCAACCTAGCTTTTTGTAATAGCTATACAAACTAAAATTGAAATATCTATCGCGATATCTATTGATAGATGGATTTTCATCAAAATTAAGGAGCCCTATTGTAGGAATTTGCAAAGCTTCATTATATTAACGGGTATAATATAACACAATGAGTGCCGAGTTCATTATTGGTAAACGAAATGATTGGATGGTGTCATGCGAGAAACGTTAAGAAGAAAATTTCATATTTTTTATTATTTTTTATGAGAATGTGTTAGAAGGTGGGTAATATTTTTCGAGCCTATGTATGTAGCCTAAGGGTAGCCTAGGATAGAGCGTTCTGGATACGCAGAGAGGAAGTTCTTTCCACATCTTGTACGGTAGAAATGAATGTACAAAGGACCGAGGCAATCTTTTGGTGTAACGTGTACTCGTATATATTTTTATACATATACGTTAAGCGAATGCTCGGCCGTGCTACATGGTAGGTGAAGGGGGTATTATTAGGGGTATTAGGTTTTTTTCGTTACGGAATTTCTTGATTCGGTCGCCGCGCTCAAAGCCCACGATGAAAGCTATGCAATAGCTTAAAAACATTATAACGTTTACATTGTTAGTATATAATGTTGTTCTATGTACTCTTTACGGCTGTGAAATGCGGAACCTATTAGACTTATAAACGTCAAAGCGAAAACTTATTTATTAGCATATAATAAACCAAAATGAAGGATTTTGGAGTTAGGCCGAAACCCTCTGAACGCGTTGCCCGACTCCCGAGGACTAAGATCGCCTTATAAAGTAAGCAGGCAACCAAAACTGACTCTATAACGCTTATAGCACTCCTCAAGCCACACAAAGGGGCAATTTGAAAACAATTACTCAACAGCGTTCAATCACTATGTCTTAAAGCAGTGGTTCTCAAAGCGGTGATTAATAGCAAAAGATGGACG
This sequence comes from Spicauda simplicius, assembly GCA_949699795.1. NCBI lineage: Eukaryota > Metazoa > Arthropoda > Insecta > Lepidoptera > Hesperiidae > Spicauda > Spicauda simplicius. Next base: position 12,734,720 of record OX453082.1, on the reverse strand, counting down.
CCTCTTATGCGAATCTGTCTCATCCTCCCACTGAAACGCAGAAATGCTCTACACTAGAAATAGGATTACGATTAAACCATTGCTATTCTAACTGCTTCCTTATTGTTTTACGTCATTCTAATTTAAAATATCTTATGAATATTTTAAATGCTAAATGTGAAATCGTATGTGTGTTTGTTACTCTTTCTCTTTCTCTCGCAGATAGTTTATGTCCTGGATTAAAACATAGGATACTCATTATGATGGTGGATGGAACCAAACCGAAGTTGCGAGAAAAAAGTTATTTAAAAAATAATTCATATATTTTAGAGAACGCTTAAATAATTAATATCTATTCTAAACTTCAGTCAAAGACGATATAAGTTTAGGCACCACTGGCTTGGGATACAGACACTATTGATACAATGACATGAATTATTACATTTCCGACGTTAAACATACGACCTTTGTGCTATGCAAATGATTTCAAGGCAAATTATAATGATAATTAATCAGGCAGATTTCTATGCTTAATTATCTGAATAGGTTTTAAGTTAGGATTTGTTTAATTGTATTTGTATAGCGCTTGCTCTTATTGGAGGCCACATAGCTTAGTAACATATGAGTCGTATTTAACTAATACAAGAGTTACTGTAAGCTTTTGAAGGTGGTAGAACCAGTGTAGTTTGACCGGGAAGTACCACCGCCACACCTATTTCTAGCGTGAAGCATTTCTTGCGTTTCGATGGAAGGGGATGGTTTCCGGCACACTTTCACATGAGGCGACCATCATAGTCCTCGGGAGTAGCAACGCATGTGATTGACTTCAGATTGAACCCATGTTCTGTAAGAAGTTTATTACAGATGTCCATGGGCGGCAGTGACCACTTACCATCAGGTGGACTGCTTGCTCGTTTGCTACTTCAGTCTGATAATAAAAATATCTTTTTTTTTGTTTTCGAGGGGGAACCTTCTGAAGGTACCCGACGCCGTGGGAGCGACGCAGGGTTATGTTTCACGGCACTAAAACCCCCCGGTGGCCGTCCTCGGCGCTGAAAAGGAGGACTCCGGGATCTCGAAACGACTTCAACCGGAAAATAAAAATACCTACTCAATTTTCATTTCAATTCAAACATAAAATCAAGCAGACCAAAACCGTGACGCCAAATAATGTGATTAGCGGAAGCAAATGAGATATAAACGAGCAACACTAATGACTTTCGTTGATTAGTGTTGCCACACGCGACCCGAATACTGGGCTCATCTCCATTGCGACATGAAGTTCACTTAGTTGTGGATGATGTAACGAATATTTGGCGTATTCGCGAATATTTGCATGGTTTTCCGAATGCGTGAGGGTGATAGGTGGTAGAATCAGTGTAGTTCGACACACCTATTTCTAGCGTGAAGCATTTCTTATGTTTCGATAGAAGGGTGTGGTTGCCGGCGCACTTTGTTATGAGGCGACCATCCTAGTCCTCGGGAGTAGCAACGCATCTGTGATTGACTTCAGATAGAATCCATGTTCAACATGAATATGCTTGCAAATTCCCATGAACGGCAGTGACCACTTACTATCACATGGACTGCATGCTCGTTTGCATTTTTGTTTCTATTACGGTAATACAGACAGACAGACAAATGGACAAACAGACAGACAAAAAAATTACTGATTGCATTTTTGGCATCAGTATCGATCCCTAATTACCCCCTGATAGTTATTTTGGAAATGTATTTCATGTACAGAATTGGCCTCTAAAGATTTATTATAAGTATAGATATAGATTGCAATGACTGGAATGGCTCATTCTTCATGCTTTACGAAATCTTTACCATTTCACTAACAAGCAAATGCTCCACATAAGGTTAACTACGCACTTAAATTTGCGATGGTAATACCATCTGCCGAGAATATTACCATTGTTTTTATTATTCTAAGATTGCAAGCGAAAAACACTCAAGTAGATGTTTTTTGTAGTTAACTCAAAGGACTCAAAAGTAAATAAATGGTGGTAGAACCATTGTAGTTCGACCGGGGAAGTACCACCGCCACACCTATATCTAGCGTGAAGCATTTTTTGTGTTTCGATGGGAGGGTGTGGTTGCTGGCACACTTTTATATGAGGCGGCCATCATAGTCCTCGGGAGTAGCAACGCATCTGTAATTAACTTCAGATAGAACCCGTGTTCTGTATGAAGTTGATTACAGATGTCTCGTCCTCGTTTGCTATTACATATGTACTCGTTTGCTACTTCAATCAGATAAAAAAAATATCGAAGTTATTAATGACTTTTCAATCAAAAACTGGAACGCCGTTCGATTGAATTCTCTAGTAAAAATTATACCTACTTGCGAGTATATTTGCATAGAACATATGTATATGGAAAAATGTTATGGAGGATCTCTATCCTCCAAACTATTTTTTCTCTGTTCTCTAACAATTATACAAATTTTAACATTTTAAGATTTTAAAATCTATGTTTGTCTATGTGTTTAAAACTGCATGAAACGAAAAATGTTGTATTTATTTGAAATATTAAAAACACATTTTAACGTTCAGTATCGCAATTTATTAGCATTATGTAATTAACATTTAGTATAAACTTTATTAAAAACAACTTTATCGAAAGTTATTAAAAGTAAAAGTTATGTTTTTTTAAACGCGTACATACATCTAAGAATTATTTTTTAAAAAGAAACTAAAATTTGTAATTTGTATAATTTTAATGTCCAGTAAAGTTGACAATTAATTTCTAAAATCAAAAGTTTTTATGTCTGACTGAAGTAGCAAACGAGCATGCAGTCCACCTGATAGTAAGTGGTCACTGCCGCCCATGGACATATGTAATCAACTTCATACAGAACATGGGTTTCATCTGAAGTCAACCACAGATGCGTTGCTACTCCCGAGGACTATGATGGTCGCCTCATGTGAAAGTGTGCCGGCAACCACATCCTTCCATCGAAACGCAAGAAATGCTTCACGCTAGAAATAGGGAGGGAATAGTACATGGGACTTAAACTATGGACCTCCAAATTCGAAGGCCGAATTCCTAGCACGCAATTGCCTAAATCATTTATTAGTGCCACTAATCACAATAATAATATAATAGTTATCCGCCCTTGCGATTCCCCCGACAATAATTACATCCGGTGTATTGCAAAACTATTATAAATTACTGTTATTAAGCATTATTTAGAAGCCAAAAGTTCTAAGCTTTGTAATAGATGCTACGTACTACGTAGCGTAGTCATATTGATGTAATACGGACTCTGGGTTCAGTTCCTGGACAGACAAACCTGTAGATGTTAATTTTATACATGTGCATTATATATGTATGATGTCCCGCGTGGTAGAGCTGTCACCTCAGTCAATCTGACACATAGTTTATTCCGGGTTCGATCCCCGGTCAGACGAATATCTATAAATTAAGATATCTGGATGTAACTCTTTGTTTATTTGTCTTTATACGTGTGATTATTTATACATAGTTAATTGCTTTTAAATGCAGCTTAGTCAATTAAACTTATTTTTCCCTTTAACGGGTGCTCTTAAAATAACTCGAAAATTAATACAATATTATTCTTTTCCCACTTCGTGTGCGTCTGCTCCATGGCTTCATCTGGCTCATACTTCTATACGGCTGTGAGACCTGAACTGTCACAGGAGATTTCAGGAAACGTATAGAAGCGCTCGAAATGTGGGCATATCCTGGACTCAAAAAATCACCAATGAGGAAGTTCTACGACGGGTCGGCTAGGAACGCAAGCTGTTGCAAATCGTCAAGCAGCGTAAAGTTACCTACCTGGGTCACGTGCTAAGACACCACAGATATGAATTCTTGCAACTTATAATGATGGGAAAGATTTCTGGAAATAGAAGATCCGGTCGTAGAAAAAAGTCGTGCTTGAGAACATCCGGGAATGGACAGGGGTCAAGAGTGCTGCCGAACTTTTTCGTCTCGCGATCAAAAAAAAGAAATACGCAGAGCTGACAGCCAACCTTCACTAGTTGGAGAGGCACTAGAAGAAGAAGAAGAAGAATTATAATTGAGAACTATTCTTGCTACATTTGACAGAACGGCTTCGTATTACATTTCTATTTCATGGAAATAATATATAATAAAAAATCATAAGTTTTCTTAAAAGCTGCCAGAACACGATTTCTCATAATCTTAAACATATAAAAATTTTCCAAACGGATTTCAACTATATTTTTTCACATATGTTTTTTTGTTGTAATTTACATTTATTAGTAAGTGTCGATTGAATGGTACTTCAAAAAGTCGACATCTTGTTGCTACAAGAGCCCTCCTTTCAATCACCATTAGATTATAAAATATTGGTCACTAGGCTGTTCATTTTTTTGTTCTTAATCAAATGATTAAGGTATGAATGAGTACCACCGACACATCTATTTCTAGCGTGCAGGAATTCTATTTGGTACAAGTTTTGTTTGATAAAAACCTTTTAATATGTAAGTATGCACGCACAGTTTGCATATTTGTAGGTTTGGTAATATTTTGAATACCACCTCCTCTTTTCTGTCAATGTCTTAGGAGGCAACTTTGAGACAATATTTATAAAAATGCAGCACTACGGTCACCAACACGCATGACTGGCGATGGCTATTGACAGAAACATATGCGAACCCTTATATCCCTATAGATTCGGGATCAGAATAGGGCTACGGCATCCCCTGCCTGTCGTAAGAGGCGAATAAAAGGGGCTTCCGGGGTTGCGGGCGGCTAGAGTGGGAGCTCGAACCGTTCGGTCAGGCAACCTCGAGAAGGACGGCGGTATGTGTGGTCGCATACCGTCATAAAGACTAGACAGAACAGTGGGCCCAGCCACCCATCTGGGAGGGGCCCAATGGGGCAACGCGCTCGGAGGATTCCGGTTGAAGTCGTTTCGAGATCCCGGAGTCCTCCTTTTTAGCGCCGAGGACGACCACCTTTTTAGTGCGGCACAAATTCCACATAACCCTGCGTCGCTCCGACGGCGTCAGGTACCTTTGGAAGGTTTCACCCTCGAAAACAAAAAAAAAAGAAGGCTTATGTCAAATACTGCTTCAACTTAATTTTGGAAATTCAAAGGTTGTATTAAAAACCGATGGATCACTAAGTTATTGCTTTGATGACCCGCGTAGTTACCATACCGATCCCGACCAGACAGGTATCTGAATGATGAATTTAGATTCTTGTTCTGGGTCTGGTTGTTTGTGTGTCCATCTTTGTATATGTCCATGGCACCTATGTCACAGGAGAAAATCCAAATATGGGACTACGATTTTTTTACTTCATTATTTTTTTTTCTTTTCTTTTTAGGCTTAAATTTTAGTATACATATATACTTTATACACTTGAGTTATCATTATATAACTTTTACAATACCTAATCAATAACATTATTATGAGAATGCTGTACATAGGTACTTATACTACATAATATTTTATTGAAAATGTTTTGTATATTATGCTGTCTGTATGTCTAAATAAATAAAAAAAAACAAATGTTTATTCAATTCAAGCTAAATTTGAATAATTAAGGCTTATTAAGTTACAAGAAACAAAAATCGTGCTACCATAATTAAAGTAAGCTATTACGGTCTATAAAAGGTCCATTTTTACGTACCATCTTTAATTTTACCCTTATGGATTTCATAAGTGGTCCTCCCATATAAAGTTACGATTGGTCAAATGCAAGTCAACATCGCCAGAGTAAAGAATGTGTAGACAAGATCCTTTGAATTTCATTCTAATTGGATTTTTGAGCAAATGAGTGGAGATGATCCGAGGAATGTAGGTGCGATGTGCAATAAAATTTAAATGGTGTGACATGGTTTAATAAGGGGCAATTAGCAACTTAGTAGTACTATAGAGTTAATTATGTATCAAAAAGAGTAAATAGATGGGTGTAAAGTGGTAGAACCAGTGTAATTCGACCGGGGAAGTACCACCGCCACACCTGTTTCTGGCGTGAAGCATTTCTTGCGTTTCGATAGAAGGGAGTGGTTGCCGGCATCCTTTCACATGAGGCGACCATCATAGTCCTCGGGCGTAGCAACGCATCTGTGATTGACTTCAGATGGAACCCATGCTCTGTATGTAGTTGATTAGTCCATGGGCGGCAGTGACCACTCACCATCAGATGGACTGCATGCTCGTTTGCTACTTCAGTCAAATAATAATATCATAAATACGAAAGTTTGTGAGGATATAGGTTACAGGATGAGAACGAGGATATAGGATTCTTAGTCTTTCGTGAATTTGCTGAAATTAGGCTTAAATTTAGAACTACTACGAACTGCACTGGTTCTACCACCTTGATATTAACTAGCTTTACCCGCGGCATCACTTGCGTTGAAGTCAGTGGTAAATTAGACATTGATTTGAAGGCTGTAAAGTTACTATATTTTAATTTTTTATGACAACTAATCATGTCCAATAGGCTAATTAAAAACAATGCATCAAAAATTATCAGTACGTTTTTTCTATCATTTATAACACTTGGTTTTTTTTTTAAACCTGTTACGTATGATTTATTTAAAAATAACAGACAAAGTAAAAAAAATAAATAACATAAACTAGACTAAATTAAAACTAAAATTATAAATAAATAACAGTAACTTATTATTACAAATAAAACAAGCCATAACTATTTTTTCTAATACCTCTTTTAATTTATATTATAAGTAGAGATGTAACTGGACAAGCCTTTTTTATTTTTGAAATTTCTAATTACTTTGTTCCTCTCTACAATCTATAACACTACAGCGAAACTAAGTAATGCGGCTACGTTGCGAAATGCAATAAAGATGCGTTAAAGCCACTTTATCGACCTGATTAGAATTTATCTGCCCCGAGATCTCGTCGTAATGGGGCCGACACACTGACCTCTGACTTCGCACCTTCCAATTACGACCAATTGGTATAATTTTAACAGTCTCTATACACCAAATAAGGAAACAAGGATTTTCACAAATAACGTGGTAACACGTAATTTAACGCACATGACACTGTAATTCATTGCTGTATCAACTACGTTTATCTTTCTACGCATGTGTCATTAGAATGAGAAGATTACACCTAGAAATACTTAACTAAAAGCAGTTAATCACAGATTACTTTCCGCGTAATTGAAATCGATGAGAATTCAATGGGTTGCAAATTTCCTTATGTATTTTGTTTCATCGTTAAAGAAACAATTTGTTTTTTTTATAAATATTGAAGTAACGAATAAAAATAAATCGACATCTCCATTCTGCCGTTCTTTGTGACATTAAATTGTAATAAATCTCTAGAATTTACAGGTAGAACCAGTGTAGTTTAACAGAGAAATTAATACCGCCACACTTATTTCTAGCGTGAAGCATTTGTTGCGTTTCGATGGAAGGGTGTGGTTGCCGGTACACTTTTATATGAGGCGACCATCATAGTCCTTAGGAGTAGCAACGCATCTGTGATTGACTTGAGCTAGAACCCACGTTCTATTTGAAGTTGCTTACAGATGTCCATGGGTGGCAGTGATCACTTACCATCAGGTGGACTGTGCGCTCGTTTGCTACTTCGATCACATAAATAAATAAACATTAGATTTTAAGCAATCAAAAAAGTGCTTATCATTGTACCGTCCACTTTTTTGATTTTATTTTTCCTTAAAACCTAATATTAACTTCCCTAATTCAATTAATTTGGACTGGAGAAAAAAACATCATTATAAATTTTCTTTTAAAACTTTTTTGTCCAATTTTTATCGTTTTCGAGTAATCGCGGAAATCAGTTTAGACAATATATTTTCAACTCCTGGCGAAGGTTTTAAGGCATCATTTATTCATTGGTGTATATAAATAATAAAAACTGCATTTTATCAAAAATGCAAAGTTGAATGCCAAATTTTGATTTCAAACCTCCTTTGACTAGACTAATTTGGCCTTACAAAGAAAAACACATCTGTCCAACCCAGGTTACATTCTAAACTCTTGGGATATTATTTACGACTAATATTGACACCGGAGTCTTAATAATAGAGGTCTATATTTTTTTCTTTCTTGAGGGGAAAACCTTCAAAAGGTACCCGACGCTGTGGGAACGACGCAGGGTTATGTGGGATTTTTACCGCACTTAAACCCCAGATGGCTGTCTTCGGCGCTACAAAGAGGATTCCGGGATCTTAAAAGGTACGCAACCGGAGTTCTCTAAGCGCGTTGCCCGTGCGGAACCCTAAAAATAAAAAAAAACGCTTTCTACACACATAGCCCCACAGTAGGATTTTTTCCTGTGTCGTCAGTGCCATGGATACACACAAAGACGAATACACAAACACCCAGACCCAGAACAAGAATCTAAATTCTACATTCAGATACCTGTCTGGCCTGGAATCGAACCACTTTGTGTCAGACCGTTGTGGTAACCGCTGCGCCATGTGGATCCTCTGAAATTGATGAAGAGGATCATGATCAATCCATGATTCGTTTATCGTGTCAAATATTTCAACCAAACGTAGATATTCAACAAATTGCATCTATTATCATTAAAGTTCAGACGAAGCAACATTTTCCAACTTTTAGGGACATAAATTCTCTCTAATACTGACATTAATTTTATGGTAATTGACCACTTTATTTCCATCGAATGATATGTCATTTTTAACCCCAGGATCATGTTAGTATCGTCAGTATTAAAGGTTATAGAACTTCGTGGTTAGATACGCCACACCTGTTTCTGTTATAAACCAGATGTTTCTTGATTCTTCATCTCAATGTACCAAAAAATTTATCTTAAATCGTGGTGATGATAATTAGGGTGAATTAATGATCTTCTTTTGCGGACAAATTTTACAGACTATTTTTTGCTTCGAAATCTTAATAATTTCTTTAATGAATCAACTATATTAATTTTCACCAGATAGGGACACCTAATGTGCTTATATAAATCGTCAGTAATGAATACTTAAGCTAAGATTTTACTGTCGTCGTCAACCCATTATCGTTCCACTTCTAGTCACGAGTCTTCTCTCACAATGAGAGGCCTAACTCCACCACTCTGACCAAGTTCCAATTGATAGTATGGGGAGAAAGGAAACGTTTATTCCGATTTCATACCTATATTATATATTTACAACTATAAATGTATTTACAAGAAATAATAAACTAAACTCAAAACATTCTATCCTCTCCATAACAATAAAACAATAATTTTCTTTTTGTGTCAAATTACAAATATTCTAAATTCGTATATGAAATTATAAAATCAAAATAGTTTTCTATAAGAGTAAAAAAGTATATACATAATCAGATTGGTACAACAGATTTCACACCCCTTTAAGAATTTTGTTTTAAGAACCATCAGCGGTGTAGGTTTCCTCACGATGTCTACCTTCAGCTTAAAGTTGATTAATTTCTAATTCGCACATCATTTTAGAAAAATCTGATGTGCGTGCTTTGGATTTGAACCTTGGACACAATCACTGCGCAAAACTGCACTTTTCATTATATTTATTAATAAAAAGGTGTGGCGGTGCCATTGACTATAAAGAGTTCTACCACCTTTAACCTAAATTGCATAATTGTTGTCTTACAAAACAATACTACCATTACAAAGAGTAGGTTGAAACAAGTAATCTCTCAAACCCACACATCATATCTTTTAATACCTACACTATTCTAGAAATAACATATCAATAAAATCTTATTCTAAAGATTTAGCACATGTATTTCTGCTTAAGCAAACAAAGACTTTAAACAATTACTTTCTACTTAATTGACGACCCGCGTTGCGGAGCGGTTACCATACCGGTCTGACGCGCAATGGGTGCCGGGTTCGTTTCCCTTCCAGACAGGTATCTGAAAGTGGAGTTTAGATTAATGTTCTGGGTCTGGGTGTTTTTGTATTAGTCTTGTGTGTGACCATGGTAACCACGACACAGGAGAAAATCCTACTGTGGGGCTATGAGTGTAGAAAGCGTGTGTGCGTGTGTGCGTGTGTGTATATTATTAGGGTATTTTACCCTCGTCCCTGTAGTTCCGGGATCAGAATAGGGCTACGGTATACCCTGCCTGTCGTAAGAGGCGACTAAAAGAGGCTTCCGGAGTTGCGGGCGGCTAGAGTGGGAGCTCGAACCGTCCAGCCAGGCGATCCCGGAAAAGACCGCGCCATGTGTGGTTGCATATCGTCGTAAAGACTAGACGGAGCGGTGGGCCCAGCCGCCCATCTGAGAGGAGCCCGATGGGGCAGCGCGCTCAGAGGATTCCGGCTGCAGTCGTTTGGAGGTCCCGGAGTCCTCTTCATGGCGCCGAGGACGGCCACCGGGGGGGTTTTAGTGCAGTAAAAATCCCACATAACCCTGCGTCGCTCCCACGGCGTCGGGTACCTTTTGAAGGTTTCCCCCTCGAGAACAAAAAAAAAAGGTCATGAAACGTGATAGCTAGGCAGATGATGTATTTCTATTGCCGCTATAACAATATTTACGCGCGAGTCCAACTCACACTTAGCTTTTTTATTTACTGTGTTGTGGCATGGAAGTCAGTTTTTTTTTACAAATGACCATGGACTGCAGTGGCCACTTACCATCAGGTGGACTGCAAACTCGCTTGCTGCTTACATATAAAAAAATATTAGGAAGAAATCGGTATTTTGTCTGATATTTTCTTTAACCTTTTAAGAAATTACATACCTATGAACATTTAAAAATATTTACAGTAATTTGCTACATTAATTTACAAGTGGCACTAAGTATTTAATTAATATTCAAAAGCATATCGATATTTGCTTTAGTAATTTTCAAATAACAACCCACTCACTTTGATTTTAAGCTATCAAAATTTAATAAAACTTAATCAATATTCATTACTGAGAAATAATACTTAATTAGACTAGGAGGCAGTTATAAAAGTATTTATAATCTCAAATTTTGAACTTTAATCTGGAGTAGGTTACAAAGATTTATTGGGTGACAGTAGCTCCTTTTTATCAGGTGGAATGCATCATTTGCTACTTTCTACTACCTTCTACTACGATATTTCATGACGGACGAATAGCTCTTGGCCCGATTTAAAAAAAAAACCATCAAGTGCGATTTAGTCTCATGCACAAAGGGTTCCGAGTCATCCTACATATAAAATTCTCGTGTTACAATGTTCCTTCCCGAAATTTTCCGAAACGGCTTGACCGATTCTCATGAAATTTAGTGAATATATTGAGTAGGTCTGAGAATCGGCCAACGTCTATTTTTCATACCCTTTAGTGATAAGGGTCCACCCTTAACATTTTTTTTTAATTTTTGTGTGGTAGTAAACAACGTTTGTCGGATCAGCTAGTTATCTATAAAAAAGGCAGGAAAAATCGCATTCGTTGTACTGGAGCCCCCCTTAAATATTTATTTTAAAAACATTACCTGAAATTTCAACTGTTTAACTATCACGTTACATGAGATACAGCCTGGTGACAGACAGATGGACACACAAACAGTGGAGTCTTAGTAATAGGGATCTGTTTTGCCCTTTGAGTATGGAACTCTGAAAATGATCACTAAATACAAATAATAAAATATTGTTGTACATATTCTCCAAGGTCTGAAGACAACTTGAGAACAATTTGAAGAATAGTCATTAGCATTCATCAAACTCTCAGTTTTAATGTTTTCTCATCTGCAACCTTGTCTGTACCGCTTGTGGCCAATAAATCTGATCAAATCGCTAACATTTGGATGTGTGACTAGTTATACCCCGCGGTTTTACTTGTAATAAAAATGTAACAACTTGAAATAATAATTAATTTTGCTAAAGTATATAGTTATTTATGAAAAATAAAGAATGTACTAGAAATACACTTACGCAATACTTTAAATTAAAGTAGTTAAATGATTTCAAACAGCGACAAAAATTGTAATAATTACAAAAAAATCGTTTACTATTTATACTCAATCGTTCAAACTATTTTATTCATATGTGCGATGTACGGACACGCGATCATTATTTATATTATATGTATATTTGATTTAATTATATAAAGATAATAAGATTGATAGCCTAATGATTGAAACTTGCCCTCTCAATCGGGAGGTCCGAGGTTCAAACCCAGAAATTAATTATCACTGCTTTTCGGTGAAGGAAAACATCGTGAGGAAACCTACACACCCGAGAGTTCTTAAAGTTCTCGGAGGTGTGTGAAGTCACCAATTCGCACTTGGCCAGCGCGGTGGGCTATGGCCCAGCAGTGGGACAATAATGAGTTGTACCCAATAAGGTCCACATATTCAAATTGTACCTATTCTATTCCATTATTTTGGATAATTTGGATGCTTACACATTAAGTTCCAAATCTGTCAGATTTTTTAAAATATTATAGAAGTAACAAACTAATATGCGATTCTATTGATGGTAAGTGGTCACTGCCGCCCATGGACATCAATAAACAACAGACATTCCGTGTACATTGATGGAAACGCAAACAGTGATTGTTTTGAAAAATAATAAAGTCATGCTAACACTTAGCACTGGCGAACATAAATACGTAACATACAACATATAAATTTCTATGGGCGTTTGTAGTCTGAAATAAATAAAATAAAATATAAAAAAAATAAATAAACTCCAAACCATCTTTCACACCCGTCTCCTAGACTAAAACGTAAAGTAAATAGTATAATATAATGTCAGAACAAAATCATCAAAAACCAATTATTTTGTGTTATAGGTTAAAGTTTGCACAACTTTAACTTATAACTTTTTACCCGAATGTCAGAAGGAGGCTAATGTTTTTTGAACTTATATATGTGATTGTATAAATGCGTATGTATGAATTTCTATTTGACGACCCGCGTGGCGGAACGGTTACCATACCAGTTTGACGCGCAGTGGGTGCCGGGTTCGATTCCCGGCCAGACAGGTATCTGAATGATGAGTTTAGATTCATGTTCTGAGTCTGGGTGTTTGTGTACTCGTCTTGTGTGTGTCCATGGCACCCACGACACAGGAGAAAATCCTAGTGTAGTGTAAATAGAAAGCTTATTTTGATTCTTTGGTACGCACCACATACCAAACTGCTTGAAACATATAACGTATTGTTGGAATTGAATCATTTAGCAGATTGACATAGGCTCTTTTTATTAATATGGCGCCAACGATCAGAAAAAACTGGGGGGGAGAGTGACAATTATATTAGGTATCATAACAATATGGGTCGCAAATGGAAGTAAATTGATCAATTTATTATATACAAGTAACCTAGGACTTTTATGTTAAATAAAATAAATTATAAAAAGCCCAACTGCATTTTTAGCAGTCACATTGTTCGCTTTCATAATAATTTGAGTCTCTTATCATAACAATTCTAAAGTTTCACTACAAAAATATTATCAAGACAAATATTGGTCAAACGTCACCAGTGGCCACCATTAGCCAGCTCCATTAGGCCACTTCACCGCGCAACGAGCTTACCATGTAATTACTTCCGAAGAGGTCAATAAATAAATCGACTTGTATATTCTCACGAAAGGTGAAGTAACCACAGACTTAATAGTAACAGAGACGATATTTCATGGGTAACTTATAAAGAAATCAAATATATTTAACGTAATGTACTTTTTTTTTTTATACGTAAACCTAACGATAAGGCAGACGGGCTACCTGATGGAAAGTAGTCACCGTCGCCTATGGACACTTGCAACACCAGAGGAGTCGCCAATGCATCGTCGGCTTTGAAGGAGAGCTCTTTTCGCACCTTTTTTGAAGAGCCCCATGTCATAACGCCCCGGGAATACCTCAGAAGGAAGCTCGTTCCATATCTTGCACGTCCGTGGTAGAAACGAGCGTGCAAACCGAACCGTGGAGGACCGCCACGGGTCCAGTTCATGTGGATGGAACCTCATCCTTCGGCGAGTGGTTCGGTGGAGGAAAGGTGAAGTAGGCACCAGGTCAAAAAGTTCCTCGGAGCACTCACCATTATAAAGCCGGTAGAACACGCAGAGGGAGCCTATGTCCCTCCGTAGACTCAAGGGTTCTAACCGTTCGGTGATCCGTGGGTCGTTGACGATTCGGATCGCGCGTTTCTGGACGGAGTCAAATGGGTTAAGTTGGTATTGGGGCGCCCCTGCCCAGAGATGCGAGCAGTACTCCATGTGGGGTCTCACTTGTGCTTTATAAAGCAGGAGTACTTATTAATAATTAATTATTACTTCTTCACAGTGAAGACAAAGTTTTTAAGATGCTAATTTTCTTGACCAATTTGATAGATTATCTATCTATCTAAAATTTTACGCCAGCCTAATTTTTAATTTTTACTTTTAAAGATGTCATCACATACTATTTTTATTATTTTTAACATATATAAAGTATACCTGTAAATTACATAAACTCAAATTTTTCAACGAGTTCCATCAATACACAAATAATAATATTAAATACTAAACTGCCCAAGGCTTGCCTGTAAGGCAAGATACTGGTGCTAACTTTCATTACAATGTAAAAAAACATGATTGAAAAAAAATACAACGTAACAAAAAAGACAAACACGCTGAGTTTCGTGTTCCGATCCGGTGGTAGTGTAAAAAAAATGTGTAACTGACCATTCGTAAGTGCCCCCGTAGGCCTATACAAAATAAAGACTCATTTTTCATTTCGTTTACTTACTATGAACTCCAAAACCCTCTATGAGTTTTCACTCTGTGGTTGCTCGTATAGATTCATTATCGGGTACTCATTAAACGCAATGGATGGGTTACGTCGCGGCGCAACTAGAAAATATATCTATTCGCAACTAGACAGATCGTAAAATGTAGATTATGTTTAGATTGCTACTACAAATTTATACATTGACTTTATTGATGTCACAGGAATATCTGTAAGTGGCATTAATTATTGGAACGGGGTTTCTTATCGCGCGTTGCGAAGGAGGGTAGACGGAAAACAGACGAAAAGTTGTCACGACACTTTTTGCTATAGTGTAGTAAGCCGCGCGGCGTTCGCATGTTTCTCTGTCTGTCCCTCTCTCTCACTCTCTCATAAAAAGCTTTTATCGCGGGTTTTGAGCTCGGCGACCGAATCAAGAAATTCCGTAATGAAAAAAACCTAACACCCACACTCCGCCTACCATGTAGCGCGGCCGAGTGTTCGCTTAACGTGTACGTATATGGTATATATTTTTATTACTTTAATTTCATCAAAATCATAAAATCAAAATTCATTTTTAATCCGTCTCTCCTGTAATTTTTTCATTTTTGTGTTATATTTTTATTCAACCCAAGCAACGAACTTTTGCACTGGTTTATTATATGTATATTTTTTGTCTTGTTCATAGAAAACTGAAAGAGGTATAGTAACTATTTTAACATAAAATCTGGTCCTTCAAGTCGGATTTCTATTGCACTGCAACACGCAAACAAAATGTACCGATCTAATCCCATGTCGGTTGCGCCTTGAACTGAATCTCGCAAGAGTGGAGGCTGTGAGTGTATCTTTTGTACGAGTACTTGCAGTTTCATAGACTTGATTGAGGATATGAAAAAATAAATTATACCTAATTTTAGAAGGAGTTCTTGAGTCTTGGTGAAAGGATGTGGTTGCCGGCACTTTTATACAAGGCGACCATCTTAGTCCTCGAGAAAAGCAATACAGCTGTGACTTACTTCAACTACCATCTAAAGTCCAGATAAGATTTAAATCCAAAGATGACCCAAAGTCGAACACAAATTGTGAGGTCAGTTTGGAATGCCCAGGTTAGTATAATCTAAATTACTACACCCTTCAAACCGAAATATCAACACTTAACGCTTCCTATATTTTTTTAATTAATATCTGCAAGATATTGTAAGACAATTCAATATAAAACATATTTATCTCTTTTGCTCACCAAAACATAACGCAAAAGACGCATAACGTAAAGTATAACTGGCGGTCTTATCATTAAAATAGCACTTCCAGACAACCGTATTGGCAGAGACAATCTTCTTAACATACAAAAAATGAAAATAATTTCTCAATGAGGGGTAGGTACACTGAGAAATTATTTTGAACTAGCTGAACCCCGCAGCTTCGCCCGCGGTAAAAAAAACAATGTATCGATTATCAGGTGGGAGAAACCTATTTTTCCACAGTAAAAATCCTATATCCAGAGTGTCAACTAACTCCCTACCAAATTTTTGAAAATCGCTCCAGCCGTTTACACGTGAAGAAGTAACAAACATACACACTTTCGCCTCTATAATATTAGTAGCATAGTACCTATGATATTATATGATTACCCTACATATCTAGAGATATAAATAATGTCATTATACTGAATGTATTTTTAAATATCTCTAATATTCAATTTATAATCAATGAGCTTAACTCTTTCATCAGTTACATGACACGTATATCACTGGAAATTTATTAATTTATTCTATATTGGCCACAGTAAGGATTAAAGGATAACTTAATTAACAGGAACAGCGCTACTTATAAGCACTTACACATACTACCCTCCATCAATAAACAGCCTTTCAAGCTCCTCTGCTGGAGGCTTCCTCTATAGACGAATTTTACCAATAATCTTGGACAAAAGCTCCCCTTCTTCAATTGAGATTTTTCCAATCGTCTCAATGCCTGACATGCATGTCGGTGACCACAATTAATGCTGATGTTGCCCAGAAAAACGGTGATGTCTATCTCCTGGCTTTTTTCCCCTTAAACAGTTTTAAGAGTGTGAGTGGTGCCATTCAAACGGCACCCAAGGCCACCATACACCATATCAGATATACGCATCTTTATAACCGGACCCTTCACGTCCTTGCTAATGATTTATCGACATCCTACACCACTAATTGTACCTGAATCATCCACCTTTCACATTCCCAGGAGATTCTTGTGATATAATTGCTCGATTATTATAATCGCTCAATCATAATGCATTATGAGGAATCATAAAATAGTTTTTCCTACTTTACTTAAGTGTATCTTGCAAACTAGGCCATTTGTTTAATCAAATGTAAGGCAAGACACTGGAGCGAGCTTTTTGTTATGTAAAGAGCTATATATTAATACGTGCAAAACTTGTGATCCGTTTTTAAGACACTTGCTGTAGACGGAGGAGTATGAAATTACGCACGGTTATAGTTGATGTAGGAAGGTAATCCAACGCTAATATTTTTTTCAAATAGTGCACAAAATGTACATTAAATTAACTAAAAACACATTACGTACCCTACCTTGCATTTGACACAAACAAATAAATACTAAACAAAATAAAAAAGTCAATATCTGACATAACGCCAAAAATGACAGATGTCTTTGTCAAAATACCCGCTACTGCTTTTAAATGCAGCTTAGTTAATTAAACCTCTTTTAACGGATGTGTTCAAAATTACTAGAAAATTATTATTCTGTAATTGAATTTCAGAAATATTCATGCTACTTTGGACAATATGAATCTTAGTTTTTGAGTTATATTACGGTCGAATTTTGACCGCTGTGCCGGGGGACTAGTACACAGGAACAAGAAAAAACCCCTGAGTTTTTTGCAGGATTTCTCAGTTGAGGTCGTGGTCCGATACGGTGGTAGTGTTAGAAATATAATGTAACTGACAATTTGTAAGTTACATTAGGCCGTAGGCCGTAGGCCTCTACAAAATAGAGACATTTCATTCCATTTCAAAACAGCAAACATGATTTTTATAGAAATGTCTTAATCAAGACTAATTGTCATAATCATTATTGTGCGATATGGTACATTTCACACACTTCTGAGAACATTTTGTAAAAAAGAAAACTCTAAGGTGTAGTTTTCCTCTCGATATTTTCTTTCACTAGAGCATTTATATTTTTTATTACAAACATCTTTTTAGAAAAATCTGTGATACGAGCTTAGACCTCAACTGAAAGGCCGAATTTCAATCATTAGACTAGCACTGCTCACTTCTCGTCAACCCATTATTGTCCCACTGCTGGGCACGCGTCTTCTCTCAGAATGAGATAGTTTTAGGCCATAGTCCACCGCGCTGGCCAAGTGCGAATTGGTGGATTTCACACACCTCCGAGAACTTTTTTTTAAAGAATTCTCGGGTGTGTACCTCACGATGTTTTCCTTCACCGAAAGGCAGTGATAATTAATTTCTAATTCGCACATAATTTTATAAAAGTCAGTGGTGCGTGCCTGGGTTTGAACCTCGACCTCCCGATCGAGAGTAGAGTGCAAGGTTTCAACCATTAAGCTATCGCTGCTCTCTTAATAGGCCTAAAAGAAAAAAAGCGAAATAGTTAAAATAATTCGACAACCTGCGTAACGGAGCGGCCACCATACCAATCTTACACGCAATGGGTCCCGGGTTCGATCCCCGCCCAGAAGTCTGAATGATAATTCAGATTTTAGTTCAGAGTCTGGGTATTAGTATATTCGTCTTTGTGTGTCCATGGCATGGTACGACACAGGAGACAATCCTAGTGTAGAAACCCTTATTTATAATCTATTGACCGCCGGATAAACACCGGAAAAACACTTCGATTACAAATCGAGTGCAATAACGTACTTCTGTAAAGAAGTATTTAGGAATTTTCTACCAAAAGAATATATCTTCTAAATACTTCTAGGGAAGTTCGCTGGGTCATCTAGTATAGTATATAACGAGTTTTACGTAAATTCGCCTGCAATGTCCTCTGACTTCCTGATGGTTGACTGGCAGTGAATGCTTATAGCATTAAGTCCACCTTTGTACTAACATTTATTGTAAGGTACAAAAAGAATAAATCACTACATATTATAAAAGAAAGTCGCTTCCCGCTGTCTATCCCTATGTATGCTTAGATCTATAAAACTACGCTACGGATTTTAATGCGGTTTCTTTTAATAGATAGAGTGATTGAAAAGGAAGGTTTTTATGTATAATACATATCTAATATAGTAGAGAAATACTAACAGTTTTCGATTTTTTATTTTTAGGCGAAATTAAGTTTGCCGGTTCAACTAGTAAAATATATTTAAATTTAGTCTGATTCAAAAAAAATTATACACCAATTAAAATACTTACAAAACGTACATACAAAATCGAAACAATATAAAAACCACCAGATATCAGCATCACATTATCTTATCAAAAAACATACAATGCATACAATACACGTACATTGCACACAATAAATAGACAAACGATTATTTTAACCTGACCTTACAATGAGACCATCATATTGAACCTATTATTATAATACAGTTAGAGCACAATTGAGTCAACACAAAAAGGTGTAACGTCCTTCTTGTGAGGAATGCCAAAAATCTCGCTGGGAACGAACCCGCGACCTTTGCCCGTCAATCAATAACATGTACGTCTAAATAGCATGGGTGTCTGTTCACACTATCGTGGCTATCCACTCGAATTTTTGAACAAAACAATGTAGGTATATTTTCTAACTTATTCGAGTGTAATTCATATTATTACGTGAAGCAAAGACTTGTGAAACATTTTTAAGTAATATGCCGCGGACGGATTAGTATGAAACTTTGCACGGTTATAGTGGACGTAGAGAAGGAGTGCAGAATGTTAATATTTTTTTCAAACAATGCATATATCATACATAAAATCAACTAAAAATACATTACACACACTACCATGCATTTGTCACAAACACATATGTACTTAGTAAATGAAATAGAACATTCAATGTCTTACTATGAAAAGACACAACGTCAAGAATGTCAGATGACATTTGATTTGAATTAGAGAAATATTCGTACTAATTTGGACAATATGAAGTTTAGTTTTTTAATTTAAATTACGGTCGAATTTCGGCCGATGCGACGGGCGACTAGTTCATATTAATACGTGAAGCAAAAACTTGTGAAGAATTTTTAAGTAATATGCCGCGGACGGATTAGTATGAAACTTTGCACGGTTATAGTGGACGTAGAGAAGGAGTGCAGAATGTTAATATTTTTTTCAAACAATGCATATATCATACATAAAATCAACTAAAAATACATTACACACACTACCATGCATTTGTCACAAACACATATGTACTTAGTAAATGAAATAGAACATTCAATGTCTTACTATGAAAAGACACAACGTCAAGAATGTCAGATGACATTTGATTTGAATTAGAGAAATATTCGTACTAATTTGGACAATATGAAGTTTAGTTTTTTAATTTAAATTACGGTCGAATTTCGGCCGATGCGACGGGCGACTAGTTCATATTAATACGTGAAGCAAAAACTTGTGAAGAATTTTTAAGTAATATGCCGCGGACGGATTAGTATGAAACTTTGCACGGTTATAGTGGACGTAGAGAAGGAGTGCAGAATGTTAATATTTTTTTCAAACAATGCATATATCATACATAAAATCATCTAAAACGCATTACACACACTACAGCAACACTATACTACAATATGGCTCTTAGAAATATAAGCAACACTAACTTTTGCCCGCGGCTCCGCCCGCGGCAGCCATGTTTATGTCAGTAAGTATATAATATCGTCCCTGTAGCTCCGGGATCAGAATAGAGCTAAAAGGGGCTTCCGGGGTTGCAGACGGCAAGAGTTAGAGCTCGAATCGTTCGGTTAGGCAATCCTGGGAAGGACGGCGGTATGTGTGGTCGCATACCGTCGTAAAGACTAGACGGAGCGGTGGGCCCAGCCGCCCATCTGGGAGGAGCCCGATGAAGCAACGCGCTCGGAGGATTCCGGTTAAAGTCGTTTCGAGATCCCGGAGTACTCCTTTTCAGCGCCGAGGACGGCCACCGGGGGGGTTTTAGTGCGGTAAAAATCCCACATAACCCTGCGTCGCTCCCACGGCGTCGGGTACCTTTTGAAGGTTTCCCCCTCGAGAACAAAAAACAAAAGAAATAATTAATAATTCAGGTCGTACCTGTGTGTGCTAATATTTCATCTAAATTCAATCCGTAGTTTTTGAAAGAGTAACAAACATCCTCACAAACTTCTTTGTAGGAAGAAGTAATAACTGTGGCCCCAATGAAAACGAGACTTAGCAAAATCTACCAAAATTGTTAGAAAACGGAGGTCTTTCGATAGATTGCCAGTTTCTTAACAATTATGATGGAGATTTATTCATTTCGTTTTAGAAAAATGATTAGAAAAATTAAGAATTGTCGGTAGAACTCCAGTTTTCTAACAATTTTGAGTGTAAAATCAAACTTATACCAGTTTTCATGAAGTCGGGTGGGCAGACCCGGGTAATAACTTAGTATATAATAAGATTAACTATATACACCAACCACAGTGAGCACTAACCCTCGTAGTTATTTGTCAGACTCATCATTAACAAGCGAATTTGTCTAATGGTAGTTAAAAAACTTCTAGATTATTAAGGCAGTGTTGCATCTTATTAGGTAATAATGTTATGTTATTGTTTACTGAGCTACAAGGTTAATTTTATACCTAGTCGTTAAATAAGATGTAGGCGTCTTCTCAGAAGGGACGAGGTTCAAATTCCTGTTGTGATTTTTTATGTTATTTCGGTGACCTTTGCAGCTAGCGTAGCGGCGCGGTCACCAAACGGTTCCGACGTACAGTGGAACTGGATTCGAACCCCGGCCAGACAGTTCTGAATAATGAATTTAAATTTGACCTATGAGTCTGGATGTCTGTGTGTGTATCCGTGGCACCCTCGACACAGAAAACAGTGTAGAGCTATAGAAAGCATTTTTAGCGTTATTATTAACCAAAGAAAACGCGAATGTATCAAAGGCCTAGAAAAAGAGCCCTTTTTAAAACGTTCCGGGACAATCCGCCTATAGCCGTACCACGTCAATGTGACACTACGGCTGTAGCCGTAATTAATCTCGTGGTTTTTGACGTTAGGTTGATATCCGATAATTCTACTAAGACTCTTGAAAGACTTTCTTGTCTCACATAAACGGTATTCATCTTAGACTATTGTTACAGCCAACAAGAATTTGGAAGGCTTTAAGTAGCTCCTTGTGTAAGGTAGACACAAACATTGATAGTGCGGGTGAAATGTGACAGGCGATATAGTCGTTAGCTAGTATTTTATTGTCATAAAAGGCTCTATAACACTGGTTTACAATATAAAGTTCACTCAATGACGGGGTGTGACTTTGTATGGAGGGTTCATGTGACTCTACATATATCCCCTAACGTGTTAAGTTTGATTAATAAGCCCTAAGCATATGCTACAAGCATACCGTAGGAGTTGACTCCACATCTTACGTTTTCGAATGATAATTAAATACTCAGTTCAAAAATTTTCAGGAACACTACATGATACATGCTTAAATGACCTTATACTAAGATCAGGATTAAACGCATCGTCGTCTGTCTCATATAGCTTCTATCTTTACGATACCATGTACTACAAAACACAGCAGTGTAGTTATAATACCACGACTTTTTTTTCAATTGAGTCGAAATGTTGACAAAACTAAATCAAAAACTGAATAATAGGTACTTACCCATTACATATTAAAATGTAATAGATTCCGCAATATTATTAGTCTAGAAATAATTACCGCCACATCTATTTCTAGCGTGGAGCATTTCTTGCGTTTCGATGGCAAGGTGTGGTTGCTAACACACTTTTATATGACGCAACTATTATGATCCTCGGGAGTAGCAACACATCTATTATTGACTTCAGATAGAACCTATGTTCTATATGAAGTTGCTTAAATGTTGTTGTTAATAGGCGGCCGTGATCACTTACCATCAATTGAACTGCACGCTAGTTTGCTTTTTCAATCAGATAGAAACGGGTATATTCTAATAGAATAAATAGGTTATTTGTTTCAGTGTATGAAGATCTCAATTTTGAGCTACTCGGTAAAGTTATGTCACCTTCATCTAAGGTCTGGCCGACCCATGACATAATGTGACAAATTGTTATTTAATTTAATATTATCTAACTGCAAGCACCATTACGCGGATAGTGGTATGCAAAATGCTAGAAGTCAATATTTTTTTTATCTGACTGAAGTAGCAAACGAGCATGCAGTCCACCTGATGGTAAGTGGTCACTGCTGCCCATGGACATCTGTAATCAACTTCATACAGAACATGGGTTCTGAAGTTAATCACAGTCAATACGTTGCTACTCCCGAGGACTACGATGGTCGCCTCATGTGAAAGTATGCCGGCAAAAACGCCCTTCTATTGAAACGCAAGAAATGCTTCACGCTAGAAATAGGTGTGGCGGTGGTACTTCCCCGGTCGAACTACACCGGTTCTACCACCTATAAAAAATAATGAACAAAGCTCCGTGTACTTTCACATAAACTGTCCAGCGTTATATAAAAAACACCACAAATTAAACACCCATTACATGATTTTTACAAACATATTAACTTATCGTTTCAATTCAACAAACATAAATATTAATTGAACCAGTAAAATATATCCTCAGTATCTTTTATCTGTAAAAATATGTTTGTGGCATTTAAATGCACCCTTTCATTTTTAATCTGAAATTGTTTCAATTCTCACAATTGAAATGCATAACTTTTGGAATTATTTAGAAAGTTGAATTCTTTACTGGCTTCTTGGATACTGTCGTGGACATCTGAAGTCAATCCCTTATTTTAGTTTTACCTTTTTTTTGTTAGAGAGGGAGAAACCTTCAAAAGGTACCCGAAGCTGTAAGACCAGCGTCGGGTTATGTGGGATTTTACCCGCACTAAGACCCCCCCGGTGGCCGTCCTCGGCGCTATAAAGAGGACTCCGGGATCTCGAAACGACCTCAACCGGAATCCTCTGAGCGCGTTGCCCCTTTCGGGCTCTTATCCGATGAGCATTTGCGTTCACCGAGTCTCCTGGTGTTTACGACAGCATGTGACCACATATACTGCCGTCCCGAGGTAATTTGGCTGGGTGGTTCGAGCTCCCACGCTAATCGCCCGAACCCGCAAAAGCTCCCTTTTAGTCGCCTCTTACGACAGGCAGGGGCTACCGTAGCCGTATTCTACTCCCTGGCTACAGGGGACCAGTTACCAGTTAGGGAGCTAGTTTAGTTTTACCTAAACGTACGTTTAGTACGTACGTTTGAAACGTACGTTTAATACGTACGTTTACGATGTATGATCAAAAACAAAAATATAAGTATTGGTACCATTTGATTTCACCACCACCACAACTATATAAGCCTAATTATAACAGTTTTAAGTGTTTCGGTCTAGAAGGTGTAGTAAGATAGGTATATTTACTAACTCATCCTTTCCTCAGTCACACAGTTGCGCACGGAGCTTATACAAATACAGTAAACTTATCCAGAATAACGTCTGTGGCCAATGTCAAGTAAGAATCGGTTTGCACGCTCGTTTTTGCCACGGACATGCGAGTTGTGGAATGAGCTTCCTCCTGAGGTATTCCCGAAGCGCTTTGATATAAGGTTTTTGAAGAAAGGTGCGAAAAGAGCTTTCCTTCAAAGCCGGCGATGCGTTGGCGTCTGGTGTTGCGAATGACCACAGGTGACGGTGACTACTTTCCATCAGGTAGCCCGTCTGCCTTATCGTTAAAGTATAAAAAAGGAGTCTTTGTTACCGGAATACAGTAGCAAATGAGCAAGCAGTCTAAGTGATGGTAAATGTTCACTGGCGGCCTTAGACATCTGTAAGCAAGTTCCTACAGAACAGGGGTTCAATCTGAAGTCAATCAATTTGCGTTGCTGAAGCACTATGATAGTCGACTTATATTAAAGAAATAAGTGTAGCGGTGGCACCTCTTTAGTCGAACTACTCTGGATATACAGCTAGCTGGCTGGTATAACCATGATCACACTTGAGATTGATTACAAATGCGCATGAGCGACAGTAGCAACGTACCAACAAGTGGACTGCTTACTCGTTTGCAGCAAAACTTTGGAAGGTGGTAGAAGCAGTGTAGTTCGACCAGGGAAGTACCACCGTGTGGTTACCGGCACGGTATTATATGAGACGACCATCATAGTCCTCGGGAGTGGCAACGCATCTGTGATTGACTTAAATAGAACCCATCTTCTGTATGAAATTAATTACAGATGTCCATGAGCGGCAGTGACCACTTACCATCAGGTGGACTGCATGCTCGTTTGCCACTTCAGTCAAATAAAAAAAAAAGCAAACTTACAAGCTCACTAACACCGCACTTCCTATTATGGCCTTAACCCTCATTCCCTAAGATAATAATGGGCCAATGATTCTCAATTGAGTGGGCATATTTTTAAAAGCCCCATTGTTCTGCAGAACAATTAAATTAGGGTTCAGTCGTGCTCATCAATCTTAGTTTCAATCATATTAAATTGATTGTCAATCAACTTTGTTTGTGCTCAACGTAATAATTAATTATTAATTGTTTTATAGATTCTATATGTAAATGAATGAACAGGTAAGTAAATATTTGCATATTGCAGTTTACTTATTATTGGTTTTTAGAATTTAATAATTTAATGTATCTTATCTTATCGTATATTTAATAATCAGACTCAATATTTGTACGCCATTTATGGCAGAATAAGCAAAAATTATTGACTATAAACACCAATGTAATTACACCTTATTTGACAAATAAAGATTATTTGTATTTGCATTTTGTGATGAAGTGTTATGGTGTTATTGGCATTTTCGTTGTTTGATTCATCCCTAGACTATTATATGGTGTTTAGTCTGTTCAGTTTATTTTTTATGTGAAGCGGTGCTGTCCGTGACTTCGTACACGTACATTAAAATCAATCGCTATTTAAGTTTTTCGATAACTTACTTAATTTAATGCTTTTTCGAGAAACAAATGGTTTCTCTCCCCTTTTTCTCTGACCACAGACGGCGTATTTTAAAATTATATAGCCCTCACGACAGAGTCAATTCAAATAATCATACTATCATACTTGATAATATTATTATAAGGGCGAAAGTTTGTGAGTGTGTATGTTTGTTACTTCTTCACGTCTAAACGGCTGGAGCGATTTTCACAAAATTTGATAGGAAGTTAGCTGACACTCGGGATTAACATATAGGCTTCTTTTTACTGTGGGAATATATTTTATTCCCACGGGACAATCGATACATCTATTTTTTTAACTCGGGCAAAGCTGCGTGTTTCAGCTAGTAAGAAATAAGTCGAATATGTAATGCGCTGTAGCGCAGCATTTATATGTAGGTTTTATTTTTAGAGTTTATTTTTATCTAATCGTGGTTACGAAATTTAATTTAAATATTACGAATATTTTATTCAATTTATCTTAAATATTACAACTTACACATTATTTATTAATATTATTATAAAGTTAACAATAATTCAAAATGTATATAAATCACAACAGTTTACGGAATAGATTATACACCATAAATATGGACATAATGGCAGAATAAATAAATAGATATTAGTATTTATCTTTATCTTCTATATTACATGTTTGTATGTCGTTTTGTTTATTGCTGCTTTATTGTTAAAACTATTTTTTTTATTTGTCATTGTAGTTGTAAAAACGGTAAGAAACATGCGTTTTTGTTATGGGAGCCACTCTAATATATTTATTTTATTCCGTTCTATAGCGTTATAGCGAATACAAAATACATTATCTGTGAAAAACTCAATAGTTTAACTATCAAGGTTCAGGAGATAGGTGACAGACCAACTGACAGACGGACAGAGGTGTTGTTGTAAGGGCTCCTTTTACTCTTGAAATACGGAATCCTAAAGAGGTATTACGGTCGTTCCTTACGAATCGAAACAAATAACTTCCTTTAAACCTTTTAACCTTACGCATATGTGGAATGTTAATTAGCAATTAGTAAGTGATACACACATAAACCAACAATGAAGTAATTAATACAGGTGCAATACATCCCGTAATGATTAAAACCCATAATTTTATGTTCCAATTATAATATTATCATTAAACATTACAGGAACATACGTAATATATCAGATGGACATATTTATTTATTGCAGGCTGTTTATATGGAGTTTGTAATGTTTATAACTAGCTTGAGCTTTGGTTTTGTTTATTTATTTATTTATTTAGATACACCATCGACTTATCATTATACATTGTTAAATAGTTTTTTACAATTCGTTTGGTTCAGTGTGAATCGCTATAATAGGTTTATACAATTATAATAATTTGTACGAAGTGTCATTGTGAGTGAACTCTAAGGATAACAAAAAGAGAAAAAACATAACTTCCCCGATCAAACTACACTAGTTCTATCACCTGTAACTGTGTGAAGCTACACTTAAATATAATTAATAACAAAAAACAGTAAAAGATGTTAGTGGGGAGATTTTAGGGGCTAAAACTATATAATTGTATTAAAACATGAAATCAAAACAATTCGTAGTGAATTTTTTTTTTTTTTTATATAAAAAAAAAACCCGTATGACAAAACAGAAATTAGAGGAATAAGTATTACAATTGTGAAATATATACGAATTAAACGCTTTATTTAATCACTTTATTATGTATTTAATGAACATTAGATCAGCGTAGTAGTATTATTCCCTCCCCCTCACTAATATAAGGATAAAGTCAAAATGACCAAAAATAATATATTATTCCAAAAATATTAAATTATAAAAATACAGTTGTACTTAGTTCCATACTATCAGTGGTCGCATTTCAAAATGTTGTATGCATTTGGTACAGATTTTTATTTCAACCTAGTTCAAAACATTGTTGTCTGATTTACCTAGAACTATCAATTTCAATGCATCGTGTTTGCAATGAAAGCACCAAACGAGTATCGTAAGTGCCTTGAAGTAGCGTAACTTCGTCCAAATAGGAAAGAAGTTCTACCTGATATTATCATCACTTACGTTGCTAAGGACTTAGTTAAGCCGTGTACTCGACCAGTCTAGCCGTGGTGTTGGTCAGGCCTTTCATGCGAAGGTCCAAGGTCCCAGACATGTACAGCAGATTTTTCTTAAATGATGCGTATTAGAAATTAATTATCGTCTAAGAGTTAGTTACTGAGTCTAGGGTGGTCGCCTCATGTGAAAGTGTGCCGTCAACCACACCCTTACATCGAAACGCAAGAAATGTTTCACGCTGAAAATAAGTATGGCGGTGCTACTTCCCCGGTCGATTCTACATGTTAATCTCATTCATAAACTATGCGTGTACATACTTCAACAAATTTTAGTAAAATCTGACCGGTATTTTTGTGCGAGATAGAGGAACAAACATGCACACACATCTTTACAAAGTTTCATATTTATATATTTACTAGCTGTACCCGCGGCGCCGCCCGCGTTCAAATCAATGTATCACAAAGTTTTTTCCATTTCACCCCCTTAGGAGTGTAATTTCATAAAATCCCTTCTTAGTGAGCACTTACGTCCTTAAAAGAACCCGAATACAAAATTTGAAACTCCTAGCAATTGTAGTTTCTGAGATTTCGTGATTAGTGAGTGAGTGAGTGACCTTTCGCTTTTATATATATAGATATAATAAATAAGACAGGCCTATGAAGGCTCCTACAAATTGTCAGTTATAACATTTTTTCTTACACTGCCACCGGAACGAAACACGACATAAACTGAGAACATCCGGCAAGAAACTCAACGTCTTTTTCTTCTCAACGTCAAAGTTGTTAATTGATAATCAGATGGACTGCTCATTAAACTTCAATTCATAGAAAAAGGTGCAATAATCATCTCAAAGCCTTTATAGGCCCACTATATGAACTGGCTGCCCTAGAAAGGTATTTCCTTAATCACCTGGTTTACTGCATACATTGATGACTTTAAGGACGCCCCAGTTACGGTAAAACAAGAAATCAGGTTTGTTTTCAATTTCATGGTCATAAGAAAATTGTAAGCAGTGATAGCCTAATGGTTGAAACTTGTCCTCTCGATCGGGAGGTTCGAAGTTCAAACCCAGGCGCGCACCACTGATTTTTCTAAAATTATGTGCGTATTAGAAACTAATTATCACTAGTAGATTTCACCCGAAAGCTCATTAAAAAAAGTTCTCAGAGGTGTGTGCAGAGATGAGGTGTGCAGAGACGAAATGTGAAAAATTCTCTCTCGTCAACCCATTATTATCCCACTGCTGGGCACAAGAAAAATCAGTGGCGCGCGCCTGGCTTTCAACCTCGGACCTCCCGATCGCGAGGTAAAATTTCAACCATATACCCTCACCGCTGTGAAAAAATCTACCATCTTTAAAGTCACTGGTAGGTACTCCATCCAATAGTCTAGTCTAAAATCTAAATCACACAGACCTATCACGTGCATTTCCAGTAATGTCGCCTTAATTATGTTTCGGGCTACCAAGCGCTAGGTCGCGGCGTGAACCCGCTATCTGTCGCGAATCTGTTCTGAGCTGCGACTTGCGACTGCGACGTGCGTTCTGCGACTGCTACCTGTGGTTGCGGTTTGCGTTTGCATTTTTGCTTTATGTTCCACTGAAAAGGTACCATCTTTCCGCCTAATTCTAGAGTAAAGCAATTCTTACGTTTCGATGGACGGGTGTGGTTGCACTTTCATATGTGGCGACTATCTTAGTCCTCGGACGTAGTAATGTATCTGTTTTTGACTTCAAATAGAACCCATGTTCTATATGAAGTTGCTTACTGCTGTCTGTGAGATAGTGGCCACTTTTCATCTGGTGGATAGCATGCTCGTTTGCCACTTCAATTAAAAAAGGGTTGGGTTAGGTTAAAAAAAATTCTGGTTGGTTTAGGTTAAAAAAATACCTAATAAATAGGTGTCATTCGTCAAATACTACGATGACCCGCGTGGCGCAGCGGTTATCAATCGGTCTGACATGCAGTGGGTCCCGGGTTCGATTCCCGGCCAGACAGGTATCTGAATGATGAGTTCAGATTCTTGTTCCGGGTGTTTGTG
This sequence comes from Spicauda simplicius, assembly GCA_949699795.1. NCBI lineage: Eukaryota > Metazoa > Arthropoda > Insecta > Lepidoptera > Hesperiidae > Spicauda > Spicauda simplicius. Next base: position 12,704,976 of record OX453082.1, on the reverse strand, counting down.
TATTCGTCTTTGTGTGTATCCATGGCACCCACGACACAGTAGAAAATCCTACAGGGGGGTTATGAGAGTAAAAAGCGTTTTTTTAAATACTCACGATTTAAATTAAATTCCAGAAAAAATAGTCGTGTCGCAGAACGCAAGTCGCAAACTCGCAAAGTGTAACATTTAAAAGTCACGAATGCATTCACATCGCGTCGTGACTGTCACTTGTTCCGTTCTGACGGTCCACACGTCAACCACTTCCTAAAATATCTTAAGATAGCGTCTTAATAAATCTCAAAATTCTAGCGGAATTATGTATTACTAGACTGCGTTAAGATGGTTACGCTTTTAAAGCTTATGTATATATTTGTATGTATGTATTTTTCAAGGTGGTAGAACCAGTGTAGTTCGACCGAGGAAGTACCACCGCCACACCTATTTCTAGCGTGAAGCATTTCTTGTGTGTCGATGGAAGGGTGTGGTTGCCGGCACACTTTGTTATGAGGCGACCATCTTAGTCCTCCGGAGTAGCAATGCATCTGTTATTGACTTCAGATAGAACCCACGTCCTGTTTGAAGTTTTTTACAGATGTCCATGTCCGGCAGTGACCACTTACCATCAGGTGGACTGCATGCTCGTTTGCTACTTCAGCCAGATAAAAAAAAATATGTGTGTATGTATGTATGAACGGTCACGCCTAATGAAGTCTACGCTCCGACCAACACCTGTCCAAATCCAGGGCTCCGAAGAGTTTCAGCTTCAGCTACGAAATCGTTTCGCGTGTCTCGATTCTTGCGTTTCTGTGGACGAAATTAACACCAAGGTAGTAACAACTGTCCACGAGGTGGGGTCTAAGTACTTTAAGACCCACTCCAGTGGTAGGTCTCGAGTTCTCTCAGAGCATACTCTCGGTCTTATGAGGGAGAGGCGAGAACTATGTGTGCAGTCTCCAACCTCAATGTCGAAATACAGACTGCTCAATAAACAGATCTCTCAGAGTAGGCGACGCGATTGGCGTGCTCATAACACCCATCGCGTAAAAGACGCTATTGAGCGAAACCAGGGCTCGAGAGTGTTCGCCAGGGATCTGTGCGTTGGGCAGAGCCTGCTGACGAGGTTGAAGACCGAATCGGGCACCATGGTTTCGTTTAACCCCGATGTTCTGAGAGAAATTGAGAAATACTACGGACAGTTGTATGCTTCCGCACGAGTTCCCGCCCGCAACAAGGCGGACGACAAACGTGCCAAACTGACCCGACACTATACTGAGGACCTCCCGGACGTCAGTCTGTACGAGATTAGAGAGGCTCTCAAACAGCTGAAAAACAACAAGGCACCGGGCGATGACGGAATCACAACAGAGCTGCTAAAAGCTGGCGGTAAACCCGTACTAGTAGCGCTCCAAAAGTTGTTCGATTCCGTCATTACTAGCAGGACAACCCCGGAAGCGTGGAGCAGAAGCGTAGTGGTGCTGTTCTTCAAAAAGGGTGACAAAACTCTTTTGAAGAACTACAGGCCCATTGCGCTTCTGAGCCACGTGTATAAGCTGTTTTCGAGAGTCCTCACTAACCGCATTGCGCGCAGGCTAGACGACTTTCAGCCTCCCGAACAAGCCGGTTTCCGAAAAGGCTACAGCACCATGGACCACATTCACACGCTGCGGCAGATTATACAGAAGACCGAGGAGTATAATCTGCCGTTATGTGTTGCTTATGTGGACTATGAGAAAGCCTTCGATTCTATCGAGCACTGGGCGGTGCTGGAGTCCCTTCAGCGATGCCAGATCGACTATAGGTACATCAAGGTGCTGAAGTGTGTATACACAGCCGCCACCATGTCAGTCCGAGTACACGACAGAAGCACAAATCCAATCCAACTGCAGCGGGGAGTCAGACAAGGCGATGTTATATCGCCGAAACTGTTCACCGCTGCGTTGGAAGATTTGTTCAAGCTGATGGAGTGGAAAGGTCTTGGCATTAACATCAATGGCGAACACGTCACGCACCTTCGATTTGCCGATGATATAGTCATCTTGGCAGATTCGCTGACGGACCTCAGCACAATGCTAGGCGACCTCAACAGTGCCTCACAACGGGTGGGTCTTAAGATGAACATGGACAAGACGAAAATCATGTCTAATGTCCATGTCACACCCGTACCGGTAGTTGTTGACGGCACTCCTCTCGAAGTTGTCGACGAGTACATTTACCTGGGACAAACGATCCGGATGGGTAAGTCCAACTTTGAGAGGGAGGTCACTCGTAGAATCCAACTCGGCTGGGCTGCGTTCGGGAAATTACGTAGTATCTTCTCGTCCAAAATTCCTCAGTGCCTGAAGTCGAAATTATTCGAGCAATGTGTGTTGCCAGTGATGACCTACGGCGCCGAAACGTGGTCCTTCACGGTAGGCCTCATTCGGCGGCTCAGGGTCGCTCAGCGTGCTATGGAGAGGGTTATGCTCGGAATTTCGCTACGAGACATGATTCGCAACGATGAAATCCGTAGACGAACGAAGCTTACAGACATAGCTCTCAAAATTAGCAGGCTGAAGTGGCAGTGGGCCGGCCACATCGCTCGTAGGACCGATAACCGATGGGGAAGAAAGGTCCTCGAGTGGCGACCACGTTTAGGCAAAAGGAGTACAGGTCGCCCCCCTACCAGATGGACCGATGACCTGAAGAAGACAGCGGGAAACCGTTGGATTCAGAGGGCACAGGACCGGTTGGAGTGGCGCCATTTAGGGGAGGCCTATGTTCAGCAGTGGACATCAAAAGGCTGATGGATGGATGGATGGATGTATGAATGTATGAATGAAAATATATATATGTATCTGTTGCGGACGACGAGCAGCTTCCGTAGTTATTAAGTAAAAATAGAGATAAGATAATAAAAGGGATACAACAACGTAGAATAAGTAGATTAAGTAATTATTCCATTATTTTATATAACTTGAGTTAGGTTACCGATTTGTTTATGTTTATTTACGCTTTAGAGTTTATTAATGTTTTGTATAAGTATTCTAACTAGCAAATTCCAATAGATTAAGTATAGATTAAGTATTATTGTCATAATGTAAGAAAACTATAATGTGTAAAAGGATGAGCTAACTACACTCGCTGTCTGTTGTTTACCTCATACGAAAATGGTATAAATTGAAAGAGCGAGATAGATACATGTAAGAGTAGGATAGACTTAGAAAATTCGAGCGCTCTGATTGGCGGAAAGAATCAATCCAATTAGAACGGTCGAATTATTTTAAATAAATATGAGGCTTTCTGGCCAACAATTGTATTCGGCAGCAAGCAACCAATGAAGAAGGAATAAAGGAAAAATTACATCGAAGAAGTCTTTTAATACAGTCCACTACAGTTTGGTCCATCGAATACCGGATCGTCGAAATCAAGCCTGGAAGAAGCTGGATCGTCGGTTCAAGCCGGGAAGAATGGTCATCACTAGGAGCCAAGCTGACGCGACGGAACAGGAAGAAACCTGTCAGGAAGAAGCACGCAACATCGAAAGAGAACGTCTGAGAAGAATCGCCCAGGACCCGCCGCTTTCGCCGAGCCAGGGGACCGAAGTCGGAACGGGGGCTACGATCGACGCCGCCCGCGCCACTATCGGATGGTCGGGGACCACGACCGAAGTCGCCCGCACCACCTCAGTCACAGCGGGACCTAGCACGAGTAACACCGTCCGCGCCGCCCACGGGGGGATTATGAAGGGGGCTACGAACAACGCCGCCCGCCCCGTACTCGACGCGACCACGACGGAAACCAGACACGTTGCGCGCGCCAGATCGCCGACACATTCGACACGTTCGTCAAGAAGCGCTGCCGCTGCCCGAAGACGCCTCGCCGAAATGGAGGCAGAAAAGAAGCTCGCCGAGATTAAGAAGAAACAATTAGAAATTGACGCCGAGTTAATAAAGAAGAGTTTAGCTAACGAATTAGCTACCATTCAAGACGAGGAGGAGGAAGAGGAAGAAAGAAGCGTTCGAGGGGAAAATCTGCCAGAACCCAGGAGGAAGGTCGACGCCTGGCTCAGCGCCCAACCGATCGACACACGGGGGGAGCCGCAAGTCGAAGACCAGCCACCGAGGGGGAAATCGCCTGTTGTTGGAAGATGCATAGAGGAACTTACAGAAGCCATGGACAGATGGGCGAAGCCTAGATCCAAGTGCCCAGATCTGCCTGCCTTCTTCGGGAATAGCAACGAATGGCTTATCTTTAGAGCTATGTACAGAGACACCGCGAAGATGTACCAGTTGACACCGGGGGAAAACTTGCAAAGATTGAGAAGCTGTTTAAAGGGAGCCGCTCGGGACACTGTCGCTGCCGCGCTACACGCAGCAACCGATCCGGAAGCAATTATGAAGATGCTTGAACAGAGTTACGGACAACCAGTCTTCATCGTGGAGCAAGCAATGGCGGAGCTGAAGAGGTTACCAAGACCCGGGACATCGGCAACGGAACTCAATCAATTCGCCGTGAAGTTACAAAACACAGTATACACAATCAAGAGTGTCAACTGCCAAGAGTACCTGTACAACCCTCTACTGGCGAGAGAAGTTAGAGAGAAGTTGAGTCCTCATCTGCAAGCGCGGTGGTGTGACTACGCAACGAAGCACAGCGGAGCCGACGCAGAGATCGTGCTACTGTCACACTTCTTAATGCAAGAAGCCAACCAGATGCTCCGACACAACTACTCATCGCCGGCAACACCATTCATGAAGCGGGAACACAGAACTACAACAACAGCAGCAGCGCCTCCTGTCACCAATAGAAGAAAACCGAACGCAGTATACAACGTCGCCGAGGAAGAGCAACCGAACGATCTCTGTCCTAGTTGCGAAAAGAAGCACAAGCTAGCCGAGTGCCCCGATTATGCGGCACTACCCATTGACAAAAGATGGGAGTTCGTGCGGCAAAGAAGATTATGTTTCAAATGTTTGAAGAGGAAGCATCGCCGAAGTGATTGCCGATCGAAGTCGTGTGAAGTAAACCAATGTCGTCGCCCTCATCACTCTTCGCTTCACCAATCATACGAAGAAAGGCAAGACCCGAAGCCATCGAAGGACAACGCGGAGTCCGTGCTGGCCCTGGATACATCACCATGGAACAAGAAAACAGTATTATTGAAGATGTGCCCGGTCACCGTCGTCGGTCCACGGGGGGAGGTGAAGACGTATGCGCTACTAGACGAAGGGGCAACAATTACCCTTATAGATGAAACAATAGCAGGGCGAGTCGGCGCAAGAGGACCAGGGATGCCGCTATGCATGCAAGGCGTGAGCACTACGCAGCAAGAGAACAACAGCAAGCTGGTCACCATTCACCTACGAGGCGAGAACGACAAGCTTCACAAGTTGCGAGCACGAACAATAAGAAACATGAAAATACGACAACAATCAATACCGAGCGCGCTATTGAATTACGAACATTTACGAGATCTACCGAGGGAGCAAGTATGCTACGACGCCAGCCGACCTGGACTACTGGTGGGAGCCGACCACTGGGAATACATAGTCTCTCAAGAACTGAGAACGGGTGAGCCCCATCAGCCGGCTGCATCGCGAACACAACTGGGATGGGTGATACACGGAACGATGCCGCGACATATCATAGCCAGTCAAGACAGCGTGCTACACGTCTACACCGCCGAACGAGGTGAAGACAAGCAAGATACAAGAATGCTACACGACCTGGTAGAACATCACTTCAACATCGAGGCGCTGGGTATCGCTCATAAGCCACGAGTGGGCGATGAAGATAGGCGAGCGATTAAGATCGTCGAACGAACTATAAAAAAGAATGAAAAAGGCTACGAAGTGGGGTTACCATGGAGGGAGGATGGGGTGAAGCTGCCTCAGAGTTACGACGCGGCACTGCGACGCCTTCTGAAAATTGAACAAAAGATGGACGCTGACCCTAACTTCAAGCAAGAATATACCAAGCAAATAGAAAACCTGTTAGAAAAAGGATACGCCGAGCCGTGCAACGGGAGCGAGATGGCGAGCTCCGTCTGTTGGTACCTGCCACACTTTGCAGTACAGAATCCGAACAAGCCGGGGAAGCAACGATTAGTCTTCGACGCAGCTGCCAAGAGCCGAGGTGTCAGTCTCAACGACAATCTGCTGGAGGGACCCGACTTGCTGCTGTCACTACCTGGAGTTCTGTTCCGGTTCCGAGAGAAGAGCGTGGCGATTACGGCCGACATTCAAGAAATGTTCCTTCAGATTAAGATACGTGAAGAAGACCAGCCAGCGCAGCAGTTCCTATGGAGGGGAGATGAACGGGTCAAGCCGCCGCGCCACTACAAGATGACGAGCATGATCTTCGGCGCAGCCAGCTCACCGTTCATGGCGCACTTCGTCCGAGACTACAACGCAAGAATACACTCTCACTCGCATCCACTCGCCTTTGAAGCAATCACCCGAAGCCACTACATGGACGACTTGGTGGCAAGTTACGAAGACACCCGGGAGGCTCGCCGCGCCATTACAGAGATACGTACTGTACACATCGCGGCGGGATTCAATCTGCGAGCGTGGAGCGCGAACGAAGTCAACGTGCTGCAAGACATACCGGAGGAACTACGCGCCACGACGCCCACTCAACTCGGCGGGGAAAGTATCGCGAACAAGATACTGGGGTTGTTTTGGAACCCGGAGCGAGATGAACTTGGATTCAACACGTCAATGAACCGAGTACCCGAAGATGTGCGCGCGCAGAACCGCGCGCCGACGAAGAGGGAAGCACTGAGCGCAGTAATGTCCATATATGACCCGCTTGGGCTCCTTAGTAACTACACAATAAGGGCGAAGATTATACTACAAAGTTTGTGGCGATTAAAGATATCCTGGGACGAACCGATTCCTGAAGAAGAACAAGAACTCTTCGCGACATGGATGCGACAGCTGTCCAGCATATCTCACCTGCGGTTGGAGCGACAGTACGCGCGGGGGGACTGCCACGACCGGGAACTGCACATCTTATGCGACGCCAGCGAGCAAGCTTATGCGGCGGTGGCATACTGGCGCATTACTCGACCCGACGGGAGCTACTGCCTGAGCCTCATAGCTGCCAAGTCGAAGGTGGCTCCGAAGCGGACTCAGACCATACCGCGCCTCGAGTTACAAGCGGCGGTCATCGGAGCACGACTGGCGGACACCATAAGAAAAGAGCATCGCATCGCGGCGGCACGAACAATATACTGGACAGACTCCATGACGGTGATACATTGGATCCGACGCGACGCGAAGAGATACACGCCGTTCGTCGCGCATCGACTGGGAGAAATAGCCGAGCTCACTCACAAAGAAGAATGGCGATGGGTGCCCACGCATGAGAACGTAGCGGACGACGCCACAAGATTCACCAGCGCGACTATCACCGCGGGGGACCGCTGGTTCCAAGGGCCCGAATTCCTAACGCTCCCGGAGAACCAGTGGCCCAAGGAGAAGTGTGAAGATGAAGACACGCAAGAAGAGATGGTACTTCACGTCGCCGCGAGTACACGGAATGAAGATGGGTGGCTGCCGGACCCCGCTCGCTTCTCGAAGTATGAAACACTGGTGAGAGCGGCCGCACGAGTACTGGCGTTCGCGGACATATGTCGGCGCCGGGCGACACGCATGGAGATTCACCACTTAGAAGAGGCAGAAAGGGCACTCATACGGCGGGCGCAACGCGACAGCTTCCCGGACGAGCTACAACTACTGCAAAAAGAAAAGGCGATTACGAAAACTAGTCGACTGTTCCGATTGGACCCCATACTAGAAGACGGCATATGGAAAATAAGGGGCCGCATCGGGGCAGCTACGGCGCCGGCAGAAACAAAGAGGCCAGTTATCCTGGACGGCCGACACCGGATCACCAGACTTCTCGTGCAGCGGGAACACTGCGCAGCAGGGTACGCCAACCGGGAGCGCGTGACGAATGACCTACGTCAGAAGTACTGGGTGATACACCTACGACCTACTGTGCGCACTATAGAAAAGGACTGCGCACTATGCAAGCGAAGAAAAGCAAGACCGCAAGTACCGGCGACGGGAGACCTACCACGCGAGCGGCTGGAGCCGTTCAAGCGACCCTTCAGCTACTGTGGCATGGACTACTTCGGGCCCATGGTGGTGAAGATCGGACGTCGCCGGGAGAAGAGATGGGGCGCACTCTTTACGTGCCTCACGACCCGCGCAGTGCACTTAGAAGTAGTGCCATCCCTCTCTACAAGTTCGGCGATAATGGCGATGCGACGGATGGCGGCCCGGCGAGGATGGCCGCGAACAATGTACTCCGACAACGCCACTAACTTCCGAGGAGCCGATGAGGAGTTGCGAGCCGCCTATGAAGAGTGGGCACCGGCACTGCGGGACGAGGGACTACTGCATCGCATGGAGTGGCGCTACATACCCCCGGGAGCACCGAACCAAGGAGGAGCCTGGGAGCGGATGGTGCGGTCAGTTAAAACCGCGCTAGCCGCTACACTCAACGAGAAGGTGCCGGCGGAGGAGGTACTACACACCCTGCTGACCGAGGCGGAGTACTCTATCAACGCTCGGCCGCTAACACATGTCAGCGTGGATCCGAACGACCCCGAGGCGTTGACACCGAACCACTTCCTCCTGGGATCATCGGCGGGCCTACCTCACACGGGTCCGTGTCACGAAGCCGACCGGAGAACTTGGAGAACGAGCATGGCGCTAGCTGACCAGTTCTGGCGGCGCTGGGTGCGGGAGTACCTCCCTACTTTGGTACCTCGAGGCGACTCATCGGGCGTCGAGCGGCGGCTACAATCCGGCGACGTCGTGCTCATAGTCGACCACACGCTACCAAGGAACGTGTGGCCCATGGGAGTCGTCGAGCGCATCTACGAGGGTCCAGACGGCGGGGTACGAGTGGCTGACGTCCGCACCAAGACGGGAGTCTTCAAGCGGCCGGTGAGAAAGCTCGTCGTGATGGAGGCTACGCAGGCTGCGCCGGGGGGAGGAGCTGTTGCGGACGACGAGCAGCTTCCGTAGTTATTAAGTAAAAATAGAGATAAGATAATAAAAGGGATACAACAACGTAGAATAAGTAGATTAAGTAATTATTCCATTATTTTATATAACTTGAGTTAGGTTACCGATTTGTTTATGTTTATTTACGCTTTAGAGTTTATTAATGTTTTGTATAAGTATTCTAACTAGCAAATTCCAATAGATTAAGTATAGATTAAGTATTATTGTCATAATGTAAGAAAACTATAATGTGTAAAAGGATGAGCTAACTACACTCGCTGTCTGTTGTTTACCTCATACGAAAATGGTATAAATTGAAAGAGCGAGATAGATACATGTAAGAGTAGGATAGACTTAGAAAATTCGAGCGCTCTGATTGGCGGAAAGAATCAATCCAATTAGAACGGTCGAATTATTTTAAATAAATATGAGGCTTTCTGGCCAACAATTGTGTGTCACGGTTCCCACTGAGTCTGACCACAGGAGGCTCACTAAATTCCTTTTCTCGCAGGCGATAGGTTATCACACCTACGCACTGGAGAGTGAAAAAGTGCTAAGGGTAGTAATTAAGGGACTACCCAAAGAACTCGAACTCGAGGTTATCATTAATGACCTCAAATCTCAGGGCCTTCCCGTTAAGGAGGTATACCGTATGTATAATCGACAGAGGAAACCATATGACATGGTCCTTGTAATTCTGCCGCACTCCGTCGAGGCGAAGAAAATCTTCGCCATTAAAACCATCTGCCTACTCTCAGGCATAGCCATTGAGGCGCCTCGAACCCGTATAGGTCCCTCGCAGTGCCATCGCTGCCAACTATACGGCCACTCCGCCATAAACTGTTTCGCACGTGCTCGATGCGTGAAATGCCTAGGCGATCACGCCACATCCGATTGCCCACGTCCAAAGGACTGTGCCGATCCGCCTAGCTGCGTCTTGTGTGAAAACCAAGGCCACCCAGCCAGTTATAGAGGGTGCCCCAGAGCCCCCCGTAGGAAATCCGCCAAAAAGGCCCCCCCGCCTCCCTCAAAAAACTTTACTTCAGGGAAAACTCCCTCTGCCCCTACAACCAAAACCCTCCCGGTACCAGCCCCACCAGTTTCTAATGCGTGGGTTAAGCCTCCCACGATGGTGGCACAAAAACAGGCCCCTCTGGTCCCTCAGGCCCCCAAAGTCCCGGCAGCCCCAAGGCCACTCATACACGTCGCCCCTAAGGCAATCCTGGTCCCCCAAAATCAGCATTCACTGGTCGCGGAGGACTTCCAAACTATCGGGGCCTTTTTGCAGGCCATAGATTTCGGGGAACTTAAGCTCCTAGCGACTAAGCTTAGAGCAGCAACCTCACCCCAAGCAATGATGATCGCAGCTTGCGAGCACTTCCCCCTTTTGGACGCCATGTGGCAATCCAAATCCACATTCGCCTCCCCATAACATGGATAACACAATTAGGGAACACCTCACCAGCAGGGTAAAACCCCGCTCTCTGGCCATAGCGTATTACAACGCAAATGGCCTCAAACCCCAAACCGATCTCGTGCGCGCTTTCCTAACCGTTCACCAAGTAGATATAATGCTAGTCCAGGAGACCTTTCTAAAACCAAGCGTAAGCGATCCAAAAATCGCGAACTACAATATCATACGCAACGACAGAGTGACGTCTAGACTCGGCGGCACTCTGATCTATCATAGGAGGTCCCTGCACTGCACCCCATTAGATCCTCCGGCTCTTACTAATATAGAAGCATCAGTGTGTCACGTGGCAATGACAGGACACCAGCCCATCATCGTAGCTTCAGTATATCTCCCCCCGGGGAAATCACTCCTTGAAACCGACCTCAGGGCATTGTTTAGCATGGGAGACTCGGTCATTCTGGCCGGGGACTTCAATTGCAAACACCCTAGGTGGAACTCACTTCGCGTTAATACGAATGGCACCCGCCTAGACAAACTTACTGACAAACTACAGTTTGAAATTATAGCTCCCCTCACTCCAACTAGATTCCCGCCAGGGGAACAACCACACCATAGCCCAGACGTCCTAGATATAACGCTTCTTAAGAACGTTACCCTCCAACTTCGCAACATTGAGGTCCTACACGAGTTGGACTCGGACCATCGTCCAGTTCTACTCAGCCTAGGCACTACTCATAACCCTCTCCAAAGGACCAGTCGCATCATCGACTGGCGCAAACTGGACAAAAATTTAGGCTCCCAGGACTCAACAGACCTACTGACGATGCCTCAAATCATTGCCACAACACAGGATGCCAACCTTGCCATTAGCTCCCTGACAAATCACATACGGACTGCTACAGACAAATCGACACGGGACGTAAAGGCGGCGAGCGATCGACGCTTCGAACTCCCTGACGAAATAAAATCCCTCATTACAGCTAAAAATGCTGCCACCCGAAAATATGATCACTTTCCCTCTCCCGTAAACCGTAGAACGTTAAACTTCTACCAAAGGAAAGTAAAGGAAAGCATAAACGAGATGCGGAATAACAATTGGGGTTCGCTGGTTGAAGCAATCTCGCCATCCCACCAGGCTTACTGGAATCTGGCGAGATCGCTCCGATCAGAGACTGTAGTGTCAATGCCTCCATTGACTAGACCGAACTTACCACCAGCGTTCGATGACTCGGAAAAAGCCGAATACCTGGCTGACAGTCTAGAGAGCCAATGTACCCCAAGTACACAACCTACAGACCAATCACACATCGCCCTAGTCGAAGGTGAAGTCGAGGATCGGTCTGGCCGCCCGCCAACCGACCCTCCACTATCGCCAATTACGTTAGATGAAGTGCAAGCAGTCATTAAAGACATGCATGTCAGAAAGGCTCCAGGCCCAGACGGAATTACCAATAAGGTGGTAAAACGTCTTCCTCCATTTTTATTAGGACTTCTAGTGGCAATATTCAACGCCCTCCTATCCAACTGCTCATTTCCAGACGCCTGGAAGGAAGCGGATGTTATAGGAATCCCAAAGCCCGGCAAACCGAGGACAATGCCTTCGAGCTACCGTCCCATTAGCCTCCTGAACACGTTAGGGAAAATCTATGAAAAGTTACTTCTGAACCGACTCAGAGCGGTTGTCCAGTCTAAAAATTTACTTCTAGATGAGCAGTTTGGCTTTAGAGCCCAGCACTCCTGCGTACAGCAGGTGCACCGCCTCACGGAGCACATCCTCGTAGGGTTAAATAGAAAAAGATCTAGGGGCACGGGTGCTCTCTTCTTCGATGTAGCTAAGGCGTTTGATAAAGTCTGGCACAAAGGCTTGCTTTATAAGCTTTACCAATTTGGAGTGCCGGATAGGCTCGTGAACATCATACGAGACTTTTTATCAAATCGCCGATTCCGCTACAGAGTCGATGGCACACGCTCATCCCCTCGCTCATTAAGAGCTGGAGTTCCCCAGGGCTCCGCCTTATCCCCACTTCTGTATACGCTTTATACAAGCGATATCCCTCGCCACCCAAACGTGGAACTAGCTCTATTTGCGGATGACACCGCTCTCTACTACACTCACCCAAAACCCTCAATTGTCACCTCAAAGCTCCAATCCGCGGCTACCGCTTTAGGCGAATGGTTTAGGAAATGGAGAATAGAGGTAAATCCCGATAAAAGTCAAGCGGTCCACTTCGCCAGAAGGGCTTACTACCTCTCGGGTAAAAAGGACTGCTCCCACAGAACCCGACAGATACTAAAACAAGTATCGCTCTTCGGTAAGCCGATCCCTTGGGCTAAGTCAGCTAAATACCTAGGTGTCACACTAGACAATAGGTTAACCTTCGCTCAGCACATCAAAATAACGAGAGACAGAGCCGCTTTCGTACTAGGACGACTGTATCATATGTTAGGCAAGAAGAGTAAAATGGCACTTCGTCATAAAGTGACCCTTTACAAAGCTTGCGTTAGGCCCATTATGACTTACGCCAGTGTAGTCTTCGCACATGTAAGGCTCATTGACAGATACCAAAAGCTTCAGAATCGATTCTTACGAATGGCCACGGGCTGCCCGTGGTACGTGCGCAATGTAGACCTCCATAAAGATCTTGAGCTGCCCACCATCGCTCAATACATGAAGCAGCTTTCTAAAAGCTATTTTGAAACAGCTGAAAACCATCCCAATCAGCTTGTGGTCAATGCAGCTAGGTACATCCCTGATAAGGATGCACCCGCTCTACATAGACGCCCAAAACATGTCCTAGACTATCCTGATGATAAGATCACTGCAAATATCGCCCATCGGCAAGGAGAACCCCCTCCCCGCCCGTTACACATACTCAACAACAACAGATTCTACACACACCGTCCCCGCCGGCGGAGACGAGGACCCCATTACAGCACAACCGTCACAAGGTATCCCCGCGTGATCGGTCGTGCATCGCCAGTGCCCCACATTAGCGCAACTGACCTAAGCCGAGGTCCGTACCTCACAGGAGGTGCCCTTAGGTCAGCCGCAATCCCTATTTAACCAGAGGTGGAAGGCCAGGACGTCGGCATTAGCCGGGTCCGGAACCGTCCCTCCCTCTAGTGAAGGAGGAAGGTCGAGGAAACCGGAAACGGGGACCAAAGCTATCCCTCCCTTCCAGCCCAAAGTCTTCTTGTCCCGGCTAGAGCTTTAGGCTCGCCTTAAAAAACTCGGTGAAGCTGTAAAGGCCACTAGGGCCAACAGTAACTACACATTTGCCAAAAACCAACAATTGTATTCGGCAGCAAGCAACCAATGAAGAAGGAATAAAGGAAAAATTACATCGAAGAAGTCTTTTAATACAGTCCACTACAGTATCTATGTTAGGCCATTCCTTTAGCACGCAATATAGGCACTACGGCTTAACGGAATGCAACTTATGACTTACGAGTATCACTGCAATCGATCGGTTGTCAGTGACATAGTCATGGGCACTTGTTAAATAAGGCACTTATGTTTAAAAAAAGAGGAAGGAGACTGTTTTTATTAACACAACTATTAATCAAGTCAAATGAAACCTGGAAAATAGACCTATACAAAAGTTTATATTATTTTTTCATATTAGTATTATGAACTAAAATTAAAAAAAAAAGCTTTATATTATATAAATTAAAAATAATTATTTTTCTGTCAAGTGGTTTGGTCTATATTTCTGTGATACAAGAGCACCTTGGGAACCTTGCCCAGAGACAGCGTTGCCGATATTTTTTTATGGTAATGTTTTTTTTATATATTCTCATTTTTCTTATTTTGTAAATAGGTATGTAAGTTTTGTAAATATTTTTCTTCTCATATATATAATATATTTTTAAAGTGTAGGTACATAGGTGTAAATATTGTTTTATGTTCATTAAATAAACAATTGCTGGTGCCAACCTACTATTGTCCCACTGCTGGGCACGGGTCTTCTTACAGAATGAGAGTGTTTTAGGCCATAGTCCACCGCGCTGGCCAAGTGTGAATTGGTGGACAAATAAATAATATTTCAACAAAAATAAAATAAAATAATAATAACAATAAATTATAAAAAAATCAGCACCAGTCAGGCTTTTGTTTATTTGCTTAAACTGAAAAGACAAAACATAAGTACTATAATTATAAAACATATTATATTAAAATAGAAATTATATATATCATAAGTCCATGAGCGGCGACCACTTTCCATCACACGGAAGGAATTTTTTGCTACTTAAATTTTATGCATTTGGGATAAGCAAATAAAATGTGAAAGGTAAAAGGGGGCATCGGAAGGGTTATGCGAGCACTTAAAAAGTTATTACTAAAATTACTGAAAGATAAGATAAAGTTCACACTCGATTACACTATAAAGATATAATTTAACTAATATTTAAGGTAAAAGTTTGTGAGGATGTTTGTTGCTCTTTCAGATACTTAAGAATCCTGAAAAAATCAATTTAAGAAAATCACATCGATTACACACGTAATTTTTATAGTGTAATTTTAATATGTTATTTTTTTCCAAACTATCTCCCTATATCTAAAACCCATGGGATGCGACATGGGATTTATAGCAAAAAAATAATTGCATGACTGCGTTACCCTAAAAAATGCATGCCTTAAAGTCGCCTTTTGCGCATTATGTAAATTTAAAGTGTTTGTTTTTATAAAATTTAATTAGCAAACGAAATATAAAAGGTTCTAACACCTTCAGTGATTTTGTAGACGTAAATTAAGTGTTCTTTTAGCTGATTTATAAACACTAGTCACAACGGTCGAAATTCGACAGTAATTTAAATTAAAAGACTAAACTTCAAATTGTCCAAAGTAGTACGAATATTTCTCAAATTCATATAAAATGTAATAATTTTCAAGTAATTTTGAACGCGCCCGTTAAATATAAAAAGAGGTTTAATTAGCTCAACCGCATTTAAAAGCAATAGCGGGTATTTGGGCAAAGACACTGACATTTCTGACGTTATGTGTTTCATATGTTCTTTATGAAATAGAATTATTATGTACCTAAGTGTTTGTGACAAATGCATGACGTGCAGAATATTAGAGCATATTCTGCACTCCTTGTGCAGAATCTTAATATTTTATTCAAATAACGCTTAAAAAACATACATAAAATCAACTAAAAAACACATTACATACACTACCATGCATTTATCACAAACACATACATAATAATTCTATTCTCGTCTCGTCCACTATAACCGTGCAAAATTTCATACTTCTCCGTCCGCGGCATATTACTTAAAAATGCTTCACAAGTTTTTGCTTCACATATTAATATATAGATAAATAAGGTACCTATATGTTAATAATAAAAACACCCTAGATTTAGTTTTAAGTAAATAATCCTTGCTAAAAAAATGTTTTTTTTATTGAGTAAGTTGTTCTCGCGACTTCAGGTCTTGTCATGGTAATGAAGGTGGTTGAACCAGTGTAGTTCGACTGGGGAAGTACCACCGCCACACCTATTTCTAGCGTGAAGCATTTCTTGCGCGAGATGGAAGGGTGTGGTTGCCGGCTTTTATATGAGGCGACCCTCATAGTCCTCGGGAGTAGCAACGCATCTGTGATTGACTTCAGATGGAACCCATGTTCTGTATGAAGTTGATTACAGATGTCCATGAGCGGCAATGACCACTTACCTGGTGGACTGTATGTCCGTTTGCTACTTCAGTCAAATAAAAAAATGAGCGTCCAATCTAGCTCAAATACTAAGTGAGTACCAAATTACAACGAAATCCGACCAATACCTATCGTGTGAAGTAACACATACACTCCTCGCAGTGTCACGTAATATTGATACGATATAGGATATACGATATACGACAAGGAAAGATTTAAATACCTCCATCTCTCTCATGACACTCGCCTTCTTCGTTCAAATGAAAACTTTTCCCTTTTAACTCCTTCCTGTTCTTCATTATTCTATGGAAAATCTTTTACTTCAGTGGCTGTGCGCTTATGGAATTCCTTACCGATTGTCATCCGTCGCGCTGACTGTGCGCGACGGATGACAATTCTTGATGACTTGATTCTTTTAAAAAACAAGTAAAGGACTTCTATCTTTCCCTATAATCTGCTTCTTATTTTATTGATCTTCGCGTTTCTTCGTGTATCTCCCCTGTCCCTGTACTTCTTCTTTAATTTCTATCCTTTATTTCTCTAACGTCTAGCTGCTGATATATTTATGTTTCTATTAAGTCGATATGTATTCTTCTGTACACCCCTACCCTCTCTTGCATTTTAAATGTTTCCTTTAGCCACGAAGGTTGTCTGGAAGAGATCACTATCTAAGTGATAAGACCGCCTTTTGTACATAACGTTATGTATCTTTTGTTTTTGTTACATATAAATTGGTGTACAATAAAGAAATTTTGTATTGTATTGAAATAGACCTATACAGAATATATATTGTATAGAAGATATATTTAGCGAGCACCGAAATTAAATCCCTATCGAAAACCGGAAACAGTGTCGTCCTGTTATTGCTCCTATAAATAACCAAAAACCGGTTATTATTTGGAAAGTAAAAGTAGAGATGCATAAAGGATTTGCATTCACTTTATAAGTGCACTTGGTGACAGCCTTAGAACTCTTTTGTAAATTGGAGTAAGGAGTTCGCGTAAGTAAGGATTCCTCGTGAAAATACCTCGTGAAATAGCAAAACTAATTCGTTGGCCGAGGTATATGTCAGCTTTCTAGTCATACGTAGATTTTTTTAATACGTCTAAAGTCTCAAGCAAGGTGGTGGAACCAGTGTAGTTCGACCGGGGAAGTACCACCGCCACACCTATTTCTAACGTGAAGCATTGCTTGCGTTTCGATGGAAGGGTGTGGTTGCCAGCACACTTTCACATGAGGCGACCATCATAGTCCTCGGGAGTAGCAACGCACCTGTAATTGACTTCAGATGGAACCCATGTTCTGTGTGAAGTTGTTCACAGATGTCCATGAGCG
The DNA here is from genome assembly GCA_949699795.1 of Spicauda simplicius. Taxonomy (NCBI): domain Eukaryota; kingdom Metazoa; phylum Arthropoda; class Insecta; order Lepidoptera; family Hesperiidae; genus Spicauda; species Spicauda simplicius. The sequence continues at coordinate 12,687,587 of OX453082.1, read as the reverse complement.
GCAGTGACCACTTACCCTTAGATGGGCTGCACGCTCGTATGCTACTTCAGATAAAAAAAATGTCAATGTCATCATACGTCAAGCCGTTTGGGCTACATGTACCCAAGAAATGGACATACACATCTGAATACTTACAAAGAGTGTGTATGACTCTCGAAAAATATTACCCTATTGTTCCTAACTAGTATCGTCTAGCATATCTATGCAAAATACGTATGTTTATTAAATTTAGGATGTAGGCCACGCCTACTTTCAAATCGGAATCCGTCAGCGATGTGAACTGACCTTTATAATCGCGTGACTCGTTTGATTTTGAACTCAAATGCCTTAACAATCCTAATAAGCCTTGCAATGCGAAATTATTATTTGCTAGGAATCCAGTGCTTATATTGTATGCAAAGGCAAGGTGTAAAAACATATCTTTTTGTATGTCTTCTATAAAGACATAGTATGAATTTTGCTCTAGAGATCTATATTTCTAAACCTTACATACATTTTCGAAGTTACACCCCAATTTCAAATTAACATTAGATGAATGTTAAAGGAAAACATCATGTGGGCCCCTAATTTTTTATGGTCTATAATCTTTTTTCTTTTTTTTTTGTTTACGAGGGGGAAACCTTCAAAAGGTACCCGACGCCGTGGGAGCGACGCAGGGTTATGTGGGATTTTTACCGCACTAAAACCCCCCGTTGGCCGTCCTTGGCGCCATAAAGAGGACTCCGGGAACTCGGACCGGACCGCGACCGGAATCCTCTGAGCGCATTGCCCCATCGGGCTCCTCCCAGTTGGGCGGCTAGGCCCTCCACTCCGTCTAGTCTTTACGACGGTATGCGACCACATATACCGCCGTCCTTCCCGGGATCGCCTGACCGAACGGTTCGAGCTCCCACTCTAGCCGCCTGCAACCCTGGAAGCCCCTTTTAGTCGCCTCTTACGACAGGCAGGGCATGCCGTAGCCCTATTCTGATCCCGGAACTACAGGGACAATCTTTTTTCTCTTAGCGGCGTATTTTATTTCAGTAAAAGTGTCCGTTTTAAAACTATTAGATTTTTTAAAATTCTGTGTCTATTACTAATTATTACAAAAAAAGATGAAAGAAATTATCGATAGAATACCTGAAATGTTTTTATAGCTGTTCTTGTCTATTCTTAATTATGTCCTTATGCTAATCTCTGTGCACTTATTACACGGAGTGAACTATAACCTAAACCGCATATAGGCATGTTTAAGAGACGGAAAAGTATTTGTAGAAGATTTATCTTTTTAGTGCGGGGTTAGTGCGGTAAAAATCCTACGTAACCAGGCGTTTTGGAGGTTTCCCTCCGAGAAAAAAATCTTCTAACGCCGGCTTTGGACACGTCTACCACAGCAATAAGTATCCAGTCTTAATCTAGGTCTCAAGCTATGTACGTGTCTTTCAGAAAAATCTGACACACATATACCCTCATAATCTTTTGCGTCTAAAATTATAATTAGATTTCCTAGACGGCAAAGGTCATCAGGACCAGGGCATATCTTAGAAGGCAAAAAATTCGCAGCTCACTGCGAATTTTTTAAGCTATTGCTTATTTTTTATCGCGGGCTTTGAGCGCGGCGACCGAATCGAGAAATTCCGTAACGAAAAAACCTAACACTCCTCACTCCGCCTACCATGTAGCGCGGCCGAGCGTTCGCTTAATGTGTATGTGCGGATCGAGACAAATTGTTCGGAAATCGGACGAATATGTAAGCAGCTGTTTGCAAGAAAGTGTGTATGTAAGAAAAAAACTTGTCGGTCTGTCTGACTGTCACCAGGCTGTATCTCATGAACCTCGATCGTTACACAGTTAAAATTTTAAAAGATGATGTATTACAATTGCGGCTATGACAACAAAAACTAAAAAGTTAATGACATAAACTTAAACTTTAAAATAACTTAAAATGCTTTCTACACTTATAGCCCCACAGTAGGATTTCCTCCCGTGTCGTGGTTACCATGGACACACGCAAAGACGAATACACAAACACCCAGACCCAGAAAAAGAATCTAAACTCATCATTCAGATACCTGTCTGGCCGGGAATTGAACCCGGGACCCACTGCGTGTCAGAGCGGTACGGTAACCGATTCGCCACGCGGGTCGTCAAATAAATGTATAATTGGGGGCTCTCGTGCGAAAAACGTGATTTTTTCCATTTTTTATTTTTGTACGGTATCATTCGTGTGCGAGACCGTCTTGCACTTAACCGTTATTTCCTAAAGCCGCTAATTCGAGCAATTTATATAGCAATTTGTTATGTCTACTGTTATTTATCTTTCATTACATCTACATAATTAGATGACGGAACCATAACCCCTTTAAGTTTATCAGCGCATTCCGTAACTCATTATACTATGGTTCCGTACCAAAAGGGTGCCAACGGAACCCTATTAGTTAAGTAGTAAACAGGTGGTAGAACCAGTGTAGTTCGACCGGGGAAGTACCACCGCCACACTTATTTCTAGCGTGAAGCATTCCTTGCGCGAGATGGAAGGGTGTGGTTGCCGACAAACTTTGTTATAAGGCGACCATCCTAGTCCTCGAGAGTAGCAACGCGTCTGTAATTGACTTCAGATAGGAACCATCGTGCCGATAATTCCAGGATGAGAATAGGGCTACGGCATCCCCTGCCTGTCGTAAGAGGCGACTAAAAGAGGCTTCCGGGGTTGCAGGCGGCTAAAGTGGGAGCTTGAACCGTCCAGCCAGGCGATCCCGGGAGGGCCGACGGTATGTGTGGTCGCATGCTCGTTTGCTACTTCTATCAAATAAAAAAAATATAAAAAAGTTCCTGTCTATGTACGACTATGTCTTGAACCATAAAGTGTGTTGTAGATGCCATAACAATATAGCATAAGTATGGTATATGCCACCACCATACTTATTTCTAGCGTGTAGCTGTTTTTGTATTTAGGTAATGGTTTGGTTGCTGCCTCACTCTTATATGAGGCGACCATTTTAGTCTTTGAATGTCGTAGTCGTTTTCGAGTCGTTGTCGGTTTCGAGAGTAGCAACGCATCTGTGATTGACTTCAAATAGAACCCTAGAATATAATATAATAGAATAGAAGTTGCTTTGCAAAACAAAGTTCTCGGAGGTGTGTGAAGTCCACCAATTCGCACTTGGCCAGCGCTGTGGACTATGGCCTAAAGTCTCTCATTCTGCGCGGACACCCGTGCCCAGCAGTGGGATAATAATGGTTGATGAGAGAAGTTGCTTTCAGTGAGCGGCTGTCACCACCTACCATCATGTGAACTGTATGCTCGTTTGCCACTTTAATCATCTTAACCTTAATTCTTTATCTTAATCATACTAATACTAATACTGATATGCTAATATACTATACTAATATACTAATACTAATGCTAAACTAATAATTTTATAAAGACGAAAGTTTGTGAACGTGTACCTATGTTTGTTACTTCTTCACGTGTAAACGGCTGGAACGATTTTCATAAAATTTGATAGGGCGTTAGCTGACCCTCTGGATATAGGTAGGCTACTTTTAACGTGGGAAAATATCTTATTCCCGCGGGACAATCGATACATCTTTTTATTTAACGCGGCCGAAACTGAGGGGTTCAGCTAGTTTTATATATACAAACATAACGGGTGAACAATTGTACGGAATTCTTCGTGTGCTAGTTCGATGCGCGCTTTGCCAATTTTTATAGGCATTCAATTTAAAATAATTATAATCGCATTATAGAAACTTAATGCTTATGGTTATGTCATAGATTAAGCAATTGTTTTATACATTGAGACGGAACGCAAACTTTCGGAAAATCGAGTGAAATAGACTTGAAAACTTGAATACTTGAATACTTGTATACTTGAAAACTTGAATACTTGAAGACTTGAATACTTGAATACTTGAATACTTGAATACTTGTATACTTGAAAACTTGAATACTTGAATACTTGAATACTTGAATACTTGAATACTCGAATACTTGAATACTCGAATACTTGAATACTTGAATACTTGAATACTTGAAAATTTTGAATACTTGAATGCATGAATACTTGAATACTCCTAACATGAAGGCGTCTATTAATTAACACAGGTAACGTGCATTTTCGACTCCTCTTATTCCATTGGCGACATTTGTCTAATTAAAGTTTAATCGCACGTGAGATTCTTCTAAATTAGGAGAAAGACATGGTTTCATCCTAGCTCAATTTAGTTGATAAATATTATAAAATACTAGCTGTACCCTGCGCGCGTTGTTACGCCATCACAAAAAAAATACACCAGAAACCTTCGCGAGCTCATGAATAACAACGTTGCTAAAGATCATCACATGATCAAATGAATAGTTTACGATTCTATAGAGGACATACAGACAAACATTCATCTTCATAAAGAAGAAAAGAAAAGAAGATAGTTTCTTATTAAATGAGATTCGTCCAGACAGTTTTGTCAACAGTTTCTAATTGAATGAAGCCACAAAGCCAATCACTAAGTTTCATTGAATGTGCATCAAATTCGGCAGATTTCCGTAAAAACTTCTAAACCCAATTCTCCTCTTAAATGTTAAACTGGTATAACAGATAATACAAAGTTTCATGAAGTTTTCATTGAAACTCGCCCCCCCACCCTCTTTTTTATTTCTTAGGCGGCGAATTTTTACAACTCTTAGTGCTCACCTTTACCTCATTACACCTTTATACACACACACGCGCACACACACACACACACACACACACACCCGTGCGCGCAAACGTATACTCATACGCAAACGCACACGCATGCACACATACATTCACACTCACAATCGCTAATATTTTTAATAAAACAAAGTTAAATTATCTTTTGTTACGTTTTAAATTACTTCTGTAACTATTACATCATTATTCTTTGTCAAACTAACGTAAATGAAAATTATAGTATGCTAGATTCACAAGGGAGAGTTCAGTTGCCTATATTACAGGTTCCCGCCCAGTTTAGGCAACTGAAGACAAACGTTATGTCCAATGTTGCTATAATGTTACCCTAAACCTAATGATATTGTGTAATGTGACTGTGCTATTTTATGAAATAAAGATATTATATATTATTACAAATATGTAATATGTCAACACAGTCCTAATATGTCTACTGCGCCTCCACTATAGAAGGGAACAAAATTTCAAGTTTCCTGTCAGTAGTTTGGGCTGTGCGTTGATATGTTATAAACAATACCAGATACATTTTATGTATAATTAATTAGCTATAACATTAAAAAAGTATTTTGTATGATTAAATTATACTCGCTTTATCACATTTAATTTGAAGGAACTTCTTGAGTTCTGTGTGATTTGTCATTAGACTTGTAACTCCCCACACATCACAACAGAAATGCGTTTTTTGTAAAAGTAATTAGAAAAATCTTGATAACAATGAAACATAAAAAAATTGAAAAAAGAAAGTACTTTTAAGAAAATTCTTAAGTTTAGGATACCTACTTTAAAAAAATAATGTCCTACTCTAAACATTTTTTTACTTCAATAAAGTTGGATATCGTCTACAGTGTTCTTAAAGGTTTTAATGATTATAATTATTTTCATAATATAATAAATGTTGTAAGAATATAATAATAATTATAAATTAAAGGCCAAAATCTATCAACCCATACTTTTCCAACTTATTTGTCTTTGATCGGTTAATATCCAACTGCTGGGCACGGGTCTCCTCTCAAAGCGAGAAAGGCTTAGGATTTGGGCTTCAATCCTCAAAATTCGTAATAATACGAAACTACAAAACGAAATACGAAACTGCAGAAAACAACTCAAGGAATTAGAAACACATTGCGGAATTCCATATGCACATTTACACTCTAACATGCACAGAGGTGTGTTTCTTTGGATTCGAACCTCGGTCTTCCACATTGAGAGAATTTCCACGCAGTTAAGCTATCACTATTATATGGTGATCAATGCTCTGAACTATTTTCGCCATAAAATCAAAACCGTACGCAATGTTTTAATAGAAACAGCTCAAATAACGCAAATTACTTTAATTAATGCAATAAAAATATCTGTAGAAATTAAAGCAAAAATAATCAATGATTACACTTACCCAAGTATATATTAATATTTTAAATCTATACACATTATTTAAAACGATTTATAATTGCAAATACACATAACTAATGCTTTACATTACGTTTCTTACGTTACAAAACTTTAAATAATATTTTTTTTTATTTTTTCTTATGATTTTTTTTTATAGTTTTTAGATTATTCGCATTTTTCCACGATACACCTTGAACTAGTTTTTCAATACAATCACTTATTCTACATTTAATACACTTTTAATACTTTGAAATAAAATATTTATAACCCATAAAAAATTCAATTTTATTTCAAGTTCTTAAATAAAATTTGAATTAAAAAAAAATACGTCGTATTTCAACACACCACTAATGCCTTAAAAATCCCAAAAATCTAAAATCCCCAAAAAAATTCGTTAATCCTAGAAAATAAACAGCTGAAAATCTGTGAAGCGAAAAGCTTCACTAAGCTCAAAAAGCTCCTTTGCACCCGGAAATATCCCTACCACATCCGAGTTACACAACTAAAATAGGATCAAGTATATAAACAGAGCCTTCACACATTAAGGCAGTGTTGTTGTAAACGTGGCTCGTGCAGTGTGTGTTGTGTTTAACGGAAAATAACGTGCGTTATATTCATTTATTAATTTAATATTGCAATTCTAAGTGCGTTGAATTTTATTTGGAATTTTAGTCGGTTTATAATTTTAAGTGCGTTGAACTTAATTTAGAATTTTAGTCGGATTATTCGCGTTATTTTAACTGTTTTAAAATTTATTTGAATTTTTGCGTCTTGAGAAAAGCTTGGATTAAAATTAAATTATTTTAAATATATTTTTATTGTGGTAATTATGAAATGATAAAGTGAACTTGAATTTATTTTAGATCATATTTTTTTTTTTGTAAATCATATTTGATAATATTTTTTATTTATAATAATTTAGAATTGCAATTTTAACTATTGTAAGTTAAGCTTTTGGTTTATGGATGCATCGCATTGAAAATCAATTTTCATCATCAGGATGAAAGTACGTAAGTAAATTTTTCTTAGTTTTCAGGAAAATAAATATTAACAAGACAGAATTGTAGGAATATGTTATCTTAGAGATAATAATTTAACATTTACATTAACCATTTTATTAAAATAATATGCAATTATATTTTTAACTAAATGTAGGTTCTTTTTATTTTCCTCCTGAAAATTAAGTTAAATTTACTTAAATACTCGTGAAAAATTAAATATGCTGAATATGTCTTAAAATATTTTTACAATTAATTTAATGAAATCCATTCAATTTGAAATACAGGATTGTTCAATATTTTATTATATGATTTTCGCAACATTTTTTCTTACATTGTTGACACTAAATAATGATATCTAATTAATATCAATCGAAAACTAATTCCTCAAAATGAGCTTTAGGTAAAAACTGTTTCCATTTCCATAGTGTAGTTAAATATTTATTACCCTTTTAATAGGGTCTTTTCAGAAGCAAAAAATATTTTTATAAACGATTTCACGCGCATTTAAAATCGTGTGTGTGAAGAATACATTTTAATACATACTAAAAGTCACCTCAAAATATAGAATATAACTAATTTTGAAAACCTCTGAATTTAATCTATTAGTTTTGGTATAATGCGATGTCAAACACAACAAACAAAAAAATCTAAACATATAGAAAATACAACGACAGTTCTCCAAAAAAAGCTATTTTTCTAATATTATATTCAATATTTAGCTACTTGTACCTTACATTTTCAATATATTAATATGTATGGATAAGGATGTTCACTATAGTAAAAGTATTAATAAGTAACAAACGTAGTTTCAGCATTTATCGCCCAAGAATTACATCAGCACTTATTTTTGCATTACGTTTTTCAACCAGAATAATACAGCTCTTGTTACCAAAGTTAGAGCGGTTTTATGCTACATATTCTCTGTTTAATGCGACCATGAGTTTTTATTTAAATAAACACACGCTTCCTAAACTAGCCAGGCACTAGGATTTTCTCCTGTGTCGTGGGTACCATGGACACACACAAGACGAATACACAAACACCCAGACCCAGAACATGAATCTAAACACGTCATTCAGATACCTGTCTGGCCGGGAATTGAGCCCGGAACCCATTGCGCGTCAGACCGATATGGTAACCGCTCCGCACGCGGGTCGTCGTTTACTAAAAAAGTATGACTTCTCGGAGTAACATAATAGATGTTCCAATTTTAATTAGCAACTTTTAATTTAATTAGCATTGTATTCTCTTACTGGTTACAATATTAAATATGGAAAACAATATTGAAAATAACTCATTTGTATATATAAACAGAAATTATTAAATTAAATCTTTATTTTGTACTAATTGACCCGAGGAACTTCGTTCCGTCTAAATGAAAAAAATCTAAAATCTTAATTTATAATATAGTGGAGAAACTCCACTATATTATAAATTTATTATTAATGTAAACCTTCCTCTTAAATCACTCTATCTATTAAAAAATCTACATTAAAATCCGTAGCGTAGTTTTAAAGATCTAAGCATACATAGGGACGGACAGCGGGAAACAACTTTGTTTTATATTACTCATAGGTAATAATAGGCTTAATTTAAAAAAAACTACAAGTGTGGCTATTAGATTGGAACTTTTATAGCCTATGTGATTATTTTAACAGCAATTTTGACTAAGTTTTACATTTGCATCTATAGAATAAAATATTAAAATATATTTTAAATTGACATTTTATATTTTTCATGTATTCCAATTATTCTTAATGACATTTTTGCAATAGAACAATGTATTAAAATGTTTAATTTAATTTTTGTACAATTTAAATGGAATAAACAACCTTATTTGCACACCTGAACGGGTAGAACATAAAGAAAAATATTGTTAATTGAGACTTATTGTATATTACTATGTTCTTGCAATAAAATGAATTTGAATTTTAATTTGAATTTAGGCCTACGGGGGTACTTACAAATACCACACTAACCACAAGAACGGACCGAAATGTAGAGAAGAGGGGTGAAATACATATTGGACGTTACCTAATAAATTGCAATTTAGTTATTAATTATCATTTATTTTATAATCGATGGCCGGTTTCAAGATCGATTTAAAGACTAAATTAATTTCGGATTCTTCTTTGGGATCTTGATATATTTTATGTGATAATTATCTTTTATGTGGTGGCATTTATTAAACACAATTTTAAGTCACACAGAAAGTTATGAATTAAACTAATGTTTATGATCGGATCACAAATATTTGGAGAACATATTATGTACAAGAAGCTATATATTAATCAGAGGAGATACATTAACTACTTTTACAAAATATCAGCGCCATTCACTTATAATTGAATTCTCACGACCGCGTTTTTGTTAAACATTCTGTTCTACGGAAGATGGAAGGTAATGAAATGATATAGACTTATTTTCTTTCTAGGCTCACGTACCCAAAAGGCTTACATACCGTAGGTAAAATTGGGATTTAGTAATGTAAAGAAATGTAATGTAAAGAACCCTTCGATGTCCGTCCGTCTGGCATGAGACTCTGGCTATTGAACAGTGATATATACACACTAATAGAGCAGTAATAGCCTAATGGTTGAAACTTGCCCTCTCGATCGGGAGGTCCAAGGTTCAAACCCAGGCACCAATGATTTTTCTAAATTATGTGCGTATTAGAAAATAATGCACTGCTTTTCTCTATCTATTATTTCAGAATTAAAGTTCTTACTATTCGAATCTAGATACGGATACGGATGTAGGAATAATATTATACCACCTTGAAGGTGGTAGAACCAGTGTAGTTCACCCGGGGAAGTACCACCGCAACACCTATTTCTAGCGTGAAGCATTGCGTTTCGATGAAAGGTTGTGGTTGCCGGCACACTTTTATATGAGGCGACCATCGTAGTCCTCGGGAGTAGCAATGCATCTTTGATTGACTTCAGATAGAACCATTATCTATATGAAGTTGATTAAAGATGTCCATGGACAGCAGTGACCACTTACCATCAGGGGGACTGCATGCTCGTTTACTACTTCAGTCAGAAAAAAAAAAGTTTCGGTTACAGAGCTCCACAACATCCCAAATAATGACTACCCATATCCCGCTCTCTTCTTCAGGTCATCAGCCCTGGTGGGGAAACCTATGCTCCTTTTGCCAAAATAATTGCAGAATCACGAAACTGTTGCATAGCAAAATAACCATTAATTAAATTTCTACGTTAAAAGATCAACCGCATTTGAACACAGACGTTTTAAATTAGACAGTCACGAGTTAGGTTTTGAAGAATCTAGACTTCGCTCGTGACTGCATTCACTCATTTATTTTTGTTTTTATCTCGTAACAGAGTTGAAAATAATAAAAAATGTGTGCGTGTACTAGCGTACACTCGTAAGAAGTGAAACTTCTTTATGACGTTATTTTTCAAAAAATAATTTACTATATGCAACTTTACAGAAATTGGTTAAATAAAGTTAAATTAGATAAAGTTTAATAAAAGACTTTTATTAAACCTTATCTAATAATCTAATCTATAATAATCTATCTAATATCATGCGTGGTAGGGATAAGAAAAAGATGGCGCGTAACGGAAAAAAAAGATGGCGCGTAACAGAAAAAGATGGCGTGTAACGAAAAAATGTTACACTAAATTTTTTTTCAACCCCGATAAAGAAGTTTCACTTCAAAAAGCATTTCTATCCTTTGTAAAATTGGTATATATTTTCGTAATTTTAGACAATACTTATGATGCTTAAACATTTAACATAAATACTCGTTATATACTAGTTTTTTTAGAGCAGTGATCTGAGGTTCAAACCCAAAACACTACTGATTTATGACCGTATTAGAAATTATCATATTTCGGTGAAAGAAAACATCGTGAGGAAACATACACACCCGAGAGTTATTTTAAAAAAAAGTTCTCGGAGGTGTGTGAAGTCCACCAATTCGCACTTGGCCAGCGCGGTGGACTATGGCCTAAACTCTTACTCTCAGAGAAGACCCGTGCCCAACAGTGCGCCAATAATGGGTTGACGAGTTTTTAAACGGATTTTTACATAGAATTCGACCGTAATTCAACGCAAAAATAAAATTTAGTATTGTCCAAATACTGAAAATACTTCTCAAATTTTCTTGACTTATTTTAAAAATTACCGTTAAAGGGTAAAAGTGGTTCTTTTGACTAATCTGCATTTAAAAGCAATGAAGGGTATTTTACAAAGACATCTGACATTTTTGACATGATATGTTTTCATAATAGACAATGAAAGTTTTACTTCGTTAATTATATACGTGTGTGTCAAATGCATGGTAGTGTGTATAATGTGTGTTAGTGCATTTAAGGTAAATTTTATGCATTATTTGAAAAAAATATTAGCGTCCTGTACTGCTTCTTTATAAACTTTAACAGTGCCAAATTTCATACTCCTCTGTCTGCGTAATTTATCTTAAAAAGGGATCCCAAATTTTTGCTTCACGTATTAATATATAGATACTCATGTATGTTTTGTGTTTAGTAAATCTATATGTTTTAATATAGATTTGAGTAAAACTATTTATTAATTTATAACGAGACATATAAATATTGATTTTTTGATTTTGAGGGGTAAATCTTCTAGGTGTGAGGACCGAGGATGTGAAAAAAATACATGTGGCAGGATAACTTATGATTGCCTTATTTAAACTGAAAATGTTTGATCGCCAAATAGAACATAAGTGTCAAAAAATTGGTTTAAATTGGTTAAAATTTATACAACAGTAAGCGTGGAAAGCCTGCTTGGTGTCATAATAATTTTTTTATGGAAAAATTCAACTAAAAAATAGTTTTCTTATATGAAAAATATTTGCTGGGCTCCATACTTTTATTGCCCCGAGGCCTCGAGGTCCCTAAATGGGACGGCTGCATCACTGGGACTGCTTTTTCCTTCTTCAAAAAAAACATGATTGTAATTATATTAAAAAAAAAATAGATATAAATAAGAAAAATGACACCCGCTGAGTTTCTTGCCAGATCTTCTTAGTTGAGGTCGTATTCCGATCCGGTGGTGGTGTAAGAAAAAAAATGTAACTGACAATGTGTAAGTACCCTCGTAGGCCTATACAAAATAGACATTTCATTTCATTCGGATAATAATGATAGTGAGCGGTGGGAAGCTTGTAGTACTAAGCCCTACATGTGTTACCAGCAACCGTCTCAAACTGTGCGATCTTTAACAATCGTATCGTGGGACCGTTGCAACACTTCAAATGCCAAATTACACCGCAATTATTCAGACCATAAAACGAATACGAATCACCGGATTGCCAAATTTAATACTGTATTAGTCGTAAATCATCTAAAAATGACTAGCATTTGAAATGATTTACGATAGGTTCTGTTATCTAAATGAATATATTAATTTGAAGTAACAATGTAGTTACGATGTTTTGGGATTGAAAATACTTGGCGCGGGGCAAAAGGGGTCATCGATTGTGTACGATACAAATTTTGAGGAGATAGGGGAGGGTACGTGATAACCTCCCCTCTCCTCTCCTCCTCAATAGAATATTTTAAATTAATTTTATGTATGGTTAACATAAAAAGAGAAAACTGACGTGCGATTAGTGAATGGGATCGAGACAAATACGCATCTGACCAAGGGGAGGGTAGTCGAAAAATTGCCAACGCACTTTGCACCAGCACCTTTCTTTGTCAAACTACATTGGAGCATCATGCTCAACCACGATGATACAATAAGTCTCCTTCAAAGTTGTCCCAGCAGGGGGAAACAAAGATATGTAGTAGCTATTACTGAACCAATATTTCACAAATTTAAATAAATTGTAATAATTTTCAAGTAATTTTGAACGCACCCATTAAATATTAAGAGAGTTTTAATTAGCCAAACCGCGTTTAAAAGCAATATAGCGGGTATTTTGACAAAGATACTGACATTTCTGACGTTGTGTTTTCGTTGTAAGACATTGAATGTTCTATTTCGTTTATTAATTACGTATTTGTGACAAATGCACGGTATTGTGTGTAATGTGTTTTAAGTTGCTTTTATGTATGTTTAAAGCATTATTTGGACGAAATATTAACTCCTTCTCTACGCCCACTATAACCGTGCAAAATTTCATACGAATCCGTCCGCGGCATATTACTTAAAAATGCTTCACAAGTTTTTGCTTCCCGTAATAATATATAGATACATAAATAATTGATATTATCACAATAACTTTAAATGTACTCTTAATTTCATTTTTAGGTAAGAAAAAAGATCTAAAAATACTTACTTTGACACTAAAATCCTTGAAATTAGCAGTTTCAACAGACGGATTTTTTCCAAACCCTAATTGAATCAAATTAAGTATTATTTAAATTATTTTTGTATAACATTTCAATAAATAATAATACATGTCATTAAATTCGCATTACAAAGGTCAATTAAATACCAAAGTTATCTTCTAAAATAGTTATATTAAGTGCATTAAACATCTTTAAAACTTAGTCTCCAAACACTAGGAAAACACCTGATGCCTGCAGAATTCTCGTCTTAACTGTGGTTAATGTCGATGGGCGGCAGTAGCCACATTTATCTTCTTCCTCTTCTTTATTATTGTATAGCGTTTATATTATTTATTACCATTTATTTTAACATTGTACAATATAGTTTAATAAGGGTAATAAAGTGTCAAAATGTTTCACGCGGAAAATTTGTGATAGGTAAAGAAATTTAATCTAGAATAAAAAAACTGTAATTTTCAATTTGCTTCAAGGAACTAATAACGCATTTAGGTAATTTTAATATTGATAAAAAATATTTTGAAGTAAATGTTCAATAAATAGTACAAATTATTATTCAAAATAATTCATTAAATATTCAAAATTAATTAGCACTGCTTTTTGGTGAACGAAAACATCGTGAGGAGACCTACACACCCAAGAGATCTTTAAAAAAAAGTTATAAAGTATTGTACTTTATTTGGGGCAATTGTACTTTATACTTTATGAGGAAAATAAAGTACGCGAAAATACTTTATTTTGTATATCTGGCATTTAATAGTTTGATTATAATCAGTAAACTAAAATTCCTTTAATCACAAGGTTTCCGTAGCTACCTTATTCAGAAAGTAGTAGAACATTTACATTTAGTGACCTTTTTTTAGAAATATAGGCGTCAAGTTACTATCTACATTTTTTTTTACTATCACCTCACACAGTTCTAAAAGTATCCCAGAGCCAAAAATTAAGTAATAATATAAATAGTACTTTATTTTGAAGCTACGTACTTTTTTCTTTATACATTTTGTAGCCAATGTACCTACTTTAATCGTTGAAAAAAAAGGTGGCAACCCTATCTCGGAGGTGTGTGAAGTCAAAATAGTACATATTTTGCTACATACAAATTATCTTTGAAAACACATGTTTCTTTCAGATTATTATGTGTTATTTATTTATAGGAATAGCTAGGTCTTATTGAGAGTACCTATAACATTGGAATTTACAATAAATTAAATGTATACATATAAGCCATAAATATACTCGTAATATAATAGTTTGTATGTATATCTGATACACATAGACAAGATTCAATGTCTCACGAAGTTGGCATATCAACAAACGCACGTACGCTCGGCTATCGTAAATTCTCGGTTATTGTCGTAAATTCTCGGCTATCATCGTGTATTGTCGACTATTGTCGTAAATTCCTGGGTAGTGATGTACAAATCGATCAATTTTCATTCGATTTATGTATGACAAGAGAACATACATGTAATCCTTATAAAAGGTTTTCACGAACTATGACGTCATAATTTGCTATTTGTCGCAGAGCGGTAACAGTTGTGACATTCAGTTGGTTCCGGGTTCGATCCCCGGCCAGACATTTTTGGTTCTGGATCTGAGTCTTTGTGTAATAATCTGTGTGTGTATTAATGACATCAACGACACATGATATCCTAGTGTAGAGATATGAGTATAAGTGTTTTTTATCTGACTGAAGTAGCAAACGAGCATGCAGTCCAACTGATGGTAAGTGGTCACTGCCGCCCATGGACATCTGTAATCAACTACATACAGAACATGGGTTCAATCACAGATGCGTTGCTACTCTCGTGGACTATGATGGTCGCCTCATGTAAAAGTGTGCCGGCAACCACACCCTTCTATCGAAACGCAAGAACTGCTTCTCTCTAGAAATAGGTGTGGCGGTGGTACTACCGCGGTCGAACTACACAGGTTCCTTACCTTGAAAATTATACCTATAATGTTGTACTGGTTGAAATCGAGCATGCAGTCGACCTAATGGTATGTGGCCACTGTCGCCCATGGACATCTGTAAGCAACTTCAACAAGGATTCAGCAATATAATAGGGATCCTGCCTGAAGACAGTCACAGATGCGTTGTTATTGAACTCACTCAATGTTAGTGACTCAGGAATATTGTATTAATTAATTCATAAAAGTTACACTGCTGGGCACCCGTCTTCTCTCGTAATCAGAATATTTAAACTTTAGCCCACCGCACTGGCACATTGTATAATTGGCAGTAAAAAATTGCACAAAGTTCTTACCAGTCAATATAAAAACCTGTAATCATTGAATTCTCGACAATCAGTATATCTTTACAGACGAATTATGTTTTTAAAGCAAAAAAAAAATCTTGTGCAATTTCAATTTTCCTTCATAAAATTTTGTTTTTTTTTTCATTTTTAGTTATTAACAAAACATAATTATATAAATATGTAAGTTACTAAAAAGTAACTTCCGTAAAAAAGATCTAAGCTATCGCAACTAAAAAGATTTACTTCAAAAATCGTAAAAAGGAGCTTATTGTAGAGTTCAAAGCTCTCGCAATAAGGCTTTACAACTCTAGGTCGTAAACGTAAGTCGATTAATTACCAGTAAAGGATATAAATACCTCTGCCTACTTATAGAATCCCATGGGTGTACGGTCAGCATAAATGATTTATAAAACCTTACCTTTTAAATAGTTAAACTGTACTGTGTTAGTACAAGTTTTATAGGTTTTCTCAAAACGATCAACGTTTATGTTTTGCCCATAAAATATACTACCACATATATTAAATCACTAACAGTCAATAAACAATTTCAATGCACAGCTTAAACCGATAGGTGTTTTTAATATGATTGATTTTAAAGTACCCAAAGGATAATAAAGGATATATGATGAAGATTGCCGTCAGTCCGTTTGTCTGTCTATCACCAGGCTGTATCCTATGAACCATTATAGATAGATAGTTAAAATTCATCGGTGAAATTTTCAACTGTCTACTTATCACGTTGTGTATATGAATAACAAAAAAATACTATAAAGAAATATTTGAGTAGAACGCCCGTACAACAAACGTTATTTTTTGCTGTTTTAATTAATTAAGGCACTTTAATGTCCGAGTCCGACTCGTACTTGGCCGTTTTATTTTCTTTTTCTACGCTGATTCCAAGGACGTAGTTAATAAAAGACAGACATAAATTAAATCAATATAACAAACGCCACTTGGCTTGAAAAACTGCACAATTCAAAATTCATCAATATTCAGTTAATCCTACAGTTTTGTCCAAAAAAAGGCCTAGAATTTAAACTTGTGTGTTCTAAATACACAGTAATTAATGATTATTTTTATTACTTTAACTTCATACTTCAAAACAATAAAACAAATAAAACATTGTTTATTTTACCTAGCTCTCCTTTAAAATTAGCGTTTTTGTGTTGTCTTGTAACTATATTATATCTAACAAAGGAATAATCTGGTGTTTTAATTCATATTCATAATATATACTCATATATTATATGCGAGCAGTGATAGCCTAATGGTTGAAACTTGCCCTCTCGATTGGGAGGTCCGAGGTTCAAACCCAGGCACGCACCACTGATTTATGTGCGTATTAGAAATTAATTATCACTGCTTTTCGGTGAAGGAACATCAGGAAAGAAAACATCGTGAGGAAAACCTACACACCCAAGAGTTCTTAAAAAAAAAAAAGTTCTCGGAGGTGTGTGAAGTCCACCAATTCGCACTTGGCCAGCGCGGTGGACTATGGCCTAAACTCTCTCATTCTGAGAGAAGACCCGTGCCCAACAGTGGGACAATAATGGGTTGATGGGGGACTCATATATTATACAACAGATTTATTAACTTATAAAATGTAGCTAAAACAAACAAATTCAACTATTTAATTAATTAATTTTAGGTATTAATATAATTGTTTTGTTGACGTTACAAAGAATTAAAGACAGTAACTATTTTACAACCTGCACGGTACATGACATTTGACTCTGACAAAAATAGCTAGAGCGGTCCTTTTGCCTAACTGTGGTAGCAAGTGGTCTTGCAGACCACTGTACTAAGTGTCTATGGTGACTGGGCACTGCTTGACTGTGGTCTATGAGTTTTTAATCAACCGAAGTTTTATATCTTGACCCCATGTGTGTTGCTACTCCGAACGACTAAGAATTTTTTTGTGGTGGAAAAATTCGTCATGGATTGTAGTACAAAATGGGGTCATAAAAAATATGCTGGATTTCTGCAAAGTACAACCTTATGGTTCAAATTATTATAGTGTTGTATAATATATTTGGTAATTTATATAATTCCTAGTACTTACCAATAGTATAAGGGGAGAGCGGGGTCCCCTACTACAGGTATAAAGATACTTAAAAGGGGGTACCCAACAATATTGTAAAACTATGTACTACTTTTAAATGCAATAAATCATTTTTCATTTTCATTTTGCATGGTATTTAACGCCTTTTTTACCCAACGCCGTGGGAGTTACGTAGGGTTATGTGGGATTGATAACGCACTAAATACCCCCCGGTGGCCTTCCGCTACAAGAGAACTTCGAAATCTCCAAAGAACGCAGCTGGAATCCTCTGAGCGCATCCCCATCGAGCTCATCCTGGGTGACCTCACCTGGGCTGGGCTCACCGCTCCGTCTAGTCTTTACGACGGTATGCACACACATACCGTCGTCCTTCACGGGGCGCCAGACCGAACGGTTCGAGGTCCCACTCTAGCCGCCCGCAACCCCGGAAGCCTCTTTAGTGGCCTCTTACAACAAGGGATACCGTCGCCCTATTTTGATCTTGCATCTACAGGGACGATGGTATTTAACGATTCGGTGATAAGGATGAAAACGAAAAAAAATTTGTTTAAAAAAAAATTTGTGCGTGTACTAGCGTACACTCGTAAGAAGTGAAACTTCTTCATGACGTTATTTTTCAAAAAATAATTTACTATATGCAACTTTACAGAAATTGTTTAAATGAAAGGCTTTTATTAAACTTTATCGAATAATCTAATCTATAATAATCTATCTAATATCACGCGTGGTAGGGATAAGAAAAAGATGGCGCGTAACGAAAAATAAAAAAAGATGGCGCGTAACAGAAAAAGATGGCGCGTAACGAAAAAATGTTACACTAATTTTTTTTCCAACCCCCATAAAGAAGTTTCACTTCAACAACCCCGTTAAAGAAGTTTCACTTCAAAAACATATTTAGAGTATACTAGAGGTACTGTTGTAAATAGACAAAGTATAACTATGGTGTCTCCGGGGTCATACTATAAACAGATATTCTGTTCAAAGTAAAGTAAAAAAAAAACAATAAATCGCACATTTATTCTTAAAATGAAATATCTTTAAATTTTTGATTTGCGAGTTTAGCACCTAATTCGTTCGCTTTATGGTATAAACTCGCGAAACACGAATTTTGAGTTATTTCTTTTTATGATAAAGGTGCGAAATAATCAAATAATAAATAGATGATAACTGTAATAAAAAATCTGTAAATAAAATTCTATTAACAATAAATTCTTCTCACAGTAAAAGTAAACGGGCAATTTTATTTTATTGTTATGTTTATTATTGTTAATAAACAAGAGATTTTACGTTATTGTTTCTACCTACCACATACAGTTGTAAAAAAATTATAAACGCGGATATTTGTGGTAAATCCTTTAAACAATGAGCTTAGATTTGAGAGCTTTTTTTATGGATTGACGAATCGCACATATTAAAGAGCAGTGATAGCCTAATGCTTGAAACTTGCTCTCTCGATCGGGAGGTTCGAAGTTCAAATCCCAGACTGATTTTTTTAAATTATGTGCGTATTACAAACTCATTAATTATCATCACTGTTTCACGGTAAAGTAAAAACATCTTGAGGAAACCTATGCACCTGAGTTAAAAAAAATCTCAGCGGTGTTTGAAGTCCACCAATTCGCACTTGGCCAGCGCGGTGGACTGCTGAACTACTTTTTCTGCACTAAACTATATTTAGCTTATTTTTAAGTTAATTATAATCAGAAAATTAATTATAGGTATTCATGAAAACTATTATTTCAGGTACAAACTTCAGGTCAACATGAACGCCCCAGATGCAAGGGTAAGTACTCTTGTACAAATAATATACGCATTAGTATCTAATATTAAGGTCATACAGTCTTTTGGCACAAACTTTCCAAATTGCAATTGATAGTGTAGATGGTTTTCAATAAAATAGAAACTATATGATACTCCATTACAAAAATATCTTCAATTCCTCTAAACTAATTCGGCACTTTAGGTATTATGCGTTTTAAAACAGACAAATTCTAAAAAAAATATTTCGTACTAGCAGAATCGACGCGACTTCGTTCGCGTAGACTATAATGTAATCTATTCAACCGTTATACATTTGAGCACCACTCCTGGACATGTCCAGGAGTGACATGTGAGTGACAGGAGTGAGAGGAGACATGTCCCATCCGTAATGGGGATTAGATAAATAGTCATAGTCAGTAGTGGGTATTGATGCTATTCCGATAGTAGTCCCAAGAAAATTTGCGACGACTGCTTTGCGTAAGGGTACACTGATTGCAGGCGGCTAGAGTGGGAGCTCGAACCGTCCAGCTAATCGAAATCGGGAAGGACTGTGCCATATGTGGTCGCATGTCACCGTAAAACACAGGGTTCGGCGAGCGTATCGCTCACCAGGGACGAGCCTAAAATCTGGTTGTGTTCCGTTGGAGATCCTGGGTGCGTGGGGGGACCACACAGCGTTGAAGACGGCCACCGAGGGTTTTAGTGCGGTAAGATAACCCGCGTCGTTCACACGGCGTCAGAAGGTTTCCCCGTCGAGAGAAAAAAAGAAGATATAGTTGATATTCTGAGCATAGTCGGAAGCTTAGTTTATCGCTTGTCTTCAGCAATGTGGCATTTCCGTAAATTAACTCATTAAGTCCAAAAAAACGAGTGATTATTAGAACAATGTGTTCACACCATTGTACGGCTCATTGAGTAAAAATGTGTACCTACTTACTAAGAACCGTTGTTTCCGATGTTAACAAAAGATTGTGTTTACGTTCCGACAAGATAATTATGTGATTAGTAGAAGCTTGTGGTTTTACCTGCTTAAAAATCTCTACTAATCTGTTGGAATTTTCGTTTGAAGAAGGCCTATAAATACCGTCACTTAAATAATATGACTAGTTTAAGTCAAAATGAACATTGTTAAATTATTAAAACGATCCGGGATCTCCAAAGGAACGCAGCCGGAGTCCTCTGAGCGCGTTGCCCAATCGGGCTCCTCTCAGAAGGGCGGCTGGGCCCACCGCTCCGTCTAGTCTTTACGACGGTATGACACATACCGCCGTCCTTCCCGGGGTCGCCTGACCGAACGGTCCGAGCTCCCACTCTTATCGCCCGCAACCCCGGAAGCAACTTGTAGTCGCCTCTTACGACAGGCAGGAGAGATACCGTAGCCCTAATCTAATCCCGGAACTACAGGGACCGAAAACCGTAACACTCTGATACAGTCGGATAAAAAGTGGACACTTTTCTTGGACACAATTGCAAATAGTTCAACAGACAGATAAGCGAACAGAACTTCTAAAAATATACATTTTCTAATGAAACTACATTCTCAGTCCTCCAGACAATTTTATGCGATGTACAAACACGCCGATTATTCATATTTATTATCTGTAAGGATTAATAAAATCTAGCTCCAGTATTTTGCCTTACAACCACCCAACCAACATAAACAGAATACGGAAACTTCAATCCCAATAAATCTTTGTTATAGTATACAATGACACATAAAAAAGTAGACTCCTAACTCGAAAAGAAACGTAAATCGCCAAAAAGGAACCATTTAAAAATATTTCCATTGAAAACTTTGAGCTTTATATTGCGATTAATGGCTTTTAATATATTTTTATTATTTTAACTTCATTCATCTAAACATAAAGCATAGTAAATGTTTACACAACCTCCCTGTAAATATATTATTTTTGTGAACTAGTAGTGCAATTTAGAGGAGATGTCCAGCAGTGGACCTCAAAATGCTGATGGATGAAAGTCACCACCATTGGTCTAATTTTTTTAGATAAGCTAGAGCAATAGTAACAACTAATCGACAAAGAAGTAGGGATTTTTTTAAATTTTGAAATACTAATAATTGATATAATTTGACATACTAATATATAAAAAAGACGGTATTTGTTACTCAATCTCCACTGGTCTGATTCACATAAATTTTGAGATATCATATTAAACTGGTCAGTATTTAGGGTTCCTTTGGATTTCGATATTTTGCACTATTTAAAGATGGCGACCATTTTTGTGTCATTCATTTCTTGTAGCGAAGCACATATTTTAGCTAATATTAAACATTTGAAGTCTACATGTTTAGTACATCCATGACTATGCATTATTTCCCTACTGCGAGATTTGCGTGTTTATAACATGTCCAGCAATTTACATGTCACATATATATTAGATATTGCATCTAACCTTTGGGTATCAGATACGAGCGGTATATCGGTAATATCGATATCATATTGTTCAATAAATAACTTTTTATGTTTTAAGCGATAAAATTATACGATTATATCGATACCGCAAATATCACATAAGGTAAAAGTGAGGTAATTTAATAGTTAAGTGGTTGTTATTGATACCAAGTTATTATATAGCATATTTTCGGATTGTCAACCCATGATTATCCCACTGTTCGGCTAGGTCTTCTCAGTGTGGGTGGCGTTTAGGGCATAGTCCACGCACTATGTATGAATTGGATTGTCCAATCTTTTGTGAACTTTTTTTGTGAAGTCTTAGGCACGCAGTCGTTATGATATTTTCCTTCACCCTCAAAGCAAATGCTAATAAGTTTTTATTACGCACATCATAAGTATAATGGCGAAAGTTTGTGATAATGGTTCAATATTTTTTACTTTATAACTCCTGTATCGCTTAACGGATGGGAATGAAATTTGGTAGAGAAATAAACTGTAGTGTGGAATAATACATAGGTTAATTTTTATTCCGGATAAAACACGGGATAAGCGTAGAGGTCAGACAGTCCTGGAAAAACAAGAATCCTATGGGATAGCTTAATACTTGAATGATGAAAGCGTTAATGTCTGTTGCCATGCCATAATTGTTCATCAATTAATTTGCTAATATTACGTTGCTTTCAACGCTCCTAAAAAGAGTGTTATGGATTGTTTGTTATTAATTTCAGTTACGAGTAAGCATGTTATGTACCTACTGGTCACTGCCGCCTATGAGCAGTGATAGCCTAATGGTTGAAACTTGCTCTCTCGATCGGGAGGTCCGAGGTTCAAACCCAGGCACGCACCACTGATTTATGTGCGTATTATATATTAATTATCACTGCTTTTCGGTGAAGGAAAACATCGTGAGGAAACCTACACACCCGAGAGTTCTTTATAAAAAAAAAAAGGTTCTCAGAGGTGTGTGAAGTCCACCAATTCGCACTTGGTCAGCGCGGTGGACTATGGCCTAAACTCTCTCATTCTGAGAAAAGACCCGTGCCCAGCAGTGGGACAATAATGGGTTGACGACACGTTATGTAACGTTTTTTGAACTTTTTCCTAGTAACTTCGATATATCAAACGATAGATTCGAAATCCGGACCCCACGTTTGATAGGCCGGGTTTCAACTAGGCTATTGTAATATCGACCTCAAAGTAACAACACTATTCTGATGTACCGACAACGTATCACATAGAAAGTCGTTCCTGAGAAAATGTACAAATTGCATTATTTACCTCGATTGCCTCAAAGCGTCGTGGTTAAGTGCTAATCCGGGGGCCAGGAAACATTGTATTCAAGCTTGATCGAGAGTTTCATGGCCCCTCTAAGTTAGGAGCGTCGAATTAAATTTATATACATATGTAATTCTCAGCCGGACAGATGACGAGTTTAGACCTCTGTTCTGGGTCTGGGTGTTTTTTAATCGTTTTTCTGTGTGGCGCCCGCGACATAAGTGAAATCCTAGTGTTGTTTTATGAGTGTATAAAGCGCTTTATCCTGTCAGAATGATAGGGTACATATTGACAGACATCACATACCTTTGTGAACTTTTTTCTAAAATGATTCTCAGATTTTGAAGTTAAATTGACTGGTTTTTTTAACACACTGCCTTATTCGAAAAACACAGGTGGGAAAGAATAAAAAAAAACGAAACTTTTCCTCGTAACCGAATAACAAATACATAATGTTCTTTTTAATATGTCAATTGCTAGTTTTATAACCAAATTCCAATATATAGGATTCTAATATAAATTAGGATTTAAATGTCCTAGAACCAGTGTAGTTCGACCGGGGAAGTACCACCGCCACACGTATTTCTAGCGTGTAGCATTTCTTGCGTTGCGATGAGTGTGATTGCCGGCACACTTTCACATGAGGCGACCATCATAGTCCTCGGGAGTAGCATCTGTGATTGACTTCAGATGGAACCCATGTTCTGTATGAAGTTGATTATAGATGTCCATGGGCGGCATTGATCACTTACCATCAGGACTGCATCTTCTTATACTACTTCAGTCAGATAAAAAAAGGATTTTCTCGTAAGTCGTGAGTACCATGAACACATACAAAGATTTACACACAAACACTCAGATCCAGACCAAGTATCCAAATTCATAATTCAGATGTCTGTTTGGCCGCGTAGCGAACCTGGATCCCACTGCGTGTCAGACTGGTATGGTCACTACTCCGCCACGCGGGTCGTCAAGAACATGCAGAGGCAAATACACAATTACCCAAAACAGAAATGTTGACTCATCGATATTTTTCTGGACGGGGATTGAATCCAGGACCCACGCGGGTCGCAATAGATACATCCATGAGCAGTAGTGGCCACTTACCATCAGGTGCACTGCATGTTATCTACGTATAAAACAGATCAATCAGATTAATGTCGGTAGTTTCTTGCCATATTTCTAAGAATTTTACTTTTAAATATTTAGATAACTGGCTGGAATCGAACCCGGAACCCATTGCCAGACCAACATAGCAACCGCTCCGTAACTCAGCTCGTCAATCAAACGACCTAATTTACCTAGTAATGAGATATATTGCGTTTTCGTAACGAAGCAAATGCCAACCGGTACGATTTATGAAGTTTCACCTAAATTGGTAATGGATGATGAATAGACGAATGTGAGGACTTCGTTGCGAAACTAGTCCTATGAAAGGCGATGGTTTACTAAAGCTAGATACATTTTCAAAGGTTACCTCGATACCTCCAAAACAAATCAAATCAAAAATCTTTATTTGCTAAATAAGGTACAAATGTATGGTAGTATGTCTTGAAAAGAAGATCCTCTTAATTTGCCATTTCGGCGTGCAAATTGTCATATAAATGACTATTTATTTTTATTTTTATTGTAATTTTGTACTTATTATATTTAAACAAATCGAAAGCAAAATACTATTACCTATATAAAAAATATTTATGTCAATATACAATCAATTATATTAATGTCAACTTATTTTTAAATAGTCTAGATGATATTGATATCTTCGCGGATTCCTTATTTGTCTTTAAGAAAAAATGTATGTAGCGTTGTCAGACACCACATCTAATTAATTTTTATCCTTCCCATCTCATCAATTTCACTGTTAAACAACACGAATACTGACTGTCTGATTATCATCATCCTTGTGAAAATGTTGTGCAAACCTGTAATTTAAATGCATATAACTGTAATGTTGTGGAAAATGCATTATTTGATTTTTTTATGTATATGTAGTTGGTACAGTGGCGGACTAACCTAGTCAGAGGCCCAGGGCGGCATAATTGAATGAGGCCCTTCTTAGTGCAAAAAGATTTTTATTAATTTCGAATATGTTGCCTAAGTATTTTTACATAATTAGGTTTATTTGATTCAGATCTTATAATTGACGTTCGAATTTGAATTAGACTTTAATAAACAGTTGGAAAAATAAAATAAGTAAGTATAATTTTTCAAAAAAACATGCAATAGAATAAAGAAATAAAAGAATATTAGTACCGCATGTACAATATAGATGACTATACTGTACTTAGTATTTTAAAGTCGAAAGAAATATACTACGAATCTAGACATTAGAAACATAGGGCAGTAAACGTATTTTTTTTTAAATGTTATCTATATTACAGGCTGTCTGTACTTATTTGTCTCCGGGGCCTCCAACTCCGATTAAGCGCTTTGTACATTAACGTTTTTGACGGGACTCCCGCGAAGGTCATATACGATACACGATGCAAGACGACCGTAAATAGGTTGGTTCGACGTCCTGTATTACTTGCTGTCAACCTGCTGGATGTCAGCACTATTCACACTCATTTTGCATCGTGTATGGTATATGACCTTGGCGAGAGTCCTGACAAAAACGTAATGTATAAAGCGCTTTAATTACGATTTAATCAAGGGAACTTGCAGCCATTTGGAGGCCCCTCAAGCCTAGAGGCCCGGGGCGGACCGCCCCCTCCGCCCGCCCCCCCTTAGTCCGCCACTGAGTTGGTATGCCTTTATTAAATAAATAAATATATAAGAATTTCTAGACTAAATTCGCAGAAAATTACTTATTACATCATAGTAGTAGTTAACGAGGATGTAGTCCGCCTCATGGTAAGTGGCCACTGCCGCCCATGGACATCTGTAATCAACTTCATATAGAACATACGAGTAGGTTCTATCTAAAGTCCACCTCACTATGATGGTCGCCTCAAATCAAAGTGTGCAATCACACCCTTCCAACGAAACGCAAGAAAAGCTTCACGCTATAAAATAGGTGTCGCGGTGGTACTTCCCCGGTCCAACTACACTGGTTCTACGACCTTCAGAAACTGATTTTGTATTACAATATAGTAGTAGCTAACGAGCATACAGTCCAATGTTGGTTAGTGGCCACTGCCAGTCTTTGACATCTGTATCTGTGTAGCAAACGAGCATGCAGTCCACCTAAGTAAGTGGTCACTGCCATGGACATTGGTAATCAACTACATACAGAACATGGGTTCCATCTGAAGTCAATCATAGATGCGTTGCTACTCTCGAGGACTATGATGGTCGCATCATGTGAAAGTGTGCCGTCAACCACACCCTTCTATCGAAACGCAAAAAATGCTTCACGCCAGAAATAGGTGTGGCGATGGTACTTCCCCGGTCGAACTGCACTACCTTACAATATTACACAAACGAACATACGAACACGTGAATAAACAAATATTTGTTAAGAAAATTGCTTATCAAACGATTTATTGTAATTTAATCTAATAATGAAATATCAAACCAAATTGTATATGATCAATTTATCATTTGTCATAATAAATCAAATTATCAAACGTACGAAATTTATCATTTGTCAAATACATCAAATAGTCGAAATGAGGATCAATTTGTCATTTAGAATTTAACGTCAATAGCATTGCACACATCTCCTCCGTTTTACATTCGTTTACATTACCTAACATCAATTTTACATTATCTAGTTAAACTAGATAATGTGAAACAATGAGGCAATTTATATGTGTGATTAAACTTAAGTCATAAAAAGCTGTAAAATTAGGATTTTCTACTTGGGGTACAACCCATTATTGTCCCACAGTTGAGCACGGGTCTTCTCTCAGAATGAGAGAGTTATAGGCCATCCACGTCCAAGTGCGAATTGGTGGACATTTTCTACTTAAGTTGCGTTATTTGCAAGCGTTTATTAATACTAAGTAAATTTAACGTAAATTACAAAAGAACATAGGAATAAGTAATTGGGAACCAAAGAGATGAAATATATAGGGTTTCTAGGTATTGTCGATAAAGAATATTCTACAAAAAACGAAATTGCAGCCAATTTTAAAGGAACAATGGTTACAGCGGGGAGGTACCACCGCCACACCTATTTCTAGCGTGAAGCAGTTCCTGCGTTCCGATGGAGGGGTGTGGTTGCCACACTTTTATATGAGACGACCCTCTTAGTCCTCGGAAGTAGCATCGTGATTGACTATAGATAGAACTTATATTTTATATGAAGTTACATACAGATGTCCATTGGCGGCAATACCCACTTACCATCAGGCGGACTACATGCTCGTTTATTACTTCGTTCAGATTAAAAAAATGATACAAGTCGCCGTCCTTCCCGAGATTGCCTGAACGAACGGTTCGAGGTCCCACTCTAGCCGCCCGCAACCCCGGAAGCCCCAATTAGTCGCCTCTTACGACAGGCAGGGGATGCCGTAGCCCTATTCTGATCCCGGAACTACAGGGCGGCGAACCTCGGACCTCCCGATTGAGAGAGCAAGTTTCAACCATTAGGCTATCACTGCGACATGTGATTGGCATTTATTGATTAATTTTGCGAGAACCGTTTAACATCTCATTGCCTTGCCAATTTTGGGCCATACATGGACGGATGGTCAACGCATATATTTTAGTGTATCTTGATTGATTGAAAACTTTAACCGTTTAGCATAAATGAAATTATTTGTGTAGGTAATGACGTTTTAATTGGTTTTATATTTATTATTAATGATTCAGAAGTCTCACAACATTAACTGTGCATTTCAGCTATTGCATAGTTTTTATTGCTGGCTTTGAGCGCGGCACCGAATCGAGAAATTCCGTAACGAAAAAAACCTAAGAACATCCATTCCCCCTACCATGTAGCACTTCCGAGCGATCGCTTGACGTGTATTGTTTTTTTATCTGACTGAAGTAGCAAACGAGCATGCAGTCCACCTGATGCAGGCCACGCCGCCCATGGACATCTGTAATCAACTTCATACAGAACATGGGTTCCATCTGAAGTCAATCACAGATGCGTTGCTACTCCCAAGGACTATGATGGTCGCCTCATGTGAAAATGTGCCAGCAACCACACCCTTCTAGCGAAACGCAAGAAATGCTTTACGCTAGAAATAGGTGCGGCGGTAGTACTTCCCCGGTCGAACTACACTGGTTCTACCACCTTAATAATGGTATGTTTATGGTACGACAGTACGAAGATATAAATGAAAGTGAAAATGAAAATGAAAATGCTATGCAATAGCTTTACCGCGGCAGTATAGTACTGCACGTTTTTTTTAAACTAAAGTAGAAGTAACAAACGTGCATGCATTTTAAGCGGCAAAGAAAATTGTACAAAAATGCTTGTGCCTTTTTAATTTGCTCAAGGGCTTGTGAAAATATCCTCTAAGTAGCTAATCAGAGGATATTTTTGTCCTCTTTGTAGCCTCAAGGACTGCCACTGTTAGTGCGGTAAAAACCCCACATAACCCTGCGTCGCTCGCACGGCGTCGGGTACCTTTGGAAGGTTTCCCCCTCGAAAACAAAAAAAAAAGTAGCTAATCAAGATTAATATCAGACGGTACTTTCGTTAACCCACTTCATTCTGGAATCTGCCCAGCTATGGACAATAGTGGGCTCTCTCTCGCCAACCAATTATTGTCCCACTGCTGGGCACGGGTCTTCTCTCAGAATGAGAGAGTTTAGGCCATAGTCCATCGCGCTGGTCAAGCGCGATTGGTGGACTTCACACACCGCCGAGAACTTTTTTTTAAGAACTCTAGGGTGTATAGGTTTCCTCACGATGTTTTCCTACACCGAAAAGCAGTGATAATTTATTTCTAATACGCACATTAATCAGTGGTGCGTGCTTGGGTTTGAACCTCGGACCTCCCAAACGAGAGGGCAAGTTTCAACCCTTAGGCTATCCACTATAACCAATAATGGGCTACTAATGATTAATTTTCCAAAATACTCTTAATATGAAATTTTACTGTACTCTAAGATAGTTTTGTGTCAGTAATCTAGACTTTATACACTTGTAATAAGAACTAGTGTTTCTCGATTCGAGTTTGCGCTTAATTTATTTGTTTACTATACGGAGTGAAACTTAAATAACCTGCTGGGACGATCGACATGGCGTGAAAATGTTACAAGTTATACGCTTACAGCGGAAGCATGGCGATTTTAGAATTGCTTTACACACATACCAATATAAGATACCACAGTAGTTCGACCGGGGAGGTACCAGCGCCTTACCTATTTCTACACTAAAGTCTTGTGTCTCGGTGCAGTTGCCGGCTCGTTTTAATATGAGGCGACCATCGCTGTCTTCGGAAGTAGCAACGCATCTGTGATTGACTACTGTTCCATTTAACGGTGTTTACAAAAGTCCACAGGCGGCGGTAACTTCTTAACATCAGTTTGACTGCATATTCGTTTGCTACTTTAGTGGATAAAAAATTACACCAAAATTAATAAACCCAATTAGTATTTTTTTAAATAACACATATACGTCAATTACACTTTAATTTTACCTTTCATGTGACCGGGAATTACCTCTGAAACTGCTGCATGACTATACATTAGTAAGACACTGTCCTTCTTATTACATTATAACACACCGGTTTATGAAAAAAATAAGCTTCACTAATTAAAATCGAAGGAGAAATCGCTTATAGAAATCGCTACTTCCCATGCCTTTTGCCCAATTCTGTCAACTTTCTCAAGATAATAACTTACTTACGGAAAACAAAAACAGAGACAATTAAAAGGGCTTCCTTTCATTTATTTTATGATAATTCGATACTCTTTAAACATTTATTTTATTAAGCGCCTGCGCTCATTGTTTCAGAGTTTCGTAAGCGCTTTTTGTTGTGTTTGGGCACTGGTTTGACAAGAAATGAGTAGCGAGAAGCGATAACACCACTATAATTCTATTTATTTATTTATTTACTACAATTAAACTATAAAATAAAACCAATTGCATTAATTGTAAACGTTTCAGTTATACTTCATAGTTGCATTTGAACCATAACAGTTTACGTTTATTTATTTATTTATTATTTATTTAGAGAGAAGAGAAACAATGAAGCAAGATGATAATTAATTTAACATTGTTCCGTTCGCTACAATGCTTTTTAAATATCACTAGACTCTAATTTCTGTTATCGGTATTTTACGTCCAATTTGGTCTTGGCTATACTCTTATATAATGCTACTTATAAGCACTAAATTAGAGGCACTAGTTGAAACGATTGTTGGCTTTCCACGGATAATCTCAATTAAAAACATTATCTCTTTACTTGTTAATGTAATAAACAACTAACAACTTAGCAAATTAGTCGCAATGAACAAAAATAACATTACTTCATTTCGCAAAGTTGTCTTCTTTATTTTTCGTGCGTTTCAGCTTGGAAGCAAGAATTGCTTTTACTCTTGTATGCTTCGTGAAATACAAGATGGCAAGAAAATACATAGTAAAATACATAAGAAATCCGCAATTACTAGTGACTTTGAAAATCTTACTTGATTAACCTGTTATTTAAATCGCAGCTTAACAACTAACAACAAAAATATTAATTAAAATAACTGTGATTTATTTAATTTATAATGGATGGACTGTATATTTATTTGATATTTTAAATTACAGCAAACCTTTCTGTTCTTATTAATCGCTAGTCTTTTGCAGTAAGACACGGGACGCGAATAATTTATTTAACGTCCCTTTTTGTTTGCGAAAATAATTAAACAATGCGATTTATTTAATTCAGCACTTCCAATTTATTGATACTTTAAATGTTGTATGGTTATGGGGTTTTAATTAATACGGATGTTTTCTGCCAAAAGCGGTTAGGAGATTGGAAGGAACTTCGGAAGGACAAAAAGTTATAGTTAAAATATCTTTATTTCGTCAAATTTTTTTTACTGACTAATGTAGCAAACGAGCATGCAGCGCTGATGGTGAGTGGTCACTGATCATGGATGCATAAGCAACTTCATAATGGAAAAGACAAAACTGTGTTCGAATTCGAGGAATCATCTTAATGACCGCAGTTTTAATAGGATTCAACACTTATTTTTGTCCTTTTATGGTACTAAATCTCCATTTTTATACGCTACACTATGTACGTTATTAGGAGTATATTTTTAGTACATTCGGTTTGCACGCTCGTTTCTGCCACGGACGTGCAAGATGTGAAACGAGCTTCCTCCTGAGGTATGCCCGGGGCGTTATGACATGGGGCTCTTCAAAAAAGGTGCGAAAAGAGCTCTCCTTAAAGCCGGCGATGCATTGGCGACTCCTCTGGTGTTGCAAGTGTCCATAGGCGACGGTGACTACTTTCCATCAGGTAGCCCGTCTGCCTTATCGTTAGGGAGAAGTATAAAATAAACATATTTAAGTAAATTTCCCGAAATTCTGTCCCTTTCGATATCACTAACATATATTAGGCCCTTATAATACGTTTCCGGTAGATTCTAAACTTTCATGTCGATTTCGACCATGACAGGTTACATTTAGACCTAACGCAATTCTGTCTAGTCTAACTTTCGTACAAATAGGCTAGATTTTCCTAACCCCCAGGCGATACTTAAGATCTATTGTCCATTGTTCAATCTTAATCTATCGATCGTGAGAATGGGTCAATTTGTCCATCACACGTCTATATCAGGCACGCCTGGAAATTAGACTTATACAAAGTTCTAGATTTACGTAAACTGTTTTGTCTCGTCTGTTTTGGATTTAGTTTTCATTCTGCTCAATCTCAGGGACTGAGGTACGAATTTTATAGCAGATATCGAAGCGGTATATTTCTCAAACAGGTTCTAATGGTGAATCTTTACTATGCAGTAGCATAGTGACAAAGAATTGGATGAATATAGCTAGACTAGCTATTCAACCAATTCTTTGTAGTAAAAAAGAATTGGAAGGAAAGCTAGTGCTGTTTAGTGACGTTTGCTTCTAAATGCACAATTACCAAAGCATGAAGAACCAGCAGAAAACTTCCGATGTAGAAATGCCCTCCGCTACAACAGTTACTGGCATGAAAAGGTTACTTTTTTATTCGATTGAAGTAACAAACGAGCCTGTAGTCTACCTGATGGTAAGTGGTCACTGCTACCCACGGACATCTGTAAGCAACATACAGAACAGTGGTTCTATCTGAAACAGGACGTGAAATAACCATATCATTCCAGCAAAACCTAAGAACTGATTCACGCTAGAAATACCTTTGGCGTTGGTAACTTCCTTAAGTAAAATGGTTCTACCATTCTTCTATCAAAATTGTATGTGGTGATCACCTGTTTCTTTGAAATGCTCGTTATGTAGATTTTTTTTTATTTGACTAAAGTAGCAAACGAGCATGCAGTCCACCTGGTGGTAAGTGGTTACTGCCGCCCATGGACATCTGTAATCAACTTTATACAGAACATGGGTTCGATCTGAAGTCAATCACATATGCGTTGCCACTTCAGAGGACTATGATGGTCGCCTCATGTGAAAGTGTGCCGGCAACCACACCCTTCTATCGAAACGCAAGAAATGCTTCACGCTAGAAATAGGTGTGGCGGTGGTACTTCCCCGGGCGAACTACACTGGTTCTACCACCTTCAAAAACACTTTACAGGTTTTCATAGACGCTGAGTTACAATAAGGCGACTATCATATTTCTCCGAAGTAGCAACGCATCTGTAATCTACTTAAGACGGAATCCCTGTTCTAAATAAAGTTGCAGGTGGTAGAGCCAGTGTAGCCCGACCGGGGAAGAACCACCGCCACACCTATTTGTAGAGTAAAGCATTTTTTGGCGTTTCGATGGAAGGGTGTCGTTGCCGGTATACTTTTAAATGAGGCGACCATCATAGTCCTCGGGAGTGGCAACACATCTGCGATTGACTTCAGAACATATATCTGTATGAAGTTGCTTACAGATGTCCATGGGCGGTAGTGACCACTTACCATCAGGTGGACTGCATGCTCGTTTGCCACTTCAATCAGATAAAAAAAGTTTTGTGACTCACATCGACGCTTGCTAATTCAATCTTAAAAATCTACTAAGCCACAGGCCTACACGCTACTATATATTCATTATTTATAAATCTACAAATAATTACAAATTAATAGCCGTCTTCAAGATTATTAAATAAACAAACAACGTTAATCACGACTTTTAACACTACACACAGCTGCTAATATGCTTATAATTAATCACGTCAGTCGCAAATGCATTGTAAAATCAGTTATATTGTAATATGTCCATTAAATATCTATACGCCTTAGGTATAGGTAACATAATTGTTATGTGATTCACGATTTTATGACGATAAAATGAATGGAAATAGTTTTTTTATAACATTGAAGAGTGTGAGAGCCTAATGGTTGAAGCTTGCCCTCTCAATCGATAGGTCCGAGGTTCAGACTCAGGCACGCACGACTGATTATGTGCGTATTAGAAATTAACTATCACTGCTTTTCGGTGAAGGAAAACATCGTGAGGGAACCCACACACCCGAGAGTTCTTTAAAAAAAAGTTCTCAGAGGTGTGTGAAGTCCACCAATTGGCATTTGGCCAGCGCGGTGGACTATGGCCTAAAACTCTCTCATTCTGAGAGAATACCCGTGCCCAGAGTGGGACAATAATGGGTTGTGCTCATAATATTGAAGTAGCAAACATATGTATAGTTCCCTAACGGCAAGTCCTCGCCGTCGTATGGCCATCTGTACAACTTAATTAAGCACAGAGGTTGTATTTTAAGACAATACTTCTAACTGCTTAATTGCTTAAATGTCTGGTACAGCATAGGTCAAACTATACCCTTTCTGTCGCCACTCAAGTTGTATTGTAATTATTGTTATTATTAATACACGCATAACTTCGACGCAACCCATATTTGGAGGTGTCAGAACTACCTTTAAATAATTCAAGCTAATTAGTTCTTAATGTCTTTTCTTCACTGGTATACGAGTAATGAGCATTGGATTATCATGTTTGCGTTTTTAGCTATTTGACATTTAGTCAAACTTTCTATCATTAGGAAACAAAGGAAATGACGTGTGGAACGAATTGACTGCCGCGTTCAGAAAACAAACGCTAATCTTAATACTTTCGAAAAATTCTATTGAAACTATATAAAAGGTAAAAGTAAATTAACTTCTTTATTTAACATAATACAATTGATAAGCGTGAATATTACTACCTCTTTATGTAGGTATTGTAGAAATAACTTAACTAACTTTGTTTCATTGTACAGATTTTAAATACAATAAAACAATACTTTAGTAAACAAGAATAAATATATAGATATTTATTCTTGTTTACTAAAGTTTCAGTAAAACCATTGAAAGAATCAGATTAAATAAATTTTGTTTTATTATCCTATAAAATGGTTATCGTAAAATTTTAAAGAAAACGGTGATACTTTCTGCATTCAAATTCCTATACAAGGATTTTGTCTTGTGTTGTTGAAAACAAATAAATCAAAAGCAAGTAAAATCAGCCAGCAAATTACAGTGTTAGGTAAAATTCCTTCACTTGCTTTTTAAAATAATATAGCGACTGTACACGACGGATGGTAATTGGTAGGGAATTCCATAATGCACAGCCACATGCCACAATTTATCACGAAATATGTGTGTGCCTAAATTCACCGAAATCCGACAGGTAGGTTTTGTGTGAAAGAGTAAGAAACACAGCTTATTTAATAAGATTTAATATTATAAGAGCAGTGATAGATAGGTTGAAACTTGCTCTATCAATCCGGAGGTCCGAGGTTCAAACCCAGGCACGCACCACTGATTTATGTGCGTATTAGAAATTAATTATCACTGCTTTTCGGTGAAGGAAAACATCGTGAGAAAAACTACACACCCGAGAGATCTTTAAAAAAGTTCTCGGAGGTGTGTGAAGTCCACCAATTCGCACTTGGCCAGCGCGGTGGACTATGGCCCAAAAAAAAGTATCTCATTCCGAGAGAAGACTCGTGCCCAGCAGTGGAGCAATAATGGGTTGACGATAGAATATTATAAGTCAGTAATTGATATGGTAGTGCAACCACGGAATGTGCTACTAACTTAGAAACAACACAAACTTCAGAGTTAGAAACTACCATAATCTATAAAAGATTACATTAACCTTTTCCTATTGTCATCATACAATGAAGGAGAGGTGGTAACTAATAGACGCCTAACATAAATTCTGATAATTCCCGATAAAAAGCAATACTATGTAGCAGACTGATTATAGCAAATGATTGCAATCTGATCTGCTACAAAGAGTTGTCTTGGTCTAAATTTCATTATAAGACTGCCACTTTTTTAATTAAGGTTCCTACAATTTTCTGCCATGAATTATGGCGTATGTAAAATGTTTTATTTAACGTGTTATTTACGGTGAATTTATCTAATATAGAAGTTAAGTAAAATCTATCCATCTGGATCCAAGATAATATTGACGGATAATAGATAATATTATTTTTTCTTTTAGTATCCCGTGAACAAGTTTATTGTTAATATTTTTGACAGACTGTAATCTATTTTTATATTTTTGACTATTTAGCAAAAGTTTCCTAACTACGGCCACCTGAATTTCCGAGAACTAACACATACGACCCACAGACCTTCCTAGAATGTATAATTACTCGCCCACGCTCCTTCAAATATATAATTTATCTTCTAAAACTATAAAATCAATTAATTCTTAACGACCTTTACCTTTGCCGACATATTTAAAAAACTATTCCTATTTGAAAATTATTCGCTGTTGCAGCGTGACCACGGTCCACGTAACTGTGTCGATATATCGGTAAAAATAATCCAAAAACCGTATTTTTCGAGTACCAGTTATTTGAGTATCAGTTATTAAAATGCGTACATGAAATATTTTATTTTTCCGACTAATTTCAAAATAGTCTCTCTACATATTTTGTTTATACTCGACGACCCGCATGGCGGAGCGCTTACCATACCGGTCTGACCCGCAATGGGTCCCGGGTTTGATTCCCGGCCAGACAAGTATCTAAATGATGAGTTTATATTCATGTTCTGGGTCTGGGTGTTTGTGTATTCGTCTTGTGTGTGTCTATGGTATCCACGTCACAGGAAAAAATCATAGTGTGGGGCTATGATTGTAAAAAGCGTTTTTTTTATACTTGGCTCATCATCTATGTCTATTCATTATAAATGCGGTCCACCATTATTTCAAGTGCCTATTATACTACTAACCAGGTAACCCAACGCTAGTTTAAAAAATCGCCGTTCCAACATTAGGCGTCTATTCCATTCGTCTGTCATCGCCAAGCTCGGGTAATTGTAAAGTGACGTAACTCGACCGTCAATGTAGACTCGCTCTGGGTTTTGTGATCATACTGCTATTACGTTTTTGCTGCCTACAGATGTAGGTTATCGTTTATAAGTTAGATTCTCTTTGTCATATGTATGTCTATCCTGTTTGTGCGTTTGAGATATTGAAGGTGGTAGAACTAGTGTAGTTCGACCGAGGAAGTACCATCGTCACACCTATTTCTAGCGTGAATTATTTCTTGCGTTTCGATGGAAAGATGTGGTTGCCGGCACACTTTTATATGAGTCGACCTCAGTCCTCATAGTCCTCGGGAATAACAACGCATCTGTGATTCAGACGGGACCTATGTTCTGTATGAAGTTGATTACAGATGTCCATGAGCGGCAGTGACCACTTACCATCAGGTGGACTACATGCTCGTTTTCTACAACAGATAAAAAAACGCAAATACTTGTTAACGTATTTCGATGACAGTTTTTGGTTTTTAAATAATGATGAAACTATTATTATTTATAAAGTAGGGAGGTACCCTTTAGGGACCAGCTCAAAATTTCTCTCTAATAAAAGCAGAACTAGCGCTATTGTGATCCGATTTAAATTGTTTGGTTAAGTAGAGACACATAGCACAAGCGACATATCTGTAGCCGAACATTAAAGGCCTGAATTTTACATGAGATCTATTATTCGTAACCCCACACTAAAAATTATCCTGTGTCGTAAGTGCCTTGGACACACACAAACACATATACACGCTTTCTACACTCAAAGCCCCACACTAGGATTTTCTCCTGAGTCGTGGGTACCATGGACATACACAAGACGAATACACAAACACCCAGACCCAGAACATGAATCTAAACTCGTCATTCCGATACCTGTCCGGCCGGGAATCGAACCTGAGACCCACTGCGCGTCGGACCGATATGGTAACCGCTCCGCCATGCGGGTTGTCACACCCAAACCTAGTACAGACACTTAAATTCTTCGATATTTGTCTAACCTAGGATTGAAACTGGAACTCACTGCACGTCAGATTGGTGACCGATTCGCCATTCGCGTCGTAATACTCGTAATATCCATAAGCGGCAATGGCTACTTACGATCAAGTGAACTGCATGTTTACTGCATCAATGTTTTAAAAAAGATGGTAAATCACATTATATATTATCGCCTGTAGTTACTTGCCTTATTCAACAAAATACTTAAATCTCGTAATCTACTTATCATTCCAATGTAAAACCACACTTTTAGCACCCAATCCAATTATAATATGCAGATCGCAAGTGAAACATTTAACGACATTTTTTTATTACGCGCCAAAAATTCCTAAAATTACTTTCAAACTTTCTCTTTTTACGCTAATTGAACACTTTTACCGTTAATTGAGTTATGAAAAGTTAACTTTATCTGTGGTTAACGCTTTTTAATTGTTTTATCTTTTTTAATCTTGTTTCCTTTACTTTTTATGTAAGCTAATGAACATGTCTGGTGTGGCCACATAAGCATCTGTAAATATCTATATATAGAAGCAAGGTTGTATCTGATGTTCGTCCCTGTAGTTCCGGGATCAGAATAGAGCTACGGTACCACCTGCTTGTCCAGCGTCCAGCCAGGCGATCCCGGGAAGGACGGCGGTATGCGTGGTCGCATATCGTCGTAAAGACTAGACGGAGCGGTTGGCCTTGCCACCTGTGGCGACCTCCCGCTACTCATCAAGAGATGGCGCTACTAGTATTCTGAAACACGCTATCGAAGCATTCTCAGAATCCTGCATATATACAAGTTCCGAACATCAACTGTCGGAGCACGGCCGCTCCCCAGGCATGATCACCTAGCCTGGCGGGAGATCTCCCTTTGCCAAAGTGGTGACCCCTTCGTGTGACAGGATGGACTGCAGCATCACAACATCTGATAAGCAGTTCATCAGGTGCATCGCAGCGCATCATGAAACGCTTCCTGTGCCTGGTCCAGCTGCTCTCCGCGACGTCATGGACGGCTTGAGCAGCCATTGCTCGCCTCCACGCTTCGTTCCACCCTCACCTCCCGACTCACCGTGGATAGAGGGCATCTCAAGGCCACACTTCGCCCTCACATCTCGACTCACCGCAGACAGAGGGCGAACTACTGGTACTTGCACACGAAGACTTGCGGACCTATCGACCTCCGGTCTGAGCAGGGGGTGATGTGGCGACCTCCCGCTACTCATCAAGAGATGGCGCTACTAGTATTCTGAAACACGCTATCGAAGCATTCTCAGAATCCTGCATATATACAAGTTCCGAACATCAACTGTCGGAGCACGGCCGCTCCCCAGGCATGATCACCTAGCCTGGCGGGAGATCTCCCTTTGCCAAACACCCATCTGAGAGGAGCCCGATAAGGCAATGCGCTCAGAGGATCCGTCTGCAGTCCTTTGTAGGTCCCGGAGTCCCTTTATAGTGCCGAGGACGGCCACCGGGGGGGTTTTAATGCGGTAAAAATCCCACATAACCCTACGTAGGTCCACGGCGTCGGGTACCTTTCAAAGGTTTCCCCGTCGATAACAAAAAAATGTTTTTGAGTATATATAGGTATGTCAATTACTTTGTCACGCACTACAGCTAAGGTAAAATATAAACATGTGTTTAACGTTACTTAGGTACAAGGTACAAGTTTTAGGCCATAGTCCCCCTCGCTGGCCAAGTGCGCATTGTTGGACTTCACACACCTCTGGGAACTTTTTTTTTAATGATGTTTTCCTTCACCGAAAAACAGTGATAATAATTTCTAATACGCACATGAATCAGTGCGTGAGCGCAAGTTTCACCATAAGGCAAACAACGTTAATGCTCGTTAACGTCACTTATTATAAACATTTCGTAACAAAAATTACTACCTACATACTCTCGAATTATTCCTGTCGTTATTTCATTTCACTTCCCCAAAGTCATTCAAATGATTTAAGCGGTGTTTGAAAAGTGTCGTTTTCCCACCATTATTGTTTGTGTCATAATATAATGCACGCACGCACATAATCGGGGCTTATTTGACCCATCGACCTACATTTTGGCGTTTCTTGCGTGCTAAATGGTATCTAGAAAAATTATTTATAATAATAATAATATTCTTTACTGTACCCGTGAAATATACATAGCAAAGAAGTTACAAATTAACGAACGATACAAAAGGCGGCTTTATCGGTAAACAGCGATTTTTTCCAGGGAACCTTTGGGTATGTAGTTAAAGTAATAATAAATTTAAGAATAGGTATATTATCATTGTTTAAAAATCATTTATAGGATCATTTTCAACAGTGGCGTAGCGTAGGTCCATACCGCTCAGGGCCGAAGTTGTCGCCTCCTACCCATTTAGTGTTTACGGTCGCCGAGGCCACCATCATAGCCCTCGGGAGTAGCAACGCATCTGTGTTTGACTTCAGATGAAACCCATTCTCTGTATGTAGTTGATTACAGATGTCGCAGGGCGGCAGTGACCACTTACCATCAGGTGGACTGCCTGCCCGTTTGCTCCTTCAGTCAGATAAAAAAAATCTAAATTAACGACCAGAAATAAGGTCACCAAACCTAAATAATCTTTACTATCTATGTCTCTGCATTATAACGACCAAAATCGGTCACCAAATGAAAAATTTTGCCACCCCTAAATGTGCTGCTGGAAATCGCAACTTGAGTTTCGCGGTTTTTCTATAAAAAATACCAGTTACACAAACCAAAATCATAAATTTTGCCTCCTTTCAACGCTATATTGCTTTTCAACAAAATAAACCGAAGTTTTTTTCTGTTTTCTAAACATTAAGTGTTTTTTTTAATTGCTACCCACCAACACAAAGATTTGTTCCGATTATAGAAGAATTGAATAAAAATATAATCAGTATTTTTAACTAAAAGTCATGTTTACGAAACATTTATGATTACTCAGACATTGTAATAGATTATTTTTTATCAAATTGCGTAAAACGTACACGAATATTAAATCAAAACTTCACAGGAGTAATAGATAAAACATGCATAAATTAAAATGAAAATAGGTATTAAGTTAACTTCATTATGTCTTTATCTGTTCTCGCTAAGGACGACCAGTCATTTCCCACCAATTTAATAAAACAATAAATTATTTAAACTACTAAACATATACATGAACAAAGGTCTGTTTGTACTGTCTGTTTACACCGTGAGAGTCTAGCATTGCGATATAAAAAGTAATGATTATTTAATTATAGGCTGTGTGCGCGTGCCTTGTGCCTAATGATCGGCCATGTTTAAAAATGTAAATGTCAGATTTTGCCGCGTAAATTTGTGGGTGTTGTAAGATTAGTTTTTAGGGCGTTATAATTATAACTGTTACGATTTGAAAGTAATATTTGTATCGTAAAGTTCAAAGTTAATGATTATCATTACTCACTACAAATCTAGCTGTAAAAATATTTATACAGCTTATAGAGTTTCTTTTTTCATCTCTGTCGGCAATACATTACCGGAATCTAAAAAGTAAAATAATAAAAAAATAACCTGATCTATTGTTATTTTAGTGCATTTTTATACAACATAAATTGTAATGAAGAAATAGAAACTTGACATTGAAGCAGTTTTAAATGAAGATATCATTATGAAGATCCTACGACTGATAATATAATTGATAATATAATATTATATAACTGATAATATAATATTAAACTAATGTTAAATGTCCTATGATTTTATTTTATATTACTTTAGAATATTAGGTTTATTCAATCTTAATATATATAAATTACGTGTCACTTTATTTGTCCGCAATGGACTCTTAAACCTCTGAACCGATTATAATCAAATTTACTCAACGTGTGCATTTTGATCCAACTTGAAAGATAGGATAGTTTATATCTTAATTTATAGGTTTAATTGCAAATGTTTATGTAACATTTCTTTAACCACAGCAACGCGTGGCCGGGTATGCTAGTATTTACTAAAATTATAAAGAACTAGATGAAACCCCGCAGCTTTGCCTGCATTAAAAAAAAATCGATGTATAAATTGTCCCGTGGGAGTAAGATAATTTTCCACAGTAAAAAGTATCCTATATGTTAATCCAGAGTGTCAGCTAACTCCCTAATGAGTCATAGATGGATTAAAAACAAGAGTTTAGTAATTGATATACGTAAGATGGATGGTGTCAAAGTATAATTGTGTCCTTTATATTATTAACAAATGTAGTGATAATGTAATGTTAAATAAATATGTAGTGAAGAGAAGACATGTATTATTACAGTAAGTTAGGTACATTTTAATTCTTAACGGGTACTCACGATATGCGGTTTTTGAATCCTTTTCGAATTCTTTTTTCTAATATTTCGATCCAGTTGCATGAAACGAAAAGGATTCAAAAACCGCATATCGTGAGTACCCGTTAAATATTAAAATGTGTCAGTTCCGCGATAATATTAGTCTACAGTACGTTAGTTAAAACAAGATTAATGTAAATAATTCATTTATTAACGCAACACCATACATTTGACCCGATCCCACCATCATGCTTCTATCAACCACAATTTTGCTGCCAACACGTTGTCGTAATCTGTGATCATTTCAAATGATTTATGTGTGGTCGCACCGCATTGAATGGAATAAAAAGTTATGAATGTTTGTTTACGATACATGGATTAGTTAACACTGTAGCCCCTTTTTACCCGACTTTACCCTCTTTTTGGAATGAAATGAAATGTCTTTATTTTGCATAGGCCTTCGGGGGCGCTTACAAATTGTCAGTTACATATATATTTTTTTTTACACTACCGCCGGATCGGAACACGACCTCAACTGAGAAGATCCGGCAAGAAACTCAGTGGGTTTGTCTTTTTTCTTTGTATATCTTTTTTTATTTGCCATCTTACATGGTATTTCTTACATCATCTATTTACATGGGTAACAAAAGTTAGCTCCAGTATTTTACCCGACCGAAAGAGATAATGCGAACATAAATATGTCTATTTTTTGGCATGCGCTACAGCGCAAACGTCTTGACAGATTGTGAGATAATAATATGTCATATCATTCGGCTTAGTTGGCAGTGACATAGACTATATAAGGTGAGTTGGGGTAATATCGAACATGGGGTAAACCGCCCCACCGCCACATCTATTTCTAGCGTGAAGCATTTCTTACGTTTCTATGAAAGGATATGGTTGCCAGCCCTACTTTCACAAGAGGTGACCATCATAGTCTTCGGCAGCAGCAACGCATCTGTGATTGACTTCAGATGAACCCATGTTCTGTATGACGTTGATTACAGATGTCCATGGCCACTTACCGTCACTGGACTGCATGCCCGTTTGCTACTTCAGTTAGATTAAAAGACGTGATAATATAATTGAAACTATAAGAATAAACAAGAGCAAGAGCAAAACTAATTTCGCTCGCAATGATCAACCTTAATTAGATTAAGCCTACGTTGAACAGTGGACATCAAAGAGGCTGATAAATCGATTAATCACTACATAGTATAAAAAAAAGTCACTTCCCGTTGGCTGTCCCTATGTATGCTTAGATCTTCAAAACTACGGTACGGGTTTTAATGCAGTTTTTTTTTTATATGTTGAGTGATTCAAGAGGAAGGTTTTTATGTATAATACATGCATATTATAGTAGAGGAACACCGTTCATTTTAGATTTTTGACTTTAACGCGGAATGAAGCTCGCCGTTGACTCGGCGTAGTACCATTATAAACCATTAAAAGTTTTACTTATGTGTAAACTCCATCTTCAAATCTAGATAGAAAATTATTTCTTCATAAACTAACCTCAATTACTTAAAATTGTGGACCCATCTGGCAATAAAGCTAACTGTTCAAGTAATTTGTGATTAAATCTAACATTATCAGGCACTTGCTGTAACAGCTACGATTAACAAGAAGCGAATATAAAATAGTTACGAGATTAAAGATGGTTTTCCAGGTTGCAAAAATGCAATTCATAACTGAGCTACTATTTTATTTACTACTTCTATCCGCAAATTCGATTATTGGACATGACAATACAAAATAATAAGTTTTCTTGTGCATAACTACGGTCAAATGATTTATTTTTTTACCCAGTTACAGTATATATTTTCGAGAAATAAATACACCTTTAAAATATGTCCAGCAGTTAATTAAAACCTCGTATTGGTTAAGCCTTTTTTGGCATTTGCGCAAAAAAAAATCTTGGCTTGAGAATGTTCGGAAAAATAGGTATACTTTGTCCACTGTCGCGAAAGATAGCTGTAATCAA
The DNA here is from genome assembly GCA_949699795.1 of Spicauda simplicius. Lineage (NCBI taxonomy): Eukaryota > Metazoa > Arthropoda > Insecta > Lepidoptera > Hesperiidae > Spicauda > Spicauda simplicius. The sequence continues at coordinate 12,643,895 of OX453082.1, read as the reverse complement.
CCCTAGATAAGTTACGCGTCACCTAACACGACATAAACGCAGAACTCTCCCTGTCTGTCAATTCCCGCGTTGTAAAACGGTATTTATAAAGAGACAGTTTGCCTTTATGTCTGTCTTTCTTTACAGTAAGATAAACAAAACACTAAATTGGAAAAGATTCTTCAAAAAACATTTTACAGCTAACCGCCTATACCTCTCTGTCAGACACATCAGTTACATAATACCAACACAAACATATTATATAAGAGGACAAAAAAGCCATTGCGTACGCCTTATCATCATTACCACAGATAACATATGGTCATTACTATGCTTTAGTCTATGGTCGAGTAATCGGTTTTTTGTACCGTTCATGGTTTATGCCATTTTGTGTTGAAATAAAGTTATTAAGTTTCCGAGTATACGGATATACATTCCTTTTTTGTAAGATTGAAGTAGCAAATGCAGTCCATCTGATGGTACGTCACTGTGCGTGAACATCTGTGACCAACTTTATACAAAAAGGGTTCTACATAATACAAATCACAGATGCATACCACTCCTGAAGAAAAATGCTTGGCGTGAAGTAAGACAGTCGGCTTCCATACTCTTCTAGCGAAACCCAACAAGCTTATGCTTGATATAGGTGTTCTTCTTGGTCGAACCCTGACCATTTTACCACTACTACTTTTGGAAGATGCAAACAAGCATTATACCAAATAGTTGGTGGTTTCTGTCGCCCATGTTCATTTATAATCAAAATCGAATAAGTGTATATCTCCCTTAAGTTATCCTTCGCAGCAACACACAAAGAGGTATACAACGTTTAAATTTTATTAAAATGCCTCCTAAATAAATCGGTTCACCCAGTCCGGAGAAATGAGGTAACAAATATAAAAAAAAAAAAAAAAAAATACAGACGAATTGATAACCTCCTCCTTTTTGGAAGTCGGTTAAAAACTCAACTATGCCAAATTAATCTTGAATGCTCCAATACAAGAAAACATCGAATAAACTTGAGACAAACAGTGGCAGAGTAAGCTATTGAACAAACATCGTTTTTGCCACGGACGTGCAAGTTGTGGAATGAGCTTCCTCCTGAGGTATTCCCGGTGCGCTATAACATGGGGTTCTTCAAGAAAGGTGCGAAAAGAGCTCTCTTTCACAGCCGGCGATGCATTAGCAATTCCTCTGGTAATGCAAATGTCCATAGGCGACGGTGACTACTTTCCATCAGGTAGCCCGTCTGCCTTATCGTTAGGTTAAAGTATAAAAAATGTTTAATTACCAACTGTAGCTATTTTACTTTATTTTCAAATGGTTTTGGTTTGATTTAACATTTAGGGGATATGGGTGTCGCGTCGTAAAATCATTAAATCTCACACTTGGAGGAATGAGATATCGGTTTATAAACTTAGTTTTATTTTATATGTAACTTAATTAAGTAATTGATTCTTACAAAAAACCGTGTATATGTTTTTTTTTAATTGTTTTGTTATTATTTGTGTCTTATTTTTGAACTTTTTCTTTATGTTATATTTGTTGTATGTGCTGCATTATTTTTTTCTTTCTTTCTTTCTAATATTGCGAGAAAACTGGATTTAATTAAGTAACACATCGGTCGTTCTTGATTTTCTTGAATGTTATTTAGAAATAGTGGGAAGGTGGATGGAAAAATCAAAAGAAGAGACAGAAATTAGACAGAAGGTAGACAAAAATTGCGACAAAACAAGCAATATAGGAAGCACCCTTTCTCCTCTCAAAGCAAAATAACTAAAACTAGGTGCCGCAATCGCAGAATTCTCGAATCAAACTCTAGCGACATTTCGTATTAATTTAACGTGAAATATTAAATAACATCACGATTCTGTCAAGTTGCATTCCAGTTGCAACGGGGAGGAGCTAACCACGTTTAGCACATGGCAAATAATTGGCAAACAGTTTCGTACTCTGTGACTATTGTGCGGATATCGCAATCGAAATAGCGTGAAGCATTTCTTGCGTTTCGATAGAAGGGTGTGGTTGCCGGCACACTGTCTCATGAGGCGACCATCATAGTCCTCGGGAGTGACAACGCATCTGTGATTGACTTCAGATGGAATCCAAGTTCTGTATGTGGTTTCAGATGTTCATGGGCGGCAGTGATCACTTACCATAGGGTGGACTGCATGCTCGTTTGCTACTTGTGTGCGTATAAAAGAATATGATTGGAGATAAAGTGTTTTACATCTCTTGCCTTATGATGCAGTGTTAGCGTTTACTGGAGTATACTTATACCCAAATTGTTTTCGACGACCCGCGTGGCGGAGCGGTTACTATACCGGTCTGACGCGCATTGGGTTCCGGGTTTGATTCCCGGCCAGACAGGTGATAAGTGATGAGTTTAGATTCATGTTCTGGGTCTGAACAATAGTTTTGCCATGACCACGATCCATGCAACTGGGTCGAAATATCGGCAGAAAGAAAGTCAAAAATCATATAACGTGAGTAAATGCCCGTTACATAATAAAATGTATAAACTCTGCGATAATATTAGTTTAAAATCAATAGTATTTGCGCAAAACAGTAAGAAAAAATCACATAGACCGTCAAACTTTTACATAAAATATTGACAAGATAAAATTAAATATTGTTAACTGGTTTTTCGAAATACTAGTAGTACTTGTAGTGATATGCTAAAGCAATCCCAACCCTATTTAGTTTGCGGTCTACCGCTACGCGATTCTCATACCTTGTGGGAATGAGGTGTGGTGTGTTTGTAAGCGACAAATAGTTTTGTACGTCCCAAATATCAGTTCTTAAACTAAGCTGAAAATCTAAGTCTTAAGTCCGTTTATTACCTCTCCCTGTAGTCGGGGAGTAGAATACGGCTACGGTATCCCCTGCCTGTCGTAAGAGGCGACTAAAAGGGGGCTCCTGGGGTTGCGGACGGCTCGAGAGGGAGCTCGAACCGCCCAGCCAGCAACCCCGAGAAGGACGGTGGCATGTGTGGCTGCATGTCGCCGTAGACACCGGAAGATGCAGGGGGACAGCTACATGTCCCCTAAGAGACGAGCCCATGAGGGGTGCTGCGCTAGGGGGTACTGGCGCGTTTTCTTTAGAGGTCCCGGGGTCCCCTACAAGCGCTGAGGAAGGCCACCGAGGAGGTTTTAGTGGGTAAAAATCCCACATAACCCGGAGTCTCTCCTCAAGGCTCCGGGTACCTTTTGAAGGTTTCCTCCCCGTCAACAAAAAAAAAGTCCGTTTATTACCTGCAGAGGTATTTCTCAATGTAACTTACACTACGATCAAAATTGATGTAGGTTACTTACTTATCTTATTGCCATTTTTTGCTTTATTGCATTATAATGCGGTATAAAACCCACATAACCCTGCGTCGCTCCTACGACGTCGGGTACATTTTGAAAGTTTCCCCCTCGAGAACAAAAAAAAAGATGCCAATGGGCAAAACCTACCATCAGGTGTAGGTACTGTTTGCTCGTTTACCAATTCAATAAATAAATAGAACACTGATATATTTTACCTAAATATTTAAAACAACTCGCTAACACTACGTCGCAATTTATTATGGCAACACATAATGGGGAACGCGGTACCGTATCTTGCAACACCGGCCATTGTTTTCAAAATTTTTATAATGCCCTGGGAATGATGCGTCGGTCGAATATCTGATAGAAACCATTGTTCTGGGTGTTTCAATAATGAGGATGGTTCACTCATAAACAAAACGATACGATCGACCGATTTGATGACACAGTGAGAAAGACCGCATTCAAAATTTCGGGAAATTGAGTTAAAACTTAAAGTTAATCTTCATTTCTTCTTCTTGATTCATAACTTTCAACAAACATGATATTTATGCACATGGCCAATTTTTCATAGGTCAAAATAGCATACGTGTAATCCTTCTGAAGGTGGGTCACTGTCACTCGTGTACATTTGTAAGCAACTTTATATAGAACGGATTTTTATATAACGTCATAGATGAATATTGTACCTATACTCAACTAATAACATAGTGTCATGCAGTGAAGGAGAAAATTATGATTTCAGTATGATATGTGATATCTTTGTTCCTTGACGACCCGCGTGGCAGAGCGGTTACCATACCGGTCTGACGCGCAGTGGGTTCCGGGTTCGATTCCCGGCCAGACAGGTATCTGAATGGTGATTTTAGATTCATGTTCTGGGTCTGGGTGCTTATGTTTTCGTCTTGTGTGTGTGTGTCCATGACACCCACGACACAGGAGAAAATCCTAGTGTGTGGCTATGAGTGTCCATGGCACCCACGACACAGGAAAAAGCCTAGTGTGGGGCTATGAGTGTAGCGTTTTTTTACCTAGGTATGTGCACATACGTATGTAATTTTAAAGTACATACGTATGTACTTTGAAATTCGGTCTATCTGAAGTTCCGAGGCCCAAATCTCAGGCACCCAAAAATATGGATATTAATCCAAACTATAGAATCATCGATTAGTCGGTCTTAAACAATGCCTACATGACTACCTAGTTATTTCTTGATTGCTATCTAGCCTATAAAACCTGCGATGCGAATTCCAAATGTCAGTGAAGGCCGATTGTATGGTTACAACTACTGGTTGTATTTGAACCATACTGTCCCACTGTTCGGCGTAAGTCTCCGTTTTTGTATCTGATCGAAGTAGCAAACGAGCATGCAGCCCACCTGATGGTAAGTGGTCAGGAAAAAGTACGAGATATAAAGGGAACCTCCTCCGCTACATCAGATTGGATGACTTTAAACCTCTCCACTCCATCAAATAAGTGCTAAGTGTCCTTGGATTCGAATCCTGAACGACCTTCATTGACGCAAGAGAATAGCTTCTCGGAATAAATACTCCATGCTACTTCAATCTTACCTCAAAATGCCAGTACGTATGTAACGTATGGTACATACATATTGACATTGCACGCACCACTGATTTATGTGCATATTAGAAATTAATTATCTCTGCGTTTCGGTGAAGGAAAACATCGTAAGGAAACCTACACACCCGCACTAACACCCCTCCTGTGGCCGTCCTCGGCGCTATAAAGAGGACCCCGGGATCAACCTACACACCCGAGAGTTCTTTAAAAAAAAAGTTCTCGAGGTGTGTGAAGTCCACCAATTTGCACTTAACCAGCGCGGTGGACTATGGCCTAAAACTCATTCTGAGAGAAGACCCGTGCCCAGCAGTGGGTCAATACGAGATGTAACGTATGAATAGGACGAGTAAATGTAATGCATTTCTCAAGTATGAATGGATGTTGCGACAATCGCGACCGATAGGCAAGGTCGCGCCTCTCACGACGTTTTGCGTCCACTTGCTGGGAATTCCTCTCGAGTTTTCATACTTCGTTAGCGCGTTTAGGAAAACAAACGTGCTAAGTCTGACGCGCAATGGGTCCCGGGTTCGATTTCCGGCCAGACAGGTATCTGAATGAGTTTAGATTCATGTTCTGGGTCTGGGTGTTTGTGTATTCGTCTTGTGTGTGTCCATGGTACCCACGACACAGGAGAAAATCCTAGTGTGGGACTATGAGTATAGAAAGCGTGTGATTTGTGGCTAACAGACATTATATTAGTAAGAAATTAAGTTTCTCGGGTTTTACGCATAATTTTGTATGAAGATGCATTCTCGCGGGGCATTGTAACACACAATAAATTTAATTACTTGCAGAAAATAAGTTGCGCGTCAATGTAACACATACTTCATTAGATTACTTTTAGTGAAGAACCCATCGCAACGGTCGAAATTCGACCGTAATCTAACTTTAATAACTAACCTTCATATTGTCCAAAGTAGCACGAATATTTCTCAATTAATAAATTGTATTGATTTTTATGATTAAAATCAACCGTTAAAGGTAAAAAGAGGTTTTAATTAACTAAGCATTTAAATATATGATATACATTTTTTCAAATATCAACTAAAAACACATTACACTCACTATCTTGCATTTGACACAAACACATACATAATAAACGAAATAGAACATTCAATGTCTTACTATGAAAACACATAACGTCAAAAATGTCAGATGTCTTTGTCAAAATACCGCTATTGTTTTTAAATGCGGCTTTGATTAAATATTAAACCTCTTTTTATATTTAACGTGCGCGTTCAAAATACTTGAAAATTATTACATTTTATTTGAATTTGAGAAATATTCGTACTACTTTGGACAATATGAAGTTTAGTTTTTTAATTTAAATTACGGTCGAATTTCGACCGATGCGATGAGTGACTAGTAATTCATTAAATTGCTTATTTAAACCGAAACACAGCAGTACAGCAGCACTGCTATTATGAGGCAGCAAGAGGTTTATTTCCAGCGTGAAGCATTTCTTGCGTTTCGATGGAACTGTGTGGTTGCCGGCACACTTTTATATCAGGCGACCATCATAGTCCTCGGGAGTAGCAACGCATCTGTGATTTACTTCAGATAGTACCCCTGTTCTATATGAAGTTGCTTGCAGATGTCCATGACTGTCAGTGACTACCTACCATCAGGTGGACTGCATGTTCGTTTGCTACTTAAATCAGATAAAACAAAGATGTAGCAGTGGTGTTTGTATTTGAAGGATAAAGTATTTCAGCACTTTTAAAACTGTATATTTTCTACCCTTATGTTATAAAAATAACAACATTTTTAAAACAAAAATACCACACTAATTGTTTTAATATATTTGTTTCAGATGTGGCTCTCATGCTTAATAGCGTCAAGCGTGATCAGCTTAGCCTTGGCAGCGGGTAACCAGTACTTACCACCGAGCAATGGGTACCATTACCCAGCCCCAGATAACCCCCTAACTGTAAGAACGTATAAGGTAAGAAGAGCACTGCGTAAAATCTAACTTTTATAACCAATATAAAAACAATATGGCATTAAAAAAGATATAGAAAGAAAAAAGACAAACCCACTGAATTTCTTGCCGGATCTTCTCAGTTGAGGTCGTGTTCCGATCCGGTGGTAGTGTAAAAAAAATGTGTAACTGACAATTTGTAAGCCTTTATTTTGCATAGGCCTACGGAACTGACAATTCCGTAGGCCTATGCAAAATAAAGACATTTCATTTCATTATTAAAGAGATATAAGTATGTATGATCAATATTTGTTGTAGTGAAATGGGACGAAATAAATATTTTTTCTTTCTTTATTTCTTTCAAAATTATAAAAGATAAAGTTTCTGACGATATAAGTGTTTTTGTTACTCTTCCACGCAAAAACTAGTTCGATTTCTTGAAAATTGGCAGACATATAGTTTATAACCTCTTTTAACACGTAGGACACGTATTACCTTGTCCCTGTAGTTCCGGGTCCAGAATGGGGCTACAGTATCCTCTGCCGGTAAGAGGCGACTAAAAGGGGCTTTTTGGGTCGCGAGCGGCTAGAGTCGGAGCTCGAACAGTCCAGCCAAGTGAGTCAAGTGACCGCCGGCAGCATGTGTGACCGCATGTCACCGTAAAGAGTAGAAGGTGCGGTGAACGTATTTGCTCACCAGGAAAGAGCCCGAAAGGGGCATCGCTCTTGGAGGACAAAAATCCGCCATAACCCACGTCGCTCCCACGGGTACCTTTTGAGGGTTTCACTCTCGTGAACAAAAACAAAAAGGATACGTATTACCTTGATAGACATGAACGTAGCGGGAAAGACGCGGAGATGAAATTAAGTTCAAAGCCGTAGAAAATAAAAAATAAATACAACTAAGTTATTTTCATAAATAAACTAATCACAAGTAGACTTAAACCAAGTATATAAACGGACACAACTCGTTTTGAAACAATACACAGCCCAAAACTTCATTTATCTTATGATCAAATAATACCAGTAATTACAGAAATATCTTCTAACGCCTCCATTGAATCCAACAATGCATCAACCTTGCAGCATAAATCCATTCAAATGTCATACTTCATACATGTTGTAGTTAGTAAACAAACGAAATATCTTATGTAGTATCTAAACATCGTATCTACGAAAAAATTCGGATTTTGTTAAAAATATCTCACCAGTCACCAGTATCTTATGAACCGTGATAGCCAGCCAGTTAAAATATATCTTTCTGATGCATTTTCTATAATATTTTTATTTTTCTTAAGATAAAGACGAATCGCTTGTTCGAATTTATACCCGTGTTATACGCAAAATACCTTAAAAAGATTTAATAATGAAACATTTTTAAAAACAAGGTTTTACTAATGACATTTTATATTACGTATTCATCACATAAAACCCTTTCCTTCTCCTTGATATTTATTGGGGAGCAAATAACCGTCACCTTGGAATGGTCTCTATATTGCATTTAGAATAATATCACGAAGCTCATGTGTAATCAAAAATAAACATACATGCAAAATTCAGCTCAATCGGTCTTTGGGAAATAGTTCAAATATCCATTCCAATATTTATAAACATACGTATAGAAATCGCAGCTCTCAATAAATAATTTACGGGTGTAGTTCGACCGGGGAAATACCACCGCCGCACCTATGTTATATCTGCCGGTACACTTTTATATGAGGCGACCATCATAGTCCTCGAAAGTATTGCAATGCATTTGTAAATAGACTTCAGATAGAGCCCATGTTCTATTTGAAGTTGCTTACAGATATCCATGGGCGGAAGTGTCCACTTACCATTAGGTATGCTGCATGCTCGTTTGCTACTTCAAGCAGATAAAAAAATAAAATGACACATTAATGGAATTTTACGGGAGATAAAAGTAAAAATTAAATAACGATTGTTTTTAATTACTGAAACTAAAAGAATAAAAATTACCGGGTATTAACCACAGCGGAATTCGAGCACCAAATTTTTAATTCTAAAATAATATAAAAAGGAAACTTTTGTTTAAGCACAGTATTATTATCATACAGTAGTCTAACTCTGCCGTGTCCTTGAATTTTATACCTACAGGGGCGTTGGGCGAAAGATTGCGTTAGGGCTGCCTGCCTATAGTATTTTAATTACATCTGCCAGTATGAACACTTTCTTTCTAGATTTTTGATAGTAATTATTATATATTTTTATTTAAACAAATTCAATTCATGGTGAATTGTATAGGAAGTGTTGAATACATGTAATGTTTTTTTAATTAGTCGATTTAGGTTATAAAAAATAACTATTATTTTAATATGCGAGACTTTTAATAACAAATCATTATTTTACTAATAATAATTACAAATTTGACACTGAAAAATATTTGCGCCTCGACTGAGACGTACGAAAAGCTTTATTATTAAATTTAATAGTATGAAAAATTCGCATTCGGATAAAAAGCATAATAAAAAATAATTTTGGGAAATATTGACAAGGTGGAGAAAAAGGAATATCTTTCATTTGGTTATAAATACCTGCAGCTACTTTACAATTTATATGTGTTGTTTTAAATGAAGTTTGAAATATTTCCTCCAATTTTTCTACATATTGCACAAAATCATCCCTGGGTATTATTAAAAAACTTTGTAAATTATTTTTGCAGTAGTCCCGGTAGCTTAAATACCGACTCTCTTCGCTGAAATTATGGCTTCTTTGATCGGGCTTTATATATGACTTCAAGGCTTGACAATCATCTTTCTCCAAACAACGTTTTAGGAGATATCCACAAATATAAAAAAGAGCTTTTTTTCAGGCAAGTCTGTCATCCCTGTAGCTCCGGGATCAGAATAGGGCTATGACATCCCCTGCCTGTCGTAAGAGGCGACTAAAAGGGGCTTCCATGTTTGCAGACAGCTAGAGTGAGAGCTCGAACCGTTCGGTCAGGCAATCCCGGGAAGGACGGCGGTATGTGTGGTCGCATACCGTCGTAAAGACTAGATGAAGTGGTGGGCCCAAACGCCCATCTGGGAGGAGCCCGATGGGGCAACGCGCTCGGAGGATTCCGGTTGAAGTCGTTTCGAGATCCTGGAGTCCTCCTTTTTAGCGCCGAGGACGGCTACCGGGGGGGTTTTAGTGCGGTAAAAATTACACATAACCCTGCGTCGCTCCCACGGCGTCGGGTACCTTTTGAAAGTTTCCCCCTCGACAACAAAAAAAAAAAGGTTTAAAAATGTAATTATAAATTTAAAATGATTTATTTATTTTATGTAGTTATTTATTTATCGAACAATATTCTATTTTTTGCAAAAATATCACTTACCTATAACTATGTACTTTATTGAAAAGAGATACACTTCGCCAATGGCATGTAGGACACACATACTTACCTATGTCACTTCCCTTTATGGATCCAGGTATTACATGCGATAGAAAAGCTAAAAACCAATTTATTAAAAAAGAAACAAAGAAAGAAGGTAGTTCTAGTACATTAAAAAACATTATAATTGTCTTACCTTTCGTAGTTCCAAGGCAATTTAAAAAACGTTATCTTTGGATGTGTTAATGTAGAATTCAAACAACCAAAAACAGCACAATATAGTCTACAATTCTTCTTCGCCATATTATTAGTAAAATAAAAAAAATCATTGCTCAAAAAACCGTTACACCGTCCGCTCGTCTCTACGGCACATTCGGGTCTGTTTGTATACCGAATGCAAACCGAAATCGAGGCGCGTAGGTATAACTTGCGTTTCGTGCGCTTCTAAGGAGTTAGACTACTGTAGATATTTGTACCGTGGTTTAAGTAACGATTTTGTAATCAGAACCGAATCGTAACGCTGTCATTCTTCAGTAGATTTTACTCCTCACATTTTTCTCATACCGGGCCCATATATGCAAATCGATTCATAAGGAGTAAACTCCAATAAACTCCAAAAACTATGTTCTTACCTTCAATTTGGTGGATTTAGAATTGTTGTAAAGATAAAAAACCTTGTACAATACAAAGGTGTTTCATAAAAACGCTGATCTCCATACTAAACTGCAACATATGGCATAAAACGAAATGATTGACCGTGAAAATAGTCTAATCTTGTTTTATTGTTATGACCGTAGAGTTGAGTGCCATTGTTGTGATGGTTATTAACAGATTTAGTCCATTGAAATGCTACATGAGCTTTGCATTTTTAAGAGGTCGCCATTTTATTTTTGGTACATGTGTGGTCAATAGAAGCTTAACGTCAAGTTTGTGGTGTCGCCGCTCTTGTCCCTCGGCCGCCATCTTGGAAAACACTTTTTTCGCGATATCTCGGAAACTATGCATCTTACAAGAAAATTGTCTTGTCATAATTTGTAGCAAATTGTTTTACCTACAAATATGTATGTATTTTTTTGCCCTAACTTAAAAATTAAAGAAGTTTTAAACAAAAAAGTAAGAAAATTTTTATATTTTCTTTGCTCTATAACATTTTTTATACGCTTTACAAAAAAAATACTTCAGACCAATCTTGTAGAATGATGATCTTTTGAGGAAAATATTTATCTATATTTTTTTTTAATTTCAATCACTTAAAACTTTATTAAATAATACTTTTTGAGAGATTCGTGTCCAACAGTGGGATAATTAATGATTAATGACAATGATGGGCGTAACCAAGTTTTGGTTTGAAGTGAGGGGTTAAAAAAAGTGTGGTGGTAACTACCTGGTTGAACCACATACGATCTACTACGATAATAAGGTGCGATAAGATCATTGTTCATACTTAGACTTCTCGGAGAGGTCCATGTCTACGCCCATGATTAATGATGATAATTGTCTGTTTCAGCCCCCACAACCCACCACGCCGTACACGCCGGTCACTCCACCCAACACTTACTTAACAGCAAAACCACCAAGGCCTACAATCAACACTACTCCTGTAAGTATATTCTTTATCTAAAGCACGAAAATACATTATTTTGCATGATCTAAGATTTTTTTGTTAAGCAGTTTTGTGTGAAACAAACATACTAATATTATAAAGGCGAAAGTTTGTGAGTGTGTATGTTTGTTGCTTCTTCACGTCTAAACGGTTGGAGCGATTTTCATAAAAATTGGTAGGGAGTTAGCTGACACTCTGGATTAACATATAGGCTACTTTTTACTGTAGGAAAATATCTTACTCCCACGGGACAGTCGTTACATCATTTTTTTAATGCGGTCGAAGCTGCGGGGTTCTATTATTACAAGATTTGCGTAGCCAGCTAAGTCAGCTTATTTAAAGAGAAAATATTTTGACTAGGTGACTCCTTTTTCACTCGTCGGATTGCACAGACACAAAGATTATCTAAATTTTTTCTCTTATCCCGATTCCATCACGCATCCTATAAGTAGACTGGATCCAAATAACAGGAAAATATTAAATAGTAGGTGCTTTGTTAATTAATAATTAATGATTGAAACAACGTTATTTTTCTTTCTATCTTTTAAAACCAACTAGTTGTCCCGGCGAACTTCGTTCCGCCTATAAGTCAAAAATCTAAAATGATCAGTGTTTCTCTACTATGATATAGGTACATGTATTATACTTAAGAACCTTAAATCTTGAATCACTCTATGTATTAAAAACCTGCATTAAAATCCGTAGCGTAGTTTTAAAGATCTAAGCAAACATAGGGACAGAGAGCGGGAAGCGACTTTGTTTTATACTATGTAGTGAAGTACGTAACGAAGATGCCCTCCATCTCATCTGATGAAGACATTGTTCCTACCAACGTAAGCAGTTACTGTCAACAACAAACGGTGGCAACAATATATTAAGCCAATCTCAGATAGGACTATGGTCTGGGGTTTATTACTGATGCTCATATATAGCTGTAGAAAATTGCAATCCAATGGACTGCTTGCTTGTTTCTTTGTATTATGATATCAAAATAAAACAATATTTAGATCAAGACAATTTATTAAAATAATTAAGGGTCATCTATATAGTGGTCGGGACTTTTCGGCGATGGAGGAGGCTCGTACACATTTTCCTTGGGAACTTTATCTGCAAAATGTAAATATTTAGTTTGGCACTAAAATTAGCAGTAGTTTGTTTTAAGTCGGTGTGGATCTGATTAATTCTCAGGTGCACTGTTTTAAGATGTTAGAGGTTGTTACTGGCTATTATTATAACACCTAACAACACCTTTTTCAAGATGGTAGAACCAGTGTAGTTCGACCGGGGAAGTACCACCGCCACACACACACTCCGCCGCCGCAGGGTGTGGTTGCCGGCACTCTTTCACATGAGGCGACCGTCATAGTCCACGGGAGTAGCAACGCATCTGTGATTGACTTCAGGTGGAACCCATGTTCTGTATGTAGTTGATTACAGATGTCGCAGGGTGGCAGTGACCACTTACCATCAGGTGGACTGCAGGCTCGTTTACTTCAGTCAGATAAAAAAAATAACCCTGGAAGAACCAGTGTAGTGCGACAGGGTAGATAGCACCGCCACACTTATTTCTAGCGTGAAACATTATTTGCGTTTCGATGATTGGTTGCGGCACGCTTTTATATGAGGCTACCATCTTTTACCTCGAGAGCGGCAAAGCATCTGCCATTGACTTTATATAGAACCCACGTCCTGTCTGTTGCTTACAGAAGTTTACTTATAAGAGCACTTACCTTACAATCAGGTGGACTGCATGCTCGTTAGCTACTTCAATCTTAGAAAAGCTATTAAAATTACCTTCCACTGACTCGACCATCTTGTTTGTGTTAGCGGTGACTGTTGTTCCTCGCTCTTTATTATCAGCTTCTGTATTCAAATAATAAATTAATTTTATACGAAACAGATCAGGCCTTCATCTGCAGAGGGGTTCTTGCAGAATAATAGTACCTATACGTAGTAAAATTTTATTGTATATATTTTTCTTTTACATTGTCGCTTTTCAAATTTCTGTTTCAAATCAATATAAAATTTGTATGTTTTTTTTTAAATCTTCTTATAAGGAATAAGTCTTATTATTATTATTATACGAAATTGCAACATTTACTCTGAAATATTAACACCTACGAGGTGGTAGAAAGGTTTTGGTTTGATCAAAGAAGCACCATCGCTACAAGTTATAGCGTGAAGCAGTTCTTACGTTTCGATGGAAGCGTGTAGTTGCCAGCTTCCATATGAGGTCACCATCTTAGTCCTCGGAAGTAGAATAGTATTTGTGATTTACTTCAGATAAAACTATGTTCTAATCGATTTTGCTTAAAAATCTCCATATATGTGACAACCAAAACACGTCACCAGATATTAATTTTTTGCCAATTGATTTTCAATTGATTTCCTATAGAAAATATTGGTTATAAAATATATTTTGCTGTAATCCGCTCCATTCCTATACACCACGTTCTCTGTTCTCTCGGGCACGGTAGTTTTAAGCCATAGTCCACCACGCTGGCCAAGTGCGAATTGGTGGACGTGGTGATTTCTTTGTGATCGAGGGGGAAACCTTCAAAAGGTACCCGAAGCTGTGGGAGCAACGTCGGGTTATGTGGGATTTTAACCGCACTAAAACCCCCCGGCGGCCGTCCTCAGCGCTACGTGGAGGACTCCGGGATCTCCAACGGAACACAACCGAAGCTCTCCGATCGTGATGCCCCTTTCGGGCTCTTCCCCGGTGTGAATGCGCTCACCACATTCCACCTGTGACAAAGACTAACGATACGCCACTGAGTTGCTTACAATCCACAAAAGTGGCCACTCACTATGTAGTGGGCTGTTCGCAAATTCCATAAATAAAAAAGATAATCTCACCATCACTCGACTCTAAAACAAAAAAATATATTATTGTATATTATATCAATCAATTAAATAAAATGAAAACCTATGACATATTAGACCATGTTAACCTTACTTACCTAATGTAAATCCAACACCCACTAAAAAAAATTAAAACTTTAAATTTCAAACCCTTTCTACAAACACTATTCAAAGGTACGTGCCTGGGATTTGAACTCGGACCTGCCGATTGGTACTGTCACAGTACCAATCGGAAGGTCCGAGTTGGAATCCCAGGCACGTACCTTTTAATTTTCTAGAATTAAGTATGCCTGTATAAAAACCAATTATTTATCATTGGTTTAGGGTGAAGGAATATTTTTATTAAAGGCGACTCATTTTGCCGTGCCCAGCAGTGGGTCATTAATGACAAACTTGGCTAACAGGAGACCGTATAAATACACATTTCATGGATACTTTTTTGTGTTGGTTCATTCTGTTAGCAAATACCAAGGACAAAACTAGGGCTTTCTTATGAGGTGGGGGACGAGAGATTCAACAATAGCGGTTGAATAAAAAACATCGCAAGGAGCTGAAATTATTTCTCACCCTAACACCCCCCGAGGATAATGGGGCCGAAATAAATAAACCCCAAAAAATGTCAAAAAAGCAAAATGTACTCATACTTCAAAAAAGTCACGTCGCTCAATTATGAATTGATAGAAACTTACAAGTCACAGAATTTTCAGTGGTGCATCTCGTTGTAGCGATGTCACGTAACTTTGTATTTACTTTCAGACGTTTGTTTGGCTGGGCTGAAATTTAGATCTAGATTATATTCCATATTATTCATAAACCAGGTGGCTAAAGTTGTGTAATTCTACTGGGGAGGTACTACCGCCGAACTAATTACCAACATACACGCTTTCTACACACATAGCGCCCACACTAGGATTTTCTCCTGTGTCGTGGGTACCATGGATACGCACAAAAAGAATACACAAACACCCAGACCCAGAACATGAATCTAAACTCATCATTCTGTCTGGCCGGGAATCGAACCCGGAACCCATTGAGCGTTAGACCGGTATGGTAACCGCTCTACCACCCGCGTCGTCTAGCATGAAGCATTCTTGTTTCGGAAGAAAGGTTGTAAGCTCATATTTATATTAGGATCATGTTAGCTTCGCAACGCATTGACTTCAGATAGATTATATATTCTATGTGAAGTTGTGTGGGCGACATTGATCATTTGCCATTAGGTGGACTGCGTGGTGGACTGCTACTTCAGTCTTATCTTCTCTATATATTAATACGTGAACCAAAGTTTTGTGATTCATTTTTAAGATACTTGCCGCAGGCGGAGGAATATGAAATTACGCACGGATAAAGTTGACGTAGAGAAGGATATTTTTTTCAAGTAATAAAACAAAAATAAAATCAACTAAAACACATTCTACACACTACCTTGCATTTGACACAAACACAAACATAATAAAGGAAATAGAACATTCAAAGTCTACCTACTGTCAAAACACATGACGTCAAAAATGTCAGATGTCTTTGTCAAAATACCCGCTATTGCTTTTAAATGCAGCTTAGTTATTAAACCTCTTTTTTACCTTTAACGAATGCGTTCAAAATAACTTGAAAATTATTACAATTTATTTAAATTAGAGAAATATTGGCGCTACTTGGACAATATGAAGTTTAGTTTTATAATTTAAATTACGGTCGAATTTCGACCGTTGCTACGGGTTACTAGTAAAAATAAATCTCCTGTTTAAATAGACTACCATCGTTTCAACTTATCATCCCCGTATTTATCCTGTTACTCCCCTTATAATCCACTTTAACATTAATGATTTCATTTACATGTTTTACCTTTTGAGCCTTTTTGTTCTGAGCTACGGCGCACAACTACTTAAGAGCCTGGACTTTGGTGGTGACCACTTACCATGTGTTCTTCATGCTCGTCTTTACCAGATATGTATACCGAAAGAATAAAGAACAACAAAAAAGGGAATATACAAGCTATACAGCTATTTATACATGTTCTTTATGAAAATTAACTTTTTTTTAAATTAGGTACACCTAATTTTGAATCCGCGAATACTGAACCACGCATGCAAAATCCGTAAATAGAGCTTTTACTGCACAAGTAACATACCAACTACTTAACTAAGTATAGTATTTTGAATAAACTTACCATTTTCAAAACCTACAAAATTATTATTATTTTATTTAGTGTTCATGCAATCCTAATTTTAATGAAATGTTTTAATTATTCTATCATTATCGTGTACAAATCATCCCACAGCTGGGCTTGAGTCTTCTATTAGTGGGAATAAAGGCTATACCTGTCCCACAATTAAAATAGGTTTGATGATGCGTTTGACTTTTAGTATAAAAATACAGTGGGATTGATAACCTCCTCCTTTTTTAAGTCTCTCTCTGTTTTATATAAAGAGAGATTTCTGAAAAGATCTTCGGTTTTTTTAACATTTCTTCGTGGAAACTAAAAGCACACAATACCGTAAGGGCACTCGAGACTAGTTTCCAGGGCCCCCATCCTCAGAGGGCCCCGATAATTTTTCTCACATTTAATATAAAAATATGATGGGCGCTTGCTTTACACGTTGCACGAAATTCCCTTTTGGAATATAAAAAAAAATACATCATACTTTCGTACATCGTTCTTTACATTCCAAAAGGGCCCCGAATTCTTGTGTCCCCAAGGGCCCCAGCATAGTCTAAGTCGGCCCTGGAAGCACATATCACTTTCCATAAAAAGGCTATAAGTAGATACCTATATCAAGCTTGAACGAACTCACACACCTCTGAAAGCTGCGTTGTACAACTTTCAGGAATATTGATTTCATCACAATATTTTATGTTGATGTTTAATAATTGAAAGTCAGAGGTGTACCTACCTGTTTTTGGAACCATGGACTTAATAAGTAAAATACGGAATTTCAAAACAATAACATCGCGAATTTAGATGGTTTTATGGAATTTATTTAGATGTCAAAAAAGAAATACACTTAGAATTTCGGAAACCTTTCCCAATGTAGATATTTTTATAGTACTTAGTACTATAAAAATATAAAAAATATCTAATAAATAATAAAAAATATACTGTTTGTGTTTTTATGAATTTTTATTTTTGTAAAACCTGTTAACATTTTACAATTATATTCAAATTAAATGTGTTACTTACTTGACAATCGATCACCATAATCTGTTAAATTAATAAATTCCATAAGTATTAGATGATGAAAAATGTTGCATATAAATAATAAATTTAAGCTAATTATTATTATATTACCAATTGCCATCTTTTTAAGCTTCTGATCTAGAAAAGTATATAAGAATATATTATAGTTATTAATTTATTTATTAATACTTACTAAACCAAAGAATAATATTAAATGAAAAGACAAATAACTGCAAATCGATGTGCCTCAGAAACAAATTAATTTTTATTGATATAATTTTTTGGTACTTTTGATTGAAAAACAGTTTTTGTTTTTGTATAAAGTTAATATGTTTCAAGTAATTTTGACGTAGACTCACCTAAATCATAATTGTATGCATTTACACAACAAAGTAGAGTTATCTGTAAAACATATAAATCCAATAATTATCCATTAATGAAACAAAATGTACCATGGCTTACAAGCTAAAATAAAACAATTATTATAGGTACATGCATATATTAATAAAGAAATTATCTTCAGATACATTATTGAATCCATTTTTTTTTTTAAAAAAAGTAGGTAGGTATACTTAAGAATGCTATAATTTTCATAAAAATAAAATACTACATTATTTCAGCGGCTGCGCTCGCTTCAGTCACGCCTACCTCGGTATACTATGTCTATATATAGGTACTATGTGTTAATTTAGGTCATAAATTATGTGCTTGCGAAATATCAGCGAAATCCCAGACAGTTAGTTAAATCATAACCAGTTTAATTAAATGCCCCTAAAAATATGTAGGTATACTAAATATATCATGACAATCGGTTGTGTGTTTTTAGCGTGTAAGCGTAACAATTAATGATGTTACGAATATTCGCATTCGCATTCGCAAATATTCGTATGTTTTTAGATATTCGCACTTGCAAGAATTTCGCGAGTGTTGAATTGCATTTCGTTGCAATAAAGGTCGCCAAACCTATACAAATTTAATTCGGACTGCAGTCGTCGATTAAAACCAAAGGTCGCCAAATATACCAAAACTAAAAAAAACACCCGCACCCTATACCAAGAACTGAAAATTCAACATTCGCGAATGTCGGTAAGGATTATTCGCATTCGTATTCGCGACTGTCTAATATTAACATTCGTACAGCACTAGTAACAAACAAACTTGGGTACATTCACATTTATAATATTAGTAATGATAATATTATTTGACCTTTCAACAAGGAAAAGTAATATCCGTAGTAAAATAATTACAATAAAATTATTTACCGATAAATAAATCGTGGCATTCAACCAATAAATCCTTTGCCTCATCTTATTTGAAAATCTTATTTCCATTCAAACATGGCTACCTAGTGCTGAAATATTGCAATATTGTGAAACTCAAGGTTGAATATCGAATGAAATTTTATGTAAACTATAAAATTAAATATAAAGTTTGATAATAAAATTCATTGCATTGCTCATAAAATAATAACACCAATCATTTTTAAGTGCACGTTGCATACAAAATGTTTATTTCGTACTAAATTGTACGAAACCAAAATCCCAAATGTTGCAGCTCAAAGTAAATTTTACAAAGTTTAATCGCTACATAGTATATAACAAAGTCGCTTTCCGCTGTCTGACCCTATGTATGATAGAGTGATTCAAGTTTCTATGTAATAATACATGCATAATACAGTGGAGGAACACTAATAATTTTAGATTTTTTACTTTTAGGCGGAACGAAGTTCGCCGGGTCAACTAGTACCTATTCTTATAAATTTATTACCTAGGTACTTATAAATCTGCCACAAATAAAATGTTTCTATAGATTTTATATTATACGATACATATTAAAAACCTGATTGTAATATTTTCTAAAATTAGTTTTCGGCCGACAGCGACATCTATGTCCTACTACATCCGTTAGATGAAAGTGTAAAATGTATCTATTCGACAACAGATGTCCATTGGAAGACATTCCAACTAACTTTAATATAACTTAAAGGTAATTTAACTTTAGAGGCACACCATCACACCTATTTCTGCCTTACAACAACAGTGCTTGTTATTGTAGTTGACGTATTTTGTTAGACTCAGAGTGGCGTTCAACTCTGCCAGGCTAGTAGCTGTAGAAAGGTCATAATTATGTACATTCAAGTGCTGGAATTGACTTGTCCACGAGCAATGACCAGGCCAGTGCCAGATTAAGCCAGCGCGGAGCCTGTAGCAAATTCTGACAGGACGCCCCATAGCTCCCTTATGTAAGGGTATTAATTAAAATAAAACTGTTACTAGTAAACTTTTCTGGATTTCATCTGGAGAAAATTAGAGATGACACTTTCTAAATCTTCTTTTAGTTTAGAATTTAGAGGATAGCAAATATACTAAAATATAAATAGCAGATAGGTGTTGGGCCGCGGGGCCTCTCTAGTTGCGGGGCCCCTAGCATTTGCTACGTGGCTAATCCAGCACTGGACCAGGTTATAAAAACGTTACCTAACGCCTAACTTTGTCCAACAGCACACCTACACCCCCGACCGCCACGACCACGACCACAACCATCACGACCATCACGACCACCACGACCACCATCACCACGAACCCGGTATGCCGTTCGACTTCGCGTACGCAGTCAACGAAGACGGCAACGACTACAGTCACAACGCAATCTCGGACGGCGACATCACACGTGGAGAGTACAGAGTCGCGCTACCTGATGGTCGTACGCAGATCGTGAAGTACACCGCTGATTGGAAGAATGGATTTAATGCTGAGGTAAGAATTGTGATTAGGATACCTGGTTGTAGTTTGAACTACACAGATTTACCGGGTACCAGTCTGAGGAAATAGCACACCTACATCTAAGAGCGCTTTTACATTAGGTCGCATAAAGCGCGGCCGCAGCGCGACTGCAGAGAGGCTTTCTTTCTACGACTATATCCCGGCGGGATATTTTTGATTAGGGTGGCGCGCTGTACTTTTATAATGGAAATAATAATAAAAAATACTGAATATAATTATGAAAACATCGATGCAGTTGCGCGGCTAACGCGCTGCGGCTGCGCTGTGCATGTGTGCACTTACCATCAGGATTCAGGTGTATTGTATAGGTACTCGATTGCTACTTCAATCGGATAAAAATATGTTGGGATTTTTGTTGGGCAACTGCTCCCACGGCTTCCACATGAAGCCCCCAAACTAGACTTCGAAAAAAATTCTAATTCCAGATTCTTTTTTTTGGTCGGCAATTTATAGATGACATTGCATTGACAGTTGTATGTTTTTTGCAAAATATAATTCATTAATGAGTGGACGACGAATTCAATACGAGGAAAAATTACACCCGTATCTGCAATTTGCCAACTAAAAATAAGATTCCCAAATGTAAAATTAGAGAAGTTTCTCACACTAGTGTGGGGTTTCCTCTTTTTTGAAGACCCCAGAGACAGTTGACAGGATGTCCTCCTTTACATTTGGCCCTTCTAACAACAGTCCTATGTAAACTTTTTGCGAACAATTTTTTGTGCGACCCAATGCAATAATATTAAAAAACTCCAGTCATTCACCGCATCCTTATCATTTCCAGGTGAGCTACGAAGGCGAAGCGCGGTATCCCGACCAACCTATCGGTGGTTATGGCGGCAACTCACCGGGAAACAATCCCTACGTACCACCCAACCAAGGAGGTTACCACTACTAAGACCAAACGACCTGTGATTTGATGTAATATAATTAGTATAAGAACGCCCTAAAGAGATAAACCCAACTCAGTGTTATAATATTAATTTATCCATGGCATAGTATCGGCTATATTATTTATAACTAAACGTATGCCATCTAGACACAATTTATACTTTTCGACATGAAAATTATTCTGATAATGATAGGTAGATAGCCTTAAAGAAACTAGGTAGAAAAAACAAAATTGATCATGTTTTAAAACGATGATGTTATACAATTGTAATTTATTTAACGAAAATGGACTTTCGGGCCAATATTAAAATCCTCTTACAAAGTTTCTTCATAAACAATTAATTGCAATGAAATTGTGATTAAATATTATTTAATTATTTGTATAGTTACCAATTTTGAGTTACCAAGTAAACTTTTTAAAGGTTATTGTAAAAAAAAAATCCAAAATTTTACTTACGAATAACATTAAATTGAATTGAATAGGTACTGTTTGTTAATATTAGATGTATAAAAAATAGAAAATTAAATATAAATTGTTATCTGTCAACTATACATAATCACAAATACGTTATGATCTATTGATAAACGAAATAGTTTAATATATTTTAAATACATTGTATACTTTATAATATTTATCCTTAGAATATAGATATGAATGATAAAAAAAATTAATAATACTCATTGTCACTGCCGTTAAATGTAACATTAATTTTCAAACTTCTAATAAACAACTGTGTCATTTTGTACCTTATTTTTGTAATAAAATACAATTTTAATGAAATTGTTTTATTTACGATAATAATACTGTAAAGCAGGTGAGGTGGGGTGACATCGGGGGTGAGGTGGGGTTATAGGGGATGAGGTGGGGTGACAAGGGGTGAGGTGGAGTGACAAGGGGGTGAGGGGGGCAACAGGGGTGAGGTGGGGTGACATAGGGGATGAGATGATTTACATATAGCAGCCACCATTATTTGGTAAAAGGATGTTTGTTATAATAATGTTGATACATACATTATTATAGCATTATCCCTTTAGTTCTATTGCTAGGCTTAGATTTTCTTTCAATTTAAGATAGATTTTGGCCATAATCCACCACTAGCTTAGCAAAAATTGTAAAACACTAGTAGTTACACAAATTATTGAGAATTAATGGTAGCCACATACTTGGGCAAGTCTGGACTTGCCCAAGTATACTGTATCGAGTGTTGGAAGAATATTGCGCAAGTTGTTCACTTGCACAAGTTCTTTAAAAAGTTCCAAATTTCAATTCTCAACTTGTGCAAATTTGCTTTTGTTCAAGTTTACTTGAACGTGTGTGGGAGCGCGCGCAAGTTTCAGTACTGTTCTAGCCACCTTCACGCTTGTACGAATATCAGTGAAATGATATTTGTGCAAGCATGCTTGAGCCGTTTGTGGTCGGCTCCGAAATACGTGAATTTGTACAAGTCCAGACTTGCCCAAGTATACTGTATCGTGTGTGGCTACCATAACACCCTGTAGTCTTGTTATAGGATTATTATAAGCAAAAAATTGACTAATTTATCAACATTTATGACCCATAAAAATACAAAACTTATCTCTCTATATTTTTCAGCAGCCCTAACTGTAAAGTGTATACAGAATGAGAGATTGGAAGTACAAATATATCTAAAACTAAATATTTATATAAAAATAGGAAACATGTTTGACCTACTTTCCTAATTCTTATATTAGTGTAATTAATACATTCTTATAAAAAAAAAATAGTAATATAAATATTATTCAAATACCACCTAAATGAACACTATTTACATGTCTAGTTATACTAGTCATGCTAATATTATAAAGGCGAATGTTTGTGAGTGTGTCTGTGTATGTTTGTTACTTCTTCATGAGTAAACTGCTGGAGGGATTTTCGTAAAATTTGGCAGGGAGTTAGCCGACACTCTGGATTAACATATAGGCTACTTTTTACTGTGGGAAAATATCTTATTCCCACGGGACGATCGATTTTGATAACATGGGCAAAGCTGCGGGGTTTAGCTAGTTATTTATAAAAAACAGTTATATACATTTTTCAAATACCACCTAAATGAACACTATTTACATGTCTAGTCAATTCCTTTTTCAAGCTGTACTTCTTATTACATAATAAACAACATTCAGATCTTTCCATGTGGCTCCGTTTGATATGATCAGATCTACGTCCAGACGTTATGAATCTTTTGCTACATATATCACACTGATATGGTCTGGTATCTGAATGTAATCTCAGATGTTCAATCAGACTCTTCTTATGTATAAAGGTGCTACCACACACTTCACAAATTTCATTCCGTTGATTATAATGGGTTCTCACATGCTCGGTTAAATTGCTTTTGTTGTAAAAACCCTTAAAACAAACATTACATATGTGTGGTCTAGTGTGTAGATGATTCTTATTGATGTGTGCTTGCAATGTTGGCTTACAAAGGGTCTTATAGTTACAATTGTTGCAGTGATAGTGAGTGTGTCTCCGTTGACGTTTCTTTTTGTGCGTTTTCAAATGGGAATTGAAGAGGTTGGTTTGTTGAAATGTTTCTGGACAATGCGGACATGTTGTCACTAATTCCTGTTTTATTTGATGTAGATCATAATCTACTGTTTCTGAACATTTATCTGATATATCATACGACACTTTATTATCATATTTATCATGTTCTTTGGTCAATATTGTGTGTATATCATTTTTTGCATCCTGATATGTAGGCATCTGGACTTTTAAGACAACTTTACTGCTATTTTCTGACACTCCAACAAGTTCACTTATTTGTCTTCCCAGTTGTTTCATAATACAATCCAATAATTTTATTTTGATTTTTCTTTTGTATATAAGTACGTATAATTTACTAATTAAATCCGAACAGTCATTACAAGCCACCTTACATAAAAAATCCTGAAAAATTAAGAAAAGTGATATTTTTTTATTAAAAAAAGCATCAATACTAATTTAGGAAAAGTGTCAGGAAAACTTTTTTTTAATTATAACGTGCAAAATTAAGAACAAAGGATTATACTTACTTCAGCTGGGAATAAAGTTTTAATCATATCTGCTAAAGATAATGAAATATTATAATACTCGGTGCATATTTCAAATACCGTATAAATGTTAAAACAATTACTGTCACGCCGATAACAGAGGAAACAAGCATCCAAATATCTCTCGTCTTTCCCTGAATCCACCAAAAGTTTCAGCAGATCCATTTTTCCTTATTAATCTAGGAATTAATGGTATGATTAAGTAATAACGAACCACCACTATTACAAATTTAATGTTTATTCAACAAAGATCTCATACAAGTGCACCTAAACTTAAAAACTTTATTTGATTACTAGTAAAAGTTATAATTAAATTACTTTCACTATGACTTGACGACTTCAAAATATTCAAATTCAAAATTTCAAACTTTATTCTTAGTTAAATTTATAGGCTTTCAATTCATACATTACAGATTAAAAAAGATTATTTTCACTGATTATCTATGTCATTAATAAGCTTTGTAAGTTTTTGAATATTTCGATACTTACTTTAGAAATGTTATAGTTACTATAATAAAAACGTCTATTATATAAATTTTATAACAAAATATTTTATCTATCTTTTTAATGACTTAAAATTTTCCTAAATACACCTTTAAAATATTAAGGAAATGGTGTTGACTTATATACTTCCGCAAATGCTATGCTGCACGTCGAGAGCATCTTATAATTTTATATTTTTCTTCCTAAATTTGTGTTTTATTTGTTCACTAAAGTAATGTCTTTCACAATTATATGCCTAATTAAAGATATTTTTTCTTGCAAATAAACTATTTTTTTCATTATATATTGTTAATAAGTATTTCTGTTTATTGTATTTTATGCAATCTATGGTTGCGTCATAACAAAATGTCAAAGTCAACTTCCGTCCGCCATGGCAAGTTGATTCGGCTTTGACGTGTTGCAATACAGCTTGATCAAGCTTATTATTTTCAGTTTTATATAACTCAATTTACCTTATAACTATTTTAGTTTTATTCAGTTACTATTTTTTGTGCAAATATCTGAGTATAGCGGATTATAGATAACATAATAATGGATGAAGAGTCGTACAGTGTAAAGGCGGTAAAACCGTTCAGAAATGCGCATAATAAATTCGAGAAAACAATCAATTATAAGTCTCAAGCTAGAGAAAAAGTCTTCGAACCGTTAACTACCAAGAATGCAGTGAAGTTTCTATTGGAAGGAACATTAAAATACAAAGTTTGTAGATACTGTTTGAATGTGGCGTCCCGATTGTCGGAATTGGATGAAATATTCGAGGTGGGACGTAAAGGTGCTATTTATAAGGTTACACTGAGGGATATGATCGCTAGCGTCCATCCCTTCAAGGTTGGTCCCTGATACCTTACTCATATGTACTATATTTTTCTAATTTAGTATCGTAATGACTGTTTTTTCAAACCCTTTATAGTATGACTCTGCGGAACACCTATTGCGTTTTTCTGTCTTATAAGAGCAGTTTTAGTAGGAAAACATAACTGATTTACTCTAACTCAGTCCCCTAGAGGACTGATAGCATCAATTGCCAAACTTAAATAAGACACGGACCTTATCTAGCATTGATTACAAATGTCTATGGGTAGCAATGGCTACTTACCATCAGGTGGATATTTGGTTGCTACTTCTGTTTTTTTATAGATGTACCTAACAATAATGCAAATGGACCACCTACATGGAAAGTAATCACCATCTCCTATAGACATTTGCAAAACCAGAGGAGTCATTCATGCATTGCCGGCTTTGAAGGAGACCTTTTTGGATGGGGAAGTACCACCACCAAACCTATTTCTAGTGTGAAGCATTTCTTGCGTTTCGTTAGAAGGGTACGGCACCTTTATATGAGGTGACCATCATAGTCCTCAGGAGTAGTGAGACATCTGTGATTGACTTCAGATAGACCCAATGCTCTATATGAAGTTGCTTACAGATGTCAATGGGCAGCAGTGACCAGTTACCATCAGGTGGACTGCAAGATTGTTTGTTACTTCAATCAGATAAAAAAATCAACCTATAGAAAACCTAATATGTCTAGCCCATTAATTAATCACTTGTGTTTATCACATAATTGCCTGTGCCTCTTAGCATTTAATAGGAATCATGCTAAATAGCCATGCATATTATTTATTTATTTTATTTTTGACACATCAACAGCAATACACACAGACATTTACAATTAATTTACGCTATACAAAATTGGTGTGCATGCTAATTATGGATGTGTACATCATTTGTTAAACTAGATGTGATATTAATATGGTAAATTACCCGTTATCAATTCAAACTATTGTTGATATAACTGAATTGTGTAAGCAATTCTAAATTTTTTAAATTGTAGTAGCAATTTTCTTGATGATGGACTGCATTATTACCAGTAGTATACAGGTATTGGACTTGTTCCATGTTGTAGTTTTGGCAGAATGGTTGTTGCCATCATACTGCACTGTTCCCGTGTTGGATGGCTGATGGAGCCTGCCTTTTACATTGTCTATTTCTCACAATTACCAGACAGCAAAATAGATTTGCTCAGTCCATCTCATGTGTGACTTTATACAGTTTTGTTAATATTTTTATTTGGTCCATTTCCTTCTCAATGTGCGATATATACGTAGTGGTATGAACAAGTATGCTGTGGAAGGTTATATATATATATGTTGATTATATTTTGGTTTTGGATGGCTATAGGTTGATAGATAGGTTAAATGAGCCTTACATAATTTTCGCTTATAGCCTATTGTCATTAGTGTCCCATCAACTTTAAAAATCTGTTTAATTTGATGGGGAGGATTCAAGTTCTTATTATATATTGTCATATATTGTTATATATTGTCATATTTACTACAATTAAAATACTCTGTATTTTGTTTTTTTGATGATTGATATGTGATTTAAAATCTGATTAATGATAATTAATTTTAAATCTTGTAATTTTGAAATTCCAGGTTATTCATGATCCAAACTTTCCCGACAAACTTTGTGGCACATGCGTCGAAAGTGCTATCAGCGCATATTTATTTGCCCAACAGTGCGAAAAAGCTGAGCGTGCGTTGCGTAATTGTTTCGAAGACATATATGACAAATTCGAAAAGTTAGACCCTTTAGAACGGGGCAAAAAGCGAGGCAGACAAAAAGCGAATCCAAACACTAATATATTGTATACCGAACACGAAATAGTAACAGATTATGCAGAACCAATCATCAATATTATAAATTTAGGCTCAACAGCTATTGAGCAAGAGAGGCAAATTAATGAGTTGGAATGCCCTAAATGTTGGCAGGTATTGCCAAACGTGGAAGCCTTGTTGAATCATGACAATTTACACCCAAAAAACATGTGGTTTAATTGCAAGTTGTGTGGCCAATCGTTTGTCAAACAACGCCATTACAAGAGACATATTAAGGACGTACATCAACATGGAAGCATTATACTAGAACGCACAAACACAAATTTCAAATGTAATGAGTGTGGTTTTATGAGTAGTAATGTCAGCCAACATTTGCAACATATGGAGAAGCATAAATTTAAAACTACGTTTAAACATCTCATAAATAGAAAAATGGACCAAATATGTGCTATGTGCCTAGAGAAAGGTACATGTATGTTACATTTGAATGAATCAATACATTTGAGTGGCGGTTATCCAGGCCTAAATAATGAGCAGTCAATATATAATATTGTATCCTCAACATTTCCTGAGGTAAGTGGTGTCTTACTACTATTTTTTTTAATCTCTTTATTAACTAGGATTCATTTATTCTAGTAGAAAGACTTTATATTAACAACACAAGTATTTCATATATCTATGATTCTTAAAATGAAGAGTCAATGTTTAATCATCATGGAAATTTCATTAACTATTTAATTGGAATCTAGGGGAAATTTCAGTGGCATTGCACTGTGCGATCTGCCATAATCATATTTATTCTTATTTAATTTATACGATACATAAAGCACCCAGTGTGCTTAATTTGTCATATATACAAAAGGGCTCATAATATGAATATTTGTATTATGAATCCTTAACGTATATGGTTAATTAATTATATGATTGTTGTGTTGTACAGTCTTGTTTGGTAATGTGTATGGTATTGTATGTGATTTTAGCGAAAATCATACAAATATCAAGAATTGCTCATACCAACACGAGCAAACATTATGACAATCACAAAAAGGATGGACGTTAGCCAGGCGAAGAATTTTACAGCAATATACGACAAAGACAAGAAAATGTTTCGCTTTTGTAATCCTATAATTGTTTCAACACTTAACGCTGAGTTTGATACACTTTATATTTTTATTTTGTCAGAACCATACATGCTAAGTGAGATAGGGTTTAAAATAAACGTAAATTCGCTTGTCAATATAAGTAACATTTCTCCCACAACTTCTAATGCTAAAATCAATCAAGGTTATAATATAGTTGCTAAGGTTAATTCAAAAACATCTACCAACATGGAGAATAATACAGCATTTAAAGAAACATTGATTGAAGATAACTTGAAGTTTAATAGTGATAAAAACTTTGAAGTTATATCCAAAGATAATGTAGAAGATCCTCAAAGAAATATAATTAAGTTGTGTAAGTATTGCTGGATTTTTAACAAGCCATCATGTAAAGAATGTAGTGATAAACTGCAAAATCCTACTGTTGATAGTATGGGAAATGAAGATATTAAAGCAGTGACAGAACAAGAAAAATGCAAAAATTGCTGGCTGTTTGAAAGTGTTGGAAAATGTAATACTTGCAAGAAAATATTAAAGCCAAATGTTGGAAATTGCACTAACAATAATGATAACGATCAGATGAAAACTATTGATGTTGAACAGAATGATAATAATAACCAAATTGATGAGTATAAAATGGTTAAATGTGACATAGGACAAGAAAAATCAAATTCGAACGATAATAATGAACATATTCCTGAGTATAAAATAATAACTGAATATGACACAGAAAAACTAAATGCGAAATCTACGCTTGTAAAGGATACCAGGAAAAGAAAATCTGATTTACAAGTATCGGTAACTAGGAAATTGCTGTGGCAATGTCGTATTTGCCAAACCAATAATTACAAAACCAGAGACACATGTTTCTGCTGTGAATTTGACACTTGCAAAATGGATAGTACGGTCAAATTTAATTTCGGGAAAAATAAAATGTTTTTCGAAACACCCAACGTTGAAGTCGAAACTCCTAAGACACAAGAAAATAATGAAAATAAAGAGACTACGATTACGAAAGATATTGGAAATGCAAAATTAGTAGTAACAAGTTTTGAAAATCCAGAAATTTCTAATACCGAAAATGCAGACATATGTATGGACGTCGAAATGAATACAAATGAAACAGAGACCACTTTAGAAACATTTAATGATGAATCAATGGATATTTGCTATGAAGAAGAAACTGTTTCAAATGCTTTTAATTTTCCAACAAAAACACAAGTTATCAATAATTCTATCATTAATATGCCTGTGCCAAATGCGAATATCAATGTACCATTTACATCTTGTGTAGAAACACCATTTAAGTTTAACATAGGTTCAAATGCCACAGGTACCAATATGAAAGAGAAATACAAAAGAAATATAAGACCTTTGAGAAGAATGGCAAATAAGGGACACAAGTAATTTACTTTTTGATACTATGATGGCTTGTTATATTAAAGGCGAATTATAGATACAATGCATCTTATAAAACTCATCACACAATGACAACGAAACAGAGAGAAAATATATAAAACGGCTCCTAATAACGCAGCCGTGTAGTGAATAAAAAGTGACATTTTCGTGTCACAGGACAAAGATATTTGTTATGTCCGTCTGGATAAGAATCTCACCAAAATAGGAACACGATTTTGTTATTAGTATTAAATTTCGCATTAAGACACTATAAATTAAGAATACAGGTATATTAGGAGTACAGGACCCCAACGTGGACCGGTGACCTAAAGAAGACAGCGGGAAACCGTTGGATTCAGAGGGCACAGGACCAGTTGGAGTGGCGCCATTTAGGGGAGGCCTATGTTCAGCAGCGGACCTCAAAGAGTTGATGGATGGAAATTAAGAATTACAATGACGTAATTGCAAATACCAACCACTGAAGAAAAATGCATATAAATTCTAATTGAATCCAAAATGGAAAATATAACAAACTAGCTGAATTTACGATAATCACATGAGAATCATGAGGTGATAGCACACGCAACTCGCCCTCTCAATCAGGAGGTCCGAGGTCCAAATACCGATTTTTGTATAATTTTGTGCATATAAAAATGTTTGAAGGAAAACATAGTGAGAAAAGCTACACTTAAGAGTTCTTTATAAAACCTCAGTGTGTCTGTGTGATAGCCTAATGGTAGAAAATTGCCCTCTCGATCGGGAGGTCCGAGGTTCAAACCCAGGCTCGCACTACTGATTTATGTGCGTATTAGAAATTTATTATCACTACTTTTCGGTGAAGGAAAACATTGTGAGGAAACCTACACAACCGAGAGTTCTTTAAAAAAAAAATCTCGGAGATGTGTGAAGTTCACCAATTCGAAATTGGCCAGCGCGGTGGACTATGGCCTAATACTCTCTCATTCCGAGAGAAGACCCGTGACCAGCAGTGGGACACTAATGGGTTGACAAGTGTCTGTGTGAAGCCTACCAATTCGCAATTAGCCAGCGTTGTCGGCTATGGCCTGAAACCTTTTCATCCAGTGAACAGACCCATTCCCAGCAATGAATGGCACAAGAATGGCTTGATCATGACATGAAAATCAATGTTGCATTTTATATGTGCACATATGTTTATATATTTGATGCAGTTTAACGATTTATCATCCATCAGCCCTTTGAGGTCCACTGCCGGACATAGGCCTCCCCTAAATGGCGCCACTCCAACCGGTCCCGTGCCTTCTGACCCGACAACGGTTTCCCGCTGTCTTCTTCAGGTCATTGGTCCACCTGGTGTGGGGGCGCACAGGTCCACACCACGTGGACCAATGACCTCCTTTTCCCTAAATAGTACTGTGTTATTGTAAATGTACGAGATATGAAAAATAAAATGAATCTACTGTAGGTATTTATTGATATGTATATTATATAAATGTTTAATAATCATGTATGTAAAATTTGTGTAGTTATTGAGAAAAAAATATGCATAGGAATCGTTATTGATACAGCAATTTAAACAATACGAAGTAAATAAATGTATTATATAGCTTCTGGCATATTTATTAATTCCGGCATATAAAAAAAATCGTTAACGACTGAATTAACAGTATATGCATTAACTATTTGATCATCATGAAGTCCTATAAACACACTACTAAATTGTTTGATTAATGTTACAATTCTATATATTCCTTGGCTCTAAGGCTATTGTTTTAACTAAAATGTTTTAGCACTATGCAACAAGACTACTTTTAAACGGTTTTATTGAGCTTAACCTGTTTATTTATTTGTGTCAAATTTAGTAATTAAGAGATACTCTTCCTATTGACAGATTGATCTGTTATTTGATGTACACCTTCTGTTGTGGTGACAATATAATTTTATACATTCTGTATCATGTAAGTCCAAGATTGCAAGCTTGACTAGTAGAATAACTTTCACTAATAAAATAACTTAAATTCCAATATGGCCGCCAACAAAATGGCAGGTAACATACCTTTCAAAACCCGCTTAATGTGTGTATCAAATGCTTGACTAGTAAAAGTGTATTACTTAAGTAGATTATGTGGGCGTAGCGTAACCAGAGTAAATATTTAAATATTGGTATAATGATATAGAGGTTGCATTTATGTTATGCACCTAAGGTTTTTTTGTTTTACAAATGCCCTAGATTTTTGAGAAGAGTGGTGTGACGAATGGTACCTTTTTTTCTGTTCTCGAGGGGGAAACCTTCAAAATGTACCCCACACAGTGGGAGCGACGCAGGGTAATGTGGGATTTTTACCGCACTACAACCCTTAGGTGGCCGTCACAGCGCTACAAAGAGGATTCCGGGATCACCAAAGGAACGCACGGGAATCCTCTGAACGTATTGCCCCATCGGGCTCCTCCCAGATGGGCGGCTGAGCCCACCGCTCCGTCTAGTCTTTACGGCGGTATGCGACCACACCAAACTGTTCGAGCTCCCACTCTAGCCGCCCGCAACCCCGTTAGCCCCCTTTAGTCGCCTCTTACGACAGGCAGGGGATGCCGTAGCCCTATTTTAATCCCGGAGCTACAGAGACGGACGAATGGTACCTAGGATGTACCAAAATATTTTTTTCATTTAATTATTTATTTTTAAAATAAAACCGTTTAACATAAAAAGATTTTTTTAATTTTTTTTTTACAAAACGTGAGCTTAGGTATGCTATATCCTATACAAAAATGTTTATGTTCTTAAAATAACGTGTTCTTTTTATGTATAAGAATATTGAGTATACATCGATGCATGTGTTTGTATACATATAAATAGAATAAGTATTTGTCTGTATTATGTAACAAATTGTTGTATCAGGCTTATTTTCACGATAGTACAGCTTAAAAACATCTATGAAAGCTTTGTTTTGTATGGCTTCACTTATTTATATATGTATGTCTGATTATGATTATGCTTGAAAATATAATGCTGCATATGTAATGATTTGGTTCTTTTTTTAAGTCAAGTCTTCTAAAATTGAGTCGTGTGTCTTTCTATGAGACATACTTTCATCACTAGCTATGAATGTAGTATGTATAAGGATGGATACTAATAAAATCAAGGTCTCAAGGTGGTAGAACCAGTGTAGTTCGACCGGGGAAGTACCACCGCCACACCTATTTCTAGCGTGAAGCATTTCTTGCGTCTCGAGGGAAGGGTGTGTGTGGTTGCCTGCACGCTTTCACATGAGGCGATCATCATAGTCCTCGGGAGTAACAACGCATCTGTGATTGACTTCAGATGGAACCCATGTTCTGTATGTAGTTGATTACTGATGTCGCAGGGCGGCAGTGATCACTTACCATCAGGTGGACTGCATGATCGTTTGCTACTTTAGTCAGATAAAAAAAGACCAATAATAAAAAAGTTCATTACAATTTTTTCATTACCAAAAACTATCTTGCAAAATTCGAACCTTATATTCCATTTGGTAATTATAAATGCTTATTTCATTGTTTTGTTCCGTTCAGTAGTTGCTTGTTTAATTTATTTTAAAATCGATTTATTTTTTGTTGCAGATGACTATACATAACTACACAGGAACACATATATGCGATAAATGTCTAGATCATGCTATTTCCTCGTATGTATTTGTTAGCAAAATACGGCATGTAAGAAGTAGGCTGTTCACTTGCGTTAGTCTCATGTTAGATCAGTTGAATGATATATGTGATTATGATAAGAATGTTATGGTAGAAATATCACAAGAAACCATTCTTCCGCTAGTTAAAGATGAATTCGAAATTAAGATCGAAGAAGACGATGAGTCTAAATTCGAAGTTGACGTTCTAGAAGACGAGTTCAGAATTAAATCTAGCAGTTCATCAGATGAGGAAAGTGATGTGAAATCGGATGTTTCTGATATCAAAAATAATGTGTTGTCTGAAGACGAGAATGTGTTAAAACCAAATAACATAATAAAGTCTGATGAAGAAAATGGCACAGAATCTAATAATACTGTTAAAGAGGATTTGGAAGAGGCTTTAGACAACCCAGCGAAGAAAGTTACCAAAACATACGTGAATAGAAAACTTCTGAACGGCTATCAGAGTCTGCTGTCTTTAGAAGACGATTCGCTTAACGACGTATGTGAATTTCTAACGTTCAGAAAGAAACGGAAAACGTTCCGTCGTTCCTATAAATGTAAATTCACTTGTCCGTACTGTAACAAACATTTCATCTCTGATTATTTCCTGAAGAAACATGTTTTGAAACACGCCATATCCAAAGTTGATTGCAAGAGATGCGGAATGCAGTTCAAATCGAAATTCTATTTGTACGAACATATCAAGATGATCCATCTCATGAAGGAAAGCTGTTACAGTACATGCAAGGTCTGTGGAAGAATGTTCAATAACACGAAGAAAATGAAAATGCACGAACGAAGTCATTGCACGAAAGAGTGTCAACTTTGCGATAAGTTCTTCGTTTCCCAGAAGCATTACGACTTGCATATGCAGAGGCATGCGATGAAACTCAACATGATAAAGAATTGGCGGATTCAGACATGTAGTTTTTGTGAAAAAGAGTGCGCGAACGAAAACGAATTATCACTTCACGTCAACAAGGCACATTTGCAAATAAAACCTTACAGTTGTGATATGTGTGATAAACTGTTTTACACGGAGTACGATTTGAAAAATCACAAAAAGGTGCATAATCTTCTTTCAGAGGAGTCGTGTGAGTTTTGCAACAAGACTTTGAAATGCAGGAAAAACTTAGTTATTCATGTACGTAAGCATTTAGGCACCAAACCCCATGTTTGTCAAGTGTGTAGACAGTCGTTTTACTCAGAGAACAGGATGAAACGGCACATGGTAATATACCACGGCGGTAGGTTTTGTTGTAGACTTTGTAAAATGGTCATGGCCACGAAGAGTGAACTGAAAACTCACATAAGTATTGAACATAATGCCATGTAGTGCTATCTTAAGCCTTTAAGGCCACATTTATCGAAATTGATATAGTAAAAGGTGTTCGTTAAAAAGTTCTATTTTTAGTATGACTGTTGATTTGTGGGTAGTCGGAAATTCGTACAGATAAAAATCTCGAATTCATATCCGAAAAACACAATGCGGCCAACAAAGTTATGCCAGGTAGGTGACAATCAGCAAAAACACTCTTAAGGGCAGGCCAATGTCCTATGGATTTTCTAAAGGTTCGCCACATCTCAGCAACCATTGTATATGATTATTTAATGCAAAAGGACAGCAAATACAAATCAGAGTCATTCATACATACATTTGATGTGTTCGGACAAGAATTCTAATGTCTGTGGCCAAACAATTGAACATTCTTGGCATACCTACAAACTCCACCATTTTTAAATAATACATTTTGGGTTGATAAAACATGTGTCATGTAATAGCTTAAGTTATCTGTATCAAAAGGAGTTCAATTATGAACTAACATAGTATTTTCGGAAATATTTCAGTTGATGTCATGTATAAAGCATTAAAGAAATACCAACTTGTTACTCTTTAATTTGTAAGACTGAACTCAGATATTTCAGAAAGTATATTAAAGCATAATATCACCTTGTTGGATGTACAAGCTATCGATTGACAATTATTTTCACACTAGCAACCGCCATTTTGAAAGTATTTTCTATTTTCAAAATGGCGGTTTTTACTAAAATGGCATATGCCTTTCATTTAATTGTACAATGTTGATTTTTTTTAAACACCCTTTCTACACTCATAACTCCACAGTAAATTTTTCTCCTATGCCGTGGGTACCTTGGACACACACAAGACGTATATATAAACAACCAGGCCCAGAACACGAATCTAAACTCATACTTCAGATACCTGTCTGGCCGGGAATCAAACCCGGGACCCATTGCGCGTTAGACCGGTATAGTAACCGCTCCGCCACGCGGGTCGTCGAATTGAAAAACTGCACTGGTCATCATTTGCACCATTTATGGCTGATTGAGAATAAACATAAATATTTATATATCTATTCAAGTGTGGAGCAGACAGATTTCTATAATTTTCAATTAGTTATTCAAAATAGTGCAATTATGTATGTACATAGATATGAATTATTATTTTACGTTTTACATTTTCTATTTTATTTTTGTATAAAATAAGACTTGCACAATATGTATATATTAAGATATCGATTATCTTTTGTGGTTGCTAATTAATTTTAGGTATATTATATAATGTAACAGATATTGATTATATTAAAATAAATACTATATTAAGAAGTGTTTATATTTTATTTCATTTAATACACACCCTCTTATACAAAACGCACCATTTAAATAGACAATCTGAAGCTACGCTACGTAGCTCGTTACATAATAAATGTGGATAGTTAGCTTTTTTTATCCAACCAGTTAACACGGCGAAGCTTTTTCTGCCTAAAACTCAAATATCAAAAATTATCATTGTTCCTACACTATATTATGAATTTATTATACATAAAAAACCTTCCTCTTGAATCACTCTATTAAAAAAAACTGAATTAAAATCCGTAGAGAAGTTTTCAAGATTTAAAGACAGACTCCAGGTAGCAACTTCGTTTTATACTATGAAGTGATTGAAGTAGCAAATGAGCATGCAGTTCAAATGATGGTAAATGTTCACTGCCGCCCATGGACATCTGTAAACAACTTGATAAAGAACAAGGGTTCTATCCGAAGTCAACCACAGATGCGTTGCTTCTGCCGAAAACTAAAATGTTCGCCTTATATAAAAGAGCTGACAACTACACGCTTTCACCGAAATACGAGAGCTGCTCCATGCTAGAAGTAATTGTGGTGGTTATACCTCCCTGTTAGGACTACACGATTATAGAGTTACCTACGGCCTTTTTTTGCCATGCAAAAGGTGTACGAGCATACAGTCTACTTGATGATAAAAGGTCACTTCAGTCCATGGACACCTTAATTAACTTCATTTATCACAAAGGAGCTCTATCAGAAATTAAATAGATGCGTTGGTGAAACTCCCGGCGACTAAGATGGTCGCCACATATAAGAGCGAGCCGGCAACTACACATTTCCATCTCTAGCAAGAAGTTTCATGCTAGAAATAGGTGTGGCGGTATCTTTCTGATCAAATCATGCTTGTTTACCACCTTGAAGTCTGCGAATCTTGCTACGTACTAATGATACGTGACAAAAAATGTGTGTAGTATTCCACCCAATTCCACCATAGGACGCAAGTGAAATTAATTAAACTGTGTGGCAGGAAAAAGGTTTTTGTTTTATTATCGCCAAAAAAATATATTTAGGAGCTTAAACAAGTACCTACCGCACATAGTGTTCAGCAAAGTTGTCTCTAGTATTTATCTATGGTTGTAAAGGGTAAAGATAAGTAGTAATTTAGCCTACATACTTTTACTCAACTATGGTAACAATGAAATAGAATAAAATTAATTAAAAGTATATACCAACTTGAATTACAGAATTATATTTACACTACAAAATTGATACGGTATACATTACAGAATTGCTACGGTAAGCGCCATCTTTTATCGACTAGATGTACCTTTATTAGCGGATTTTTACACGTGTTCGTTATATGACTCAATTAAAAATGAGCAGTAGTTTTATCTAATTAGCATTTGCCTTACTATTTAATCTCTAATATAAATTATTAAATGAAAATTGAAGTCACTGGCGTTTTTTAGCTGACCGGCAGAAAAAGCAAAAAAAGTATTATAATAAATTAATATATTAACGATTATTGTTTCAACTGAAATAACACTTTTACATGACGCGACTATCTTAGTCCTCGGGAGTAGCAACGCATCTGTGTTTGACTTCAGATAGAACCTACGTTCTATATGAAGTTGCTTAAAGTTGTCCATGGGCGGCAGTGACCACTTACCATCAGGTGCATGCTCGATTGCTACTTCAATAATAAAGAAAAAAAACAGGTTCACATTACATATCTAACCGAAATAGGTATATTATTTATGCTTCAGTCGTAAATCTTCAAATCAAGTCGAACTCTTATTCAGTTTAGAAAGAAAGAAAGAAAAGTTTATTCCAACTATTAATAGTACTACATGCTATTAACATTAATTAACACATATATAATATAAATAAATAACATACACTTATATCAAATTTTACTTACAACTAGGGGTTTAAAATGATTGTATCCGTTTTACTTCTTACCCGCCTGCGTAAGGAGAGTATTTTTTTTTTTCAAATATACATAGTATTTGGTACTCTGGTATTGATATTCTGGCCAACCGTCTCAAGGTTTCAATGAAAATACGAATACTTGTTCTAATTAAACGTATTTTCAGTTTAATTGAATGCCCTATAGATAATTACCAAATTCTTTAAATATCTGTTTATTTCATCATCACTGTTATGTATGTATAAATCGATACTAATCAACCTATTATTATGATTACGCTGTTTTTAACCACTTATAACCGGTTTTTATGTAATACTTAATTTTAAATTATAAGATGAATCAGTGGGAAAATAGCTGTAATATAAATGATTAAAATTGCTAATTTATAAAAAATGCATCGAAAGAAACGTCCCCGAAACGTCAAATTGGGGACTTGTTTTGCCAACTAGACATAGTCTTGTCAAGTGCAAAATAATGCGATTTATTTACTGTTTACATCCCATCCGCTGTAATATTTTATTGCCTAGTACTCGCCTGTGATATGTGACCGCCTTTTAGTATACAAATAAAATGTCGTGGCTTAATTTGAACCAGAGTTTAAGCAGCCTGAAAGGGCAGATCACAAATTTTGCTTCCGAAGTGTTATCTGAAGGTGTTCCTGAAGAAAGTGGTGAAGATTCTTCTAGAAACGATTCTGCTGTAAAGGAACTGAAGGAAAAATGCCATAACCAAGAGCTTGAGGTGAGTTTGTGGACAAAAATAACTATAGATAATAGGGTATCATTTGACATGTAGCTTGAAGGTTATGTTTGTTTGATTAATATGATTCTGTTAACGATTACTATTACTTCGCATTTACCTCCACTACATTTGTGATTTCGTCATATTTTTAAGCCATAAAAAAATAGGTTTTAAATATATCTATAATACAGGCAAATGCATATCAATTAATAATGCCATCTGTGTTGATATCTGTGATATCTAAATTATAGATATCCCATGAAATGGAGCAAAATGGTCTCATTAGTGCAAAACAATATGATGTATTTTCTGTGGAAATACTCTGTGTTGCTCAAGAATTCAACTTGTTAAGATTTTTTATAACTTGCTTGATGATCTAATGATAATTATTGCAACACCAGTGTAGATGTTCGAAATATAAATAAAGTGATCTCATTCTTTTTTCTTTGTATTAAAGAATCCTCGGGCCTTATACCAGTTACTTAATTATACATGGATAGAAGGTAAAATATATAGGCCTAGATTAGTTTAAGAAGTTACTGTAGTATTGCATCGTGGCTTTTATATCTTATCTTATTAATATTACAAATGCAAAAGATTATGAAGCTGTTTATAGCTGTATATTTATTATGTTTTCATGCTAAAAACACCAGTAGGAATTAGTGAGATTTGACACACATAAAGTTTACGACTCAAAATCAAACATAGAATAATCATTATTGTATCATATCATACAGGAATAATCTCACACATGCATATATGGGAATAATGTTATACATATTTTCAGTGGAAAAGAAATGATGCAAAAGCGCCAAAATAGCATTTGTGGGTGTGAGGTTTGAAGTTGTTTTTTACAGAAAAAAATCATGTCACCTTTATTTTAGGTGGGATCATGTTGAGTAGGATGAACTCCCAAAAACAAGATCTCACCAAAAATTAAGGTATCATGATTATTTTTAAAAAAAGAGACTTCAAACCTCATCCATCCATCCATCCATCAGTCTTTAAAAGTCCACTGCTGGACATAGGCCTCCCCTAATCTAAGACACTTCGATCGGTCCTGAGCCATATGAAACAACAAACAACTTCAAACCTCAAATCCGACAAGTGCATTATTTTCTTTCCACTGACCATATATATTCACATTTATTTATACATCTTGTATGAAAGATGTATATGTATTGTTTTTTTTTTATAAGACGAAGGAGCAAATTAGTATGCTGTCCACCTGATGGTAAGTGGTCACTGCCGCCCATGGACAACTATAAGCAACTTCGTACATAACATGGGATTCTATCTGAGTTCAATCAAAGATGCGTTGCTACTTCGAGGACTATGATGGTCGCCTCATATAAAAGTGTATCGGCAACCACATGCTTCCAACAAAACCCAAGAACTGCTTCACGCTAGAAATAGGTGTGGCGGTAGTACTACCCCAGTTGAACTACACTGGTTCTACTACCTCCAAAATGGTGTGGTTGTTAATTTATTACTCCTCGACAGTGTCAACGCATCTGCGATAGACCTCATATAGAAAGCTTATTCTGTATAAACTTGCTTAAATTTTTCCATGACCAGCAGAGACCACTTACCATCAGGTGGGCTGTATGATCATTTGCTTCAATCATGTACAATAAGTAGTAATAAACAAATATAACCTTTTTAAAACATTCGTTGAAATTACTACCTTTCAATACACAAGGACATTTTGACATTTAAGAATTTTGTGAAATGGAATGTTATTAATGAATGTTATTTTTATTGAAATGCAATACAGAATTATTATTGATAATATAATTTTTGTGCAACAGGTAATTTTGAGTGCAGATTATGGCATAAAATGACACTGCTCTTAAAAATATATATTTAATATTGAAAATAACTTGTAATTCAATGTGTACCTATTATTAAGTATTAAATCCTTATTGTTTTTGAGCAATAAATAGTGGCCTTCAACATTGATTGTTTGGCGACATTTTGATTTAAATAAAAATATATAACTAGTACAAATTAACATGCAGAATAAAGTTCTGCCTGATGTCTGTCGCATTGTTATCATTGTTAAGCCTTGCTATGTCCATCAAATCAAAATACAGTAGAAGACTGACTAGGTTTGGGGGTAGTGTACCAGTTAAGACAATGAAAGCTTTTACATAATACTACAAAGTCAAGGTAAATTGGTATTAAAAAGAAATAAATTAGAATCATATAATGATGATATAACTGATAAAAATTTATCGTACGTCTTTGTCCTTTGAAAAATAATGCGATACAGCGCCATCTATGGTGCCGTAGCGAAACTTAATTGTATAAAGCGACATCTGTTGTGCAGTAGCTAGAAATAGAAAACGTACGGAATTACGAATAACGTAGAATTCTACGGAAACTGTCAATAGTAATTCTACATGTATTGGTATTCTTACTATCATTTTCATACAATTCCTCAAAACTATAAATATTCATTTATGTATACGCCGATATATTGCAATGAACATTACGAGTTCACTATTTCGTATTCCGCCATGCCGTGCACTATATATTGTTATTTTTATAAACTTAAAATAGCAAACAAGCATGAAATCCGTCTGGTGGTAAGTGCAACTGCCGCCAGGGTTACCAACTCTCGAAAATGTATCCCCCAAAAGACTTCATAAAAAAAACCCGTAAAATCTCCACAATGAATTGGAATACCTGCCAACCTCCCGTATTGCCAACATTCTAAATCTGGTCGTAAGTTTTTCTCTGAAGACGAAAAAAAATTTTTTTCGCAGTCAAGCATAATCCTAGATAGTAGTAAAAGAACGCCCCTAAAAAAACCCATTCAAATTTTTTCTTCCCTAAATTCGGGGGAAAACCCCTAACTTGACTGCCGCCCATGGACATCAATAAACAACTTTATACGGAACAAAGGGTCTATTCTATTTAAAATAATACATGCCTTGTTACTGCCGAGAATTAAGACAGTTTAGAATAGAGATGCGCTGAATATTCGGCATCCTTTTCACTATTCGTATTTGGCTGAATTATTCGGTTTTGGTGCCGAATATATTCGGTTCGAGTTTTTCTATTTTCTTGGCTACACGTCACGGTATAGAACAAAAAGACAAAACTTTTTACGTAACATTTATGTTATAAGTCAAAGAATTCCTATGGACAGTGTGTTGAATAAAGCCAATAATATAAAGTAACGAAGTTTCAAATCAACATTTTTGAAACCTCAATTAAATTCGCATTATATCAGCATTTATTTTTAAACCTCAATTTTTTTTTATGAACGCACTTGCAGTTGTTTCTTAATAAGAAATGGTAAACTTTCACCTGCATCTACCTATCACCAGTTAGTTGTAAGCAAGGATTGAGATCCCTATTGAAAACGGGTATAAGTGTGATTTTTTCTAAATAGACATGTAAGGTGTAGTAAAACGGAGATCATTAGGTAGTTATCAATTTTTCTAACACAGATAACGACTAGCTGAACCTCACAGCTTCGCCCGTATTACAAAAATTATATACTTATAATATTCCGTATATACGTTTTCAACAGGGGCCCAGATTTTTTCGGACAATACCAGAGACTTAAAATCATACAGTTAGTTTCATCATCACACATATATACATCATATAAAACAAAGTCATCTCCCCCTGTCTGTCCCTATGTATGCTTAGATCTTTAAAACTACGCTACGGATTTTAATGCAGTTTTTTAAAATACATATAGTGATTCAAGAGGAAGGTTTTTTATATATAATACATGCATAATATAGTGGAGGAAGACTATAATTTTAGATGTTTGATTGTTTGAACGAAGTAGAAAAATAAGTTAAAAAAAATAAGCTCAGGCCCACAGTGGGCTAGTAATGATGAAAAGTCCACTTGCTTAAGCAATAATAGCGCGGGGTTCATCCAGCTAAGCTCAGTATCAACTGATAAAGTGAACAAATACAGATAGCCTATCTGGCTATCTCCCCTAATGTAACGGTGTAGTTAGAACTAGGGTTGCCGATGTTATTAAAGTGCATTGGCTGTAAAAGATAGAAAGAAAAAATCGGCCAAGTGCGAGTCTCTAAAATGTTTATTGTATTCTGTTTCCAGTATTTCTTGTTATTGTGGCGACAGAAATAAATACATAATCTGTGAAAATTTTAACTATCCAGCTATTACGGTTCATCATATACAGCCTGGCGACTGTGCTGTACTGGTCGTTTATTTTTATAAATAAAAAATATATTAAAATATTAATATATTTTTTATTTATAAAAAATAAACGACGAAAAAAAAGTGCAGATGCATCTACACGGTAGAACCAGTGTATTTCGACCGGGTAGGTACTACCGTCTCACTTATCTTTAGCGTGAAGCAGTTCTTGCGCGTGGTGGAAGAGCGTGTTTGCCGGCTCACAGTAATTGCTGGATCGGATTAAAGATTGCACTTAATGCAATTTAATCCGTAGGCCACAAATATCCATCCATCTAAATTTCGCGTTCTTATAAGATAAATTCTTTCGCTGCTTCGATTGAATTGGCACAAAATAGAAGCCCGAATTTTACAGGAGAGGCAGGTAGAAATTAAACTACGATTTTAATTTTTAACTTTTATTGTCTCGTGAACCCATTATTGTCCCACTGCTGGGCACGGGTCTTCTCAGCCTTCTTCAGCCTCTTCAGAATGAGAGAGTTTAGGCCATAGTCCACCGCGCTGGCCAAGTGCGAATTGGTGGACTTCACACACCTCCGAGAACTTTTTTTTTTTTAAGAACTCTCGGGTGTGTAGGTTTCCTCACGATGTTTTCCTTCACCGAAAAGCAGTGATAATTAATTTCTAATACGCACATATCAGTGGTGCGTGCCTGGGTTTGAACCTCGGACCTCCCGATCGAGAGGGCAAGTTTCAACCATAGGCTATCACTGCTCACAACTTTTATTAAATGGAGTTTAAATAATTGAAGTAGATTAAAAGGCGACCAATGTTACGTAGCAATGCCAAAATTATTTGGAGTTGATTTCAGTGATCACATACATAAAAGAACTGTGTATTCGTTTGCTGGTACAATTTTATGAAAACAAAAATACACTATGGCTTACAATTAATAGAACAACAAATTTGGGGTCTTTGAAAAGACATACGTCAGTAACAAATGATCGGATCAAAATCTTACAAAGTACTTTAAAGTTTGTAGAATGTAATTTGTCAGCCATTTTAGGAGAGATAATTACGAAGTCGTTTGTAGAAATAACATGAAAAAATATTGCTTTCCAAAAATCACAAAAAATGGGATTAAGCTCATTTTTTTTGCTTCTTTATTTGTTTGCAGTAGTATAAGTCATAGTTCACCACAATTCTACAGACCAGAGAAGATTTGAAGATTCAAACTAGGTACCTTTTGAAAATAATGTAGAAATATATTTAAAACGTTTGTTTCTTTTCTTCGTTTTCCTTTGATGTTAAACAAATAATATAATTTATAACATGCACCTAGAAAACACCATTTCTATTTAATACGGTCTTACATTTACCTATTTTTTTAAATATTAGACTTTACAGGTCATCTGCATAATAATTTTCATAAATATTTTTTGAACAAAAAATCGGTCGTTGTCCCGAACCTGACAGCCATCTGCATATTACAATATCTTCGCAAAAAGAATCATCGGAAATGGCGAATGCATAAAACATCAATATTGTTCTCAAAAAATAAACAAAGTCAGTGAGACAAAGTGCGTTGACCGTTAAAAAATTGTCTATTCCATCGAATCTACGTTACAAATCGTTCGCCCCGAATTCAATGCAAATTGTAAATAAATGTGATGTTTATGGTAAAAAGTTTTGGCGCCATTTTTTGTC
Organism: Spicauda simplicius; assembly: GCA_949699795.1. Taxonomy (NCBI): domain Eukaryota; kingdom Metazoa; phylum Arthropoda; class Insecta; order Lepidoptera; family Hesperiidae; genus Spicauda; species Spicauda simplicius. The sequence continues at coordinate 12,599,031 of OX453082.1, read as the reverse complement.
TTGACAGCGCTACCGTTGGTAATAAATTTTCAAAATGGCTGCGATCAATCAGGGACTGATTTTTTTCGAAGCAAAAGCTGACGATTGGGCAATTTTTTTGTTTTGTTTTTGCATCCATACTGCATCTAAATAAAAATACTTTTTTTTTTTCAGATTATGGTTTATGTGTTCTTTTGTTTTTTCCAAAATATAATGAAAACGATTTGCTTTTATGAAGCGTTTGGACACAAGGACATTTGGAAAATAAATAATTATTTATGTTTGAAGTTTATTTATCTTATTAATATTACAAATGTGAAAGTTTTTGAGAATGTGTGTTTGTTACTCTTTCATACTTCCTCTTTGTTATTTTTCTTGGACTCCGCTGAAATGTCACACATATAGTTTATGTCCTAAATTAACACAGAGTCCTCATTAACGCGATATGTGTGGTAAAGGCGGCCGAGGCTGAGGAAACATCTACATAATGTATAATAAAAAATATAGTTAGTAAAGATTAAAATACAGAAGAATTTAATTTATACTAGTCCCAAATTAAACTGTAATTCAAATCTTCAAATCAAAAACTAAACTTGATATTGTCAAAAGTGGCATGAATAGTTCTCAAAACAATTTAATAATAATTCAAAAACAAACAATTAAAAAGCATTTTTCGAGTGTGTATTAATTTCGAGTATTAAAAAAAGGGAAAAGAGCTTTAATTGACTAAGCTGCATTTAAAAGCAATGACGGGTATTTTGACAAAGACTTTTGGCATTATGCATTTTTGTAGTAAAATATCAATGAACGTTTTATTTCGTTAATTTATTGTATATTCGAAAGGGAAAAATTGATTTCACGTTTTATCAGGTGGTAGAGCTAGTTCGAGGGAGGTACTACCACCACACTTATTTCTAGCGAACAAACCACCGGGCGCTGTGATTGCCATCTTTAATCGACGTCATATAGATCCAATGTTTTATAATAAACTAGCTGACCTGGCGGACTTCGTTCCGCCTAAAAGTAAAAAATCTAAAATTACCTGTGTTTCTCTGCTATATTATGGATGTATTATACAAAAAACCTTCTTCTTGAATCACTCTATCTATTAAAAAAACTGCATTATAATCCGTAGCGATAAGAAAAGATTTAAGCATACTGTCTGTCCCTATGACAGACAGCGGGAAGCGACTTTGTTTTATACTATGTAATGATTACTTACATATTTCCATAAGCGGCATTAATACTTACCATCAAATGAACTGAAGGCTCGTATGCTTCTTCAATGTAATAAAAAAACCGCTATAGGTGGGTGTGGCGATGGAATTTTCCAGAAACATGCTGCTTTATCACATTCTAAACAGATTAGAATACATGCTTTCGACACTCATAGCCCCACACTAGGATTCTCTCCTGTGTCGTGGGTACCATGGACACTCACAAGACGAATACATAAACACCCAGACCCAGAACATGAATCTAAATTCATCATTCAGATACTTGTCTGGCCGGGAATCGAACTCGGAACCCACTGGTTCCGATCCGGTGGTAGTGTAAGAAAAAAAATGTAACTGACAATTTGTAAGTGCCCCCGCAGGCCTATACAAAATAAAGACATTTCATTTCATTTCACTGCGCGTCAGACCGGCATGGTGACCGCCCCGCCACGCGGGTCATTACAATTCTATTGTTTTTTTTTTTTATAAAATTGAAATAGCAAACGAGAATGCAGTACACCATATAAGTAAGCAACATACAGAACAAGGGATAAAAGTGAGCCAAAACCACATCCTCCCGCCGAAACGCAAGAATTGCTTCACGCTAGTAATAGACGAGAAAACGGTACCTCTTCGATCGAACCATTTCTTTCTACCACGCTGTAAAAATATCCTTCATTTTCCCGCGAATATCCGTTATCGTTCCAAAACAAAAAAAAGTTGTAGAACCAGTGTAGTTCGACCAGGGAAGTACCACCGCCACACCAATTTCTAGCGTGAAATATTTCTTGCGTTTCGGTGGAAGGGTGTGGATGCCGGCACACTTACACATGAGGCGACCATCTTAGTCCTCGGGAATGGCAAGGCGTCTGTGATTGACTTCAGATGCAACCCATGTTCTGTATGAAGTTGATTACAGATGTCTGTGGGCGGCAATGACCACTTACCATCAGGTGGACTGCATGCTTGTTTGCTACTTCAGTCAGATAAAAAAAAAAACTAGTAACATGCGATGAAGCGAGACAACGGTACTTCCCCGATCGAACCATTTTTTTCTCCCACCCTGTAAAAATATCCTTCATTTTCCCGCGAATATCCGTTATCGGTCCAAAAAAAAAGGTTTCAAATCGCCATTTCATATATCAACAGCAAAATGACCACCTGAAAAATGATATGTCATCGGTAACCTGAAAAAATTCGACCAATGGGAGGCGAGAGTTTTAAAATTCAAATCGTGAATTGATATGCGCTGCCAATAGGTCAAAGTGGAATGTATTCGAATCGTAATGCTTGTTTTCGTGAACGGTGGCGAACTACATCTTGGCTGTGAACACTTGTTAGCTGATATTTTAACCGACTGCGTTAGAAAGAGGGTAATGTTTTTCGTGCGTATGTATCGCACCTTCACTCCATCCATCCATCCATCCATCAGCCTTTGAAAGTCCACTGCTGGACATAGGCCTCCCCTAATCTGCGCCAGTTCGACCGGTCCTGAGCCATCTGAATCCAGCGGTTACCCGCCGTCTTCTTCAGGTCATCAGTCCACCGGGTCGGGGGGGCGGCCTGCACTCCTTTTGCCGAGGCGTGGTCTCCATTCGAGGACTCTTCTACCCCATCGGTTATCTGTCCTACGAACGATGTGGCCTGCCCATTGCCACTTCAGCCTACTAATTCTGAGAGCTATGTCGGTAACTTTCGTTTTCCTACGGATTTCATCATTACGAATTCTGTCGCGCAGGGAAATACCAAGCATAGCTCTCTCCATAGTTCGCTGAGCGACTTTGAGCTTACGCACGAGGCTCACAGTAAAGGACCACGTCTCGGCGCCGTATGTCATCACTGGCAACACACACTGCTCGAACATCTTCGACTTCAGGCTCTGAGGTATATCGGATGAGAAGATATGGCGCAGTTTCCCGAACGCTGCCCAGCCGAGTTGGATTCTACGAGTGACCTCTTTCTCGAAGTTGGACTTACCCATCTGCACCACCTGCCCCAGGTAAATATATTCGTCAACAACTTCGAGGGTGGTGCCGTCAACAACGACCGGTACGGGTGTGACATGGACGTTAGACATGATCTTTGTCTTGTCCATGTTCATCTTAAGACCCACCCGTTGAGAGGCACCAGAGAGGTCGCTGAGCATGGTGTTGAGGTGCTCCATCGACTCCGCCATGATGACTATGTCGTCTGCGAATCGAAGGTGAGTGATATATTCGCCATCGATGTTGATGCCGAATCCTTTCCACTCCATCAGTTTGAGCACGTCTTCCAATGCAGCGGTAAACAGTTTCGGGGATAATACATCCCCCTGTCTCACACCGCGCTGCAATTGGATCGGGTTCGTACATCCGTCGTGTAATCGGATCGACATTGAGGCTGCCTTATATATACACTTCAACACTTCGATGTACCGATAGTCAATCTGGCACCGCTGGAGCGACTCCAACACCGCCCATGTCTCGATAGAATCGAAGGCTTTCTCATAGTCCACATAGGCCACACACAACGGCAGATTGTACTCCTCGGCCTTCTCTACTATCTGCCGCAGTGTCTGTATGTGGTCCATGGTACTAAAGCCTTTTCGGAATCCGGCTTGTTCGGGAGGCTGGAAGTCGTCGAGCCTGCGAGCTATTCGATTATTGATGACCCTCGAAAACACTTTGTAGACGTGGCTCAGAAGCGCGATGGGCCTGTAATTCTTCAGTAAAGACCTATCGCCTTTTTTGAAGAACAGTATCACCACGCTTCTGCTCCACGCCTCCGGTGCTATACCCTGGCTTATGACGGAATCGAACAACTGTTGGAGCGCTTTCAAAATAGGCCTCCCTCCTGCTTTAAGCAATTCAGTTGTGATTCCGTCTTCGCCGGGCGCTCGGTTGTTTTTGAGCTGTTTGAGGGCCAATCTAATCTCGTACAGGCTGACGTCCGGGATATCTTCGGTATAGTGTCGGGTTAGCGTGGCTCGCTTGTCATTGACAGGCGGCAAAGGGCCACGTGAAGCGGTATATAACTGCCCATAGAAGCGCTCAATTTCTCTCTGAACTTCAGGCCTCGCGGCAACTGTGGTGCCGTCTTCCGTCTTCAGCTTCGTTAATAAGCTATGCCCAACACGCAAATCCCTTCACTACAATGTATAAAACAAAGTTGCTTTCCGCTGTCTGCCCCTATATATGCTTAGATCTTAAAAACTATGCTACGGAAATAAATGCCGTTTTTTTTTATAGATAGAGTGATTCAAAAGGAAAGTTTCTATGTATAAAACATGCATAACATAGTGGATGAGAGACATGGGGGAGAGGGACGATTTTTTAATTATAATTACAAAATCAGTATCAAACAAAGGCTAATAATAATAAATAGACCATTACAAAAATGTGCTATAACACCTACCTATACCTAAAAATGTTCAAAAGTTATTTAGCTTATTTTTATGGTTACCAGCTATTTAATAATATATTTTTTTATCTGATTGAAGTGGCAAACGAGCATGCAGTCCACCTGATGGTAAGTGGTCACTGCCCCCCATGGACATCTGTAACCAACTTCATACAAAACATGGATTCCATCAAAAGTCAATTACAGATGCGTTGCTACTCCCGAGGTCTATGATGGACGCCTCATGGGAAAGTGTGCGGGCAATCACAACCTTCTATCGAAACGCAAGAAATACTTCACGCTAGAAATAGGTGGCCCATTTCTACACAGTAAACCAGTGTCCGGGGAGCTGGCTAAAATCTCCGATGTCTACCTGCCAACACTCCTTCTTTCTGTGTGCTCGAAAACCATCCGAAATTGAAAAAAAATCTAATTTTGCACTGTTCTTTTTTGTTGTCAAACAACAGTCAAACTTGCTGTTAATTGATAAATACAATGATTTTTTTTTATAAAATTTTAAAAAGCAAAGGGGCATGCAGTCCACGTGATGGTATGTGGTCACGGCCGCTTGTAAGCAACTTTATGCAGAACCAGGGATCTACCTTATGTTATTCTAGATGCTTTTTTACTTGCGAGGACTTAACTTGCTTGTATACTGAGTGGTCCACCAATGTCCACCAATTCGCACTTGGCTAGCGCGGTGGACTATGGCCTATAACTCTCATTCTGAGAGAAGACTCGTGCCCAGCAGTGGGGCAATAATGGGTTGACGACATACTGAGTGGTGAATTGGTGGACTTCACACACTTCCGAGAATTTATTATTATTTTTTTAAAAACCTCTCGGGTGTATAGGTTTCCTCACGATGTTTTCCTTCACCGAAAAGCAGTGATAATTAATTTCAAATACACACATAATTTTAGAAAAATCAGTGTTGCGTGCCTGGGTTTGAACCTCGTACCTCCCGATCGACAGGGCAAGTTTCAACCTTTAGGCTATCACTGCTCTTCAAAAGATATTATTATATTTTTTATCCGCTTTACAATGAAGGACAACATCGCAAAAGAACCTCCATTACTGGAACTGTTCCCTGTGAGCTATGGCCTACACCCGTGCCCACCAGTGGAACAATAATAGGCCTTCAAAAAAAATCAGAAGTCACTCTATGACATAGATTTCCGCAATGTATCGTCTGATTTTGAAGCACTTGTAAATTCAATCGCTTACGTTTTCCTTAGCAACCACGTTGAGACGGATGTCGCAAATGTGTCGAATTGAGCGTGTCTGACTGAATATCAACTGCTGCAACATACATGCATTCATACATACATAGGAACATGCGGACATGAATCTAACTATACTAGTCACCCGTCACAACGGTCGTAATTCAACTCAAAAGCTATACCTACTTGTTAGTTTCCTAAGTAACAACAATTATTTACAAATTTAATTAAATTTTAAGTTTATAGAATTTAATTAAAACATTTGGTCGCCGAAACCCAAGGATTCGCCCAAGGTGTTTTTTTTATTTATTAATTTATTTTTTTATTTAAAATGATCACCACGTAATGTACACCGAATTAGGCCAAACAACATAAATTATAGATAAAAGAACATAAGTGACATTACTATTATAGGTGAAGACAGCGTACGACAATAGCAAATAATACAAAGAAATAAAATAATAATCAGAGCATTAAAAGAAATTACAAATACTTCAAAAATTCAAATAATAATAATAATATTAATGTCAAAAAAAGAATAGGTACAATATTAATAATAGATTATTGAAAATGTCAAAAAATATTATACATTAAATAGGTCTTCGTTAAATATACTAGTAAGGATTACATTCATGTTTCATAAGATTTATAATGGAATTTTTAAACTTGCGAATGGTATCAATAAAAATGTCAATGTCTTTGTGTTTTACCAAAAGTGGCCGAAATTGAAGCCGAAACTATAGTCGGCAACCTGTTAATTTTGCTATTAAATAATTAATACGTTATTTTTTTTTCAGATTGCGTCGCTAAAGAAGTTAACAGAAGACTTGCAGGCTTCATTGCAATCTGAGGTGAGTTTCCATCACTTTCGTCAATTGGCATGTAGCAAAGAGTCAAAAATGGGGAAACAATGTTTAAATGAATCAAGTGGTAAATTTAACATTTGTCAGTTAAATATTTATGGAATTGGAATAAATGAGAAATTATAACTATCATAATTATTTTTAATGACTGTTCTTTAAATAAAAAACATATAAAGAATTCGTTTAATCTAGCTGTATATATACGATATTATTCTTAATACTCTCTCACTTTGAGATATGACCCGTGCCCAGCAGTGGGACAATAACGGGTTGATATACGATATTACGTAATTTAAATAGATTGTAATAATTTTCAAGTTATTTTGAACGCACCCGTTAAGGGTAAAAAGAGGTTTATTAACTAAACTGCATTTAAAAGCAATAGCGAGTATAATGACAAAGACATCTGACATTTCTGACGTTATGTGTTTTCATAGTAAGACATTGAATGTTCTATTTCGTTTATTATGTATGTGTTTGTGTCAAATGCAAGATAGTGCGTGTAATGTGTTTTTAGTTGATTTTATATTTTTTATGCATTAGTTGAAAAAAATAATAGCATTGGCAATCCTTCTCTACATCTACTTTAACCGTGCGTAATTACGTACTCTTTCGCTCGCGGCAAGTATCCTAAAAACGAATCACAATTTTTTTCTTCACGTATTAATATTTAAATAGAATAGAATTAACAGCTAAGGGTAATGTTAAATTTGCAACAGCGAGGTAAAATAATAAAATCAAATATTACGAGTTGTGCCTTATTTTCTGAATCTGTCATTATACGAAAACAGTCAAAGCTCCTTATTCACAGGTTCGAATTTGCGTTTTCAGTATTTAAGGGTGAAATTAGGATCATTGTTGTATTCAACTAAAAAAATCTTTAATTTTTTATCTGATTGAGGTACATAGCAAACGAGTGCAGTCTACCTGATGGGAAGTGGTCGCTGCCGCCCTTAGACATCTGTAAGTAACAAAGGTTCTATCTGAAGTCAATCACAGACACGTTGCTCCACAGAATCTCTGAGGACTAAGATGGTCGCCTCTTATAAAAGTGTGCCGGCAACCACACTCTTTCATCGAAACGCAAGAACTGCTTCACGGTAGGTGTGGCGGTGGTTCCGCCCCGGTCCGCGACCTTAATATGCAGCTACTGCAGGAGTTTATGGTCCGCCTCGCTCGTTTAATGTATGAGCCGGCGGAGGCCGGACCACATTCACACTTAAAGGGGTTCGTGCCCCTACAAGATCGACCACCTGGGGGACACCTACTTCCGCAGGAGCTCCTTGGGTTGGGCACCTCCGCCCATCAGGAGTGTTAGACCGCACCACCCACTAAACAGGGGTTGGTATTACATTAATACCTCAACATTGCAATATTTTAATTAATATTGCAGTGTTGTGAAGCGTTATTATTGTACCGAGGGGTACAACCCCCCTTGAGACTGCCCGGGTAAAGAGGAGACCCTCGAGATCCGAAGAATCCTTCCACCGCCTCCTCGCCCCGGTCGGATCTATACTGGCTCTGCCATCGTGAAATATCCTGCGCTACCTGTTTGCGCGTTAGCTTTCATTGCACTTCTTCTCATTCGCGGTTCCTGTATTAACGGCGTGTGGAGGGAACCTAACCCATACGAATAAGCTTTTACTGTATTTAACTAAGATGGAAAAAAAATGTTGTGTACCGCTTTTGTCCTTTTTTGCACCAACTAGGAAGCATCTAAACTGAATTTTAATGTGTGGGACTAGAAGAGGCATTTCACATTATTCTTTCGTACCTATAATCCACCATTATTTTTAATTATTACAGGCTATTTCTTAAATTACCCTAAATCAGAGTGGGACAGGAAACACTAAATATTAATGTTTTATGTTAATAAGCTAAAAGGTACGGAAGTCGTTAGGTAGCGACGCTAAGGTCTCAGGTTCAACCCCAGGCAGTTTAATTTTAGTTTATGTCGTGATTTACTTTACATTTTAATTATGCGTTTATGTTTGAGAATCCATTTTAAATATTTTTTTATGGTTGGAAGTATATTGCTGACCTAGTCATATAATAAGCTATATAGAAGTTGAAGTAAGTAATTTCATATAGAATATGGATTCTAACTGAAGTCGATTACAGATGGCTATAAATTTTGGGCGAACTGAAACTAGAGTTAGCTGAAATCTTAGATCAAAATGGTGGTAGAACCATTGTAGTTCGACCAGCGAAGTACCACCGCCACACCTATTTCTAGCGTGAAGCATTTCTTGCGTTTCGATAGAAGGGTGTGGTTGCCGGCACACTTTCACATGAGGCGACCATCATAGTCCTCAGGAGTAGCAACGCATCTGTGATTGACTTCAGACGGATCCCATGTTCTGTATGTAGTTGATTTACAGATGCCCATGGGCGGCAGTGTCCACTTACTATCAGGTGGACTGCATGCTCGTTTGCTTCAATTAAACTTTCAAATAAACTTTCAAAATAACTTGAAAATTATTATAATTTATTTGAATTTGAGAAATATTCGTACTTTGGACAATATGCAGTTTAGTTTTTTTTAATTATATTACGGTGGAATTTCGACCGTTGTGCCGGGTAACTAGTTAAATTAAAAAGTAGTAGTATTAGTCACTATAAAATAATAGCAAGTATGCACAGTTGCTGTGTAAGTGGTAGATAAAAGTATTGATCGGTGGTACGAGGGTGGTAGATTGGTTATCAACCGTATCTACCATATAAAAGCTGCAGATAAGCTCATTTGCGCTTTGTTCCGTGCGCTTTTCGAGTTGGAGGATCAGGTATGTGTTTTTGAAGCTTTTTTATTTGCAGTTTAGTTTGTGCCTATCCTTTTGTAGGTGGTAGAACCAGTGTAGTTCGACCGGGGAAGTACCACCGCCACACCTATTTCTAGTGTGAAGTACTTATTTTTCGGTGGAAGGGTGTGGTTGCCGGCACACTTTTTTATGAGGCGACCATCTTAGTCCTCGGGAGTAGCAACGCTACATGTTAATCCAGAGTGTCAGCTAACTCCCGTTTAGATGTGAGGAAGTAATAAACATACACACTCACAAACTTTCGCCTTTATATTTTGTAAGATTATAAAATTAGATTAGAAACCGAGCATGCAACCGATGTCGTGGTAAGTGGCAACTGCCGCCCATGGACGCCTGTAAGCAACTTCATGCAGCATAACGGTTTCATCTAAAGACAATCACAGCTGCGTTGCTACTCCTGAGGACTTAGATGGTCGCCTCTTATAAAGGTAAGTCGGCAAAAAATACGCTAATCATACTAATATTATTATACTTCATACTAATATTATGTGTGTATGTGTGTGTGTATGTTTGTTACTTCTTTACGTTTAAACGGCTGGAGCGATTTTCATAAAATTTGGTAGGGAGTTAGCTGACACTCTGGATTAACATAATATAGGTTATTTTTTACTATAAGAAAACATTTTATTCCCACGGGACAGTCATTACATCGATTTTTTTAACGCGGGTGAAGCTGCGGGTTTCATATAGTTTAAAAATAAATAAAAACCAATTTATTTAAGTAAAATCAGTAAGTTTTCACACCAGGACATGTCTAGTGCCTACAATGGCAAGAAATAATCAAATAAATAATTAATTTAACATTGTATTTGAACTCCGGACGTCACCTTTAAACTGCAGCATTGAAATTCTAACTTGGGGTTTAATGACGTAGGTACCTACTTTGATATATTAGGGCGTGTTTCCACCGCATGCGAGGTAGCTAATCGTAGGTATTATATAGCATAGAAAGCCGGCGATGCATTGGCGACTTCTCTGGTATTGCAAATGTTCAGGAGACGGTGACTACTTTCCGACAAGTAGCCCGTTTGCCTGATCGTTAGGGGTTAGCATAAGATAAAATGGCCGAACTCAAAATATTGACTAATTAAGTTAAATCTTGCAAGCTAGTATGACTCGAGAGTTACGGCTCACCTATGTCTAGCGTGAAGCAACTTTGCGGTTGGCTTGAAGGGTATGGTTACTTTCATATGAGATAACTATCTTAGCCCTCTGGAGCTACTCATCTATGATTCTCGAAATACGTCTTAAGAACGTATTTAATCCTCTACCGAATTAAAAATTGACGATTTTATGCTACAAGAGAACAAAAATGTTACATTTCTTAAATAACAGCTCGACTGAAGAAATTCCCAAAAATGCTATCATATTTTTTTTCTTGATATTCAAATTATGCCTTGGATTTTTTTACACCAGTTATTTGTAACTGATGTAAAAAAAGTCGAATGATATTAAATTTAAACAATTATTTTTTTATTATGATGTTTAATCAATTTCTTGATATGAGTATCGGGATATTTAGGTTCAAATCGGGGCGCGTCCCCAGACGACAATTAGAGACACCAGGTAACTCTAGTCATTACGACTCATAAGTTTGCTTAATTTTCATCGTTCCGCTTAGCAATGGTAAATAAATTAGTTTTTTATGGAAGACGAGTCATTGAAGCTTATCCTACTCGCTTAGCTTTCTAACGTTCAACGCGTCTGTTGGAAGACGCCCTTAACTGGGTGTTTAATTATGAAAAGATCCATATGAGGTCTTACAGTATTATAGAAGGTCATTCAAGGTGGAGATATTATGGGTAAGATATATTTTGACAAATGTTAGAACCAGTGTAGTTTGACACTTATTTTCAGCGTGTAGCGATTTCAAACAACCAGCAAAACGCACACTGAATCTGCCTGTTCAATCACAGAGGCGACCATTTTAGCCCTCGAGAGTAACAACGCATCTGTGATTGACTTCAGACAGTACCGAAGTTCTGAAGGAAGTTGCATACAGTTTTTCATGAGCTATATTATTATTAATACGTGAAGCAAAAACTTATGACGCATTTTTAAGTAATACGCCGCGGACGGATTAGTATGAAATTTTGTACGGTTATAGTGGACGTATAGACGGAGTGCAGAATGTTATTTTTTTTTCAAATAATGCATATATTTTAAACACAAAATCAAGTAAAAACATTACATCCACTACCGTGTATCGTACCGTGTACGAAATAGAACATTCAATGTCTTACTATGAAAACACATAACGCTATTGTTTTTAAATGGGGCTTAGATAATTAAACCTCTTTTGATATTTAACGGGCGCGTTCAAAATTGCTTAAAAATTATTACATTTTATTTGAATTTGAGAAATATTCACGGGTTACTAGTTATTATTATCAGGTAGACCTCAATACTCATTTAGTAATTCAATAGAATAAAAAAGTTTTGAGTTTTTAGTGGTATACTCCACCGGTTGAACCGTAAACGCGTATTGATTGGCATTCGATGTGTTAATTTAATCAAAATATTTTCTTTACCGTTTAAAATTTGCACATTTATATGAATCCAAAGTATTTGTTTAAAATGATCGATTTGATTCGACAAACGCTTGGAAATACATTCATAGGTATATTCGGTAGAGCGTCGAGTGAAATAGGCAACGTAGGAATCTTTCATTTCAAGTGAAGACAGTTTGAACAGAAGGTAGGTATGTACACAGTGGCATTGTGTGCGTGTACATAATAAAATGTGTAAGTGTGTCATGTGCACACAATAGCCGCACACATGTAAAGCATGCTAAGGATATTACGCATGTAGGTGTGTCGTATGCGATGAACTATGATGTGTTTTTGAAGTGAAACTTCTTTAGGCGCATGAGGGTAAAATTTTTACAGATGAAACGTCACGCCGGTATGCAACGGAAGTGTCGGAAAAGAGAGAGAGAGTGATCGAGACCGATTGAGAGAGAGTAAGACAGGGCGAACGTAGCATGAGCAACTAGCCGTGGAGTGAGAGTAGGGAGCAAGCGAGTGAGAAAGATTGAGAGAAAAAGTGAGACAGAGCGAACGTCGTATCACGCCTTTTTCCCTTCCTCTTAATCTTGGAAATTTAAAGTTTTAGATTTGTATAAATATAAACAAGATTTATAAATTAGTTCGCCAAAGAAGTTTCACTTCTGACATGTGTACTTTGTACGCACGCATGTTTTTTTTTTTAGTTTTACGGTATTTTTATGTATCTTTTATGGTGGTGCGGTAAGGGTGACTCTTATACTGGGAAGATATTCCCGTCGCACATATTTCTCACGTGAAGAAGTTCTTCCGTTTCGGTGGAAGGGAGTGGTTGGTCAATTTGATGTAAATCGACCCTTTTAGCATACGGGAGACGCAATGCATTTGTAAATATTTAGATAGAATTTCCAATTTGATGAAGATTGGCGACATAATTTTTCCTTCCTTGTGTTAGCCCTAATCTCTTTAGCAACACAATTGAAATAGTCTTTTAAAACTTGACTTACCAATGTGAAGCAATGCCCTTTAAATTTAGATCTTCTATATATTAATACGTGAAGCAAAAACTTGTGATTCGTTCTTAAGTTACTTGCCGCAGGCGGACGAGTAAGAAATTACGCACAGTTATAGTTGATGTAGAGAAGGATTGTGCAATGCTAATATTTTTTTCAAATAATGCATAAAACATACATAAAATCAACTAAAAACATATTACACTCACTGTCTTGTATTTGACACAAACACATACATGATAAACATTCAATGTCTTACTTTGAAAACACATAACAAAAATGTCAGATGTCTTTGTCAAGATACCCGCTATTGCTTTAAAATGCAGCTTAGTTAATAAACCTCTTTTTACCTTTAACGGGTGCGTTCAAAATGACTGGAAAATTATAACAATTTATTTAAGTCAGAGAAATATTGGTGCTACTTTGGACAATATGAAGTTTAGTTTTTTAATTTAAATTACGGTCGAATTTCGACCGTTGGGACGGGTGACTTTGTGATTATAGGGCACAATAGGTACTCGTGGTGCTTATAGTTGTGATAATAGTAGCGTAAGAGCATGCAGTTTATATACATCCTTAATCAACCTCAAATAATACCAGAGTCGTTGCCACCGCTGAAACTAAGTTCCACATCCACATCAACCCATTATTGGCCCACTGCTGGGCACGGGTCTTCTCCCAGAATGAGAGAGTTTAGGCCAGAGCCCACCGCGCTGACCAAGTGCGAATTGGTGGACTTCACACACCTCCGAGTTTTTTTAAGAACTCTCGGGTGTGTAGGTTTCCTCATGAAGTTTTCCTTTACCGAATAGCCAGCAATGGGACAATAATGGGTTGTACCCAACCCAAAAGGTAAAAGCGGGACCCTATTACTAAGACTCCGCTGTCAGTCTAGCCGCCTGTCCTCCTGTCGTCACCAGGCTGTACTTATCATCGTCCCTGTAGCCTCGGGGTCAGAATAGGGCTACGGTATCTCCTGCCTGTCGTAAGAGGCGACTAAAAGGGGCTTCCGGGGTTGCAGACGGCTAGAGTGGGAGCTCGAACCGTTCGGTCAGGCAATCCCGGGAAGGAAGGCGGTATGTGTGGTCGCATACCGTCGTAAAGACTAGACGGAGCGGTGGGCCCAGCCGCCTATCTGGGAGGAGCCCGATGGGGCAGCGGGCTCGGAGGATTCCGGTTGAAGTCGTTTCGAGATCCCGGAGTCCTCCTTTTCAGCGCCGAGGACGGCCACCGGGGGGGTTTTAGTGTGGTAAAAATCCCACATAACCCTGCGTAGCTCCCACGGCGTCGGGTACCTTTGGAAGGTTTCCCCCTCGGAAACAAAAAAAAGGCTGTACTTATCATGCTTAGCATGACTAGCATGACTTAGCATGATAGAATGTTGAAATATCACAAATGATGCATTTTTGTCACCGCTATTATTATAGCTGTTGTTACAATTACTAAAAACAGCCTCCCATAAAGGTTTTCTTTTATCGTATTTAAAGATAATATCGCTACGGAACCCTTCGTGCGCGGGTCCGGCTCGCACTTGTTCGGTTTTTAATTGTTTAATTTAAACTACATAACAATTGATTGTCATTTTAATTTTCATGTGTCATGAATTTCAACATTAAAATTTACACAGGTTTTTTATAAAATTAATAATTAAGTAATTAACATCAATCCGAATGTAACAGTTAATCGCTTGAGTAATTTTTGAGTACAGGGACAAAGGAAATAATGACTACTATACGCAGACGCGTAGATGTTTTTATATTTATAATTATTTTTCATGTGTCCCAAATTCTTCAGTTTTTGCGGAATTGAAATATCAAAATACGCTTTCTACACTCATAGCCCCACACTGGGATTTTCTCCTGTGTCGTGGGTACCATGGCTCACAAGACGAATACACGAACACCCAGACCCAGAACACGAATCTAAACTCTTCATTCAGATATCGTCTGGCCGGGAATCGAACCCGGGACTCATTGCGCGTCATACCGGTATGGTATCCGCTCTGCCACGTGGATTGTGTGCGTATAAAAATTATGCCAACATTAAGTTTAATAGTTTTCAGTAAAACCCCGACTAGGTGGTAGAATCGGTGTAGTTCGACCGGGGAGGTATCACCGCCACACTTGTTTCTAGCGTTAAGCAGTTCTTGTTACATGACCATCTTGGTTCTCGGGACAAGCAACGCATCTGTGATTGACTTCAAATATGACGACCATATTACCATACCAGTCTGACGCGCAATGGGTCCTGGTTCGATTCCCGGTCAGACAGGTATCTGAATGATGAGTTTAGATTCCTGTTCTGGGTCTGGGTGTTTGTGTATTCGTCTTATGTGTCCATGGTACCCACGACACAGGAGAAAATCCTACTCTGGGGCTATGAGTGTAGAAAGCGTGTGTTAAAGAAAAAAAAATACAATCCCTGTTCTATATGAAGTTCCTTACAGTTGTCCATGGGTGGCAGTGACCACTTATCAGGTGGACGAACTACATGCTCTCTTGCTACTTCAATCTTTTTTTATCGGACTGAAGTAGCAAACGAGCATGCAGTTCATCTGATGGTAAGCGGTCGCTGCCGCCCATGGACATCTGTAATCAACTTCATACAAAACATGGGTTCCATCTGAAATCAATCACAGATGCGTTGCTACTCTCGAGGACTAAGATGGTCGCTTCATGTAAAAGCGTGCCGGCAACCACACCCTTCTATCGAAACGCAAGAAAGAAGCATTTCTGGAAATGATGATTCAATGAAAAATTAAACCTAACATTATTATAAATTAAATTTTATAATAATAGTAGAATTCATTGTGTAATTTTGACTTCACGTTTCCAGTATGTAGTTAAACGACCCGCATGGCGCAGCGGTTAGCGTACCGGTCTGACATGCAGTGGGTCCCGAGTTCGATCCCCGGCCAGACAGGTATCTGAATGATGAGTTTAGATTCTTGTTCTGGGTCTGGGTGTTTGTGTATTCGTCTTTGTGTGTATCCATGGCACCCACCACACGGGAGAAAATCCTACTGTGGGGTTATGAGTATAGAAAGCGTTGTAAGTTTTAAGTTTTTTAAGTATCTAACTAGTAATGACCCGAGGGTCACGAAATTTTCGTTCGACGCTGCACACGTCAGCGTTGAGCGAATTTCACTAAATCTCACTACAGCTTGGAGCGCATTTCACAAAATCCTGCTACAGTTATTGCGAATTTTCGTGGCCTCATAAGTTTTTAAGGTTTGACCCTAACGCTTGCAGCTATAAGCGATTGATGCTTTAAGTAAATGTTTCGTGACCTATGAACAAATGGTGTATTTTTTGATTTGATTGAAGTACCAAACGAGCATGCAGTCTATCAGATGGTAAGTGTTCACTGCCGCCCATGGACATCTCTGTAAGCAACTTCATATACGACATAGGTTCTACCTGTCCCGGAGACTAATGTCTCCGGGACTGGCAACGCATCTGTGATGGACTTCAGGTCGAACAAATTTCTTTGGTCTCTTTAATTTTAACATTGGTTAATTAATTAATGTGGGTTTCTTGCCCAATTAGAGTCATACCTGTAAAATATAAGTCGCTTTTACCTCCATTATAACAAGATAACACACCTACATGGCTTGTCGTTTAGGTTTTAGTGTGAGTAAGAGATATAGATATGCATGGTTAACCTGGAAAAACATTACCCTTCTTCTGACATCGTAGACGGATTAAAAGTCAAATAATTTGCAAAGGACAATAATTTGCAGGAAAAAATAAAAGGACTAATTTGATGTAATCTTGATACGTTGTACAACGGAAACGTATTTAACATAACAATGTTTAATTTACGAGTAGGAATATTAGAATTAGAATAAGACACAAAATATCGATAACGATTTATTTATACCATACAATGCCCTAATGAATTCTTTACAAATGGCTGCCATAGAACTGAAATCTTTTAGAATTCAAATTCGGAACGAATTCAAATTTCGAACTCTGAACCGTCGATCGTATCGCATCGCTACGCGTCGAACGTGTTGCATTTTCATGAAGGTTTTGTTCAACGCACACACATACACACATGTAGACTCGTGTACGTGTGTCGTGTAGTTCAGTTTGCGCAGGCGCCGCCTCGTAAGTCAGTTGCGTTGCGGACGTCGTGCCGCGCGGACGTCGCAACGGTACGGGAAGGGTTTCACGTTCTTTCAGTGTCCTCACGCCGTTGGCTTGTACAAACGAAGTTACTGTTCTGTTTGCGGGTGGGATATCCGTGCAAACTTGGTGAGTTTTTTTGTAGCTTTCGTTTCTGGCTTATTTGACTGTAGTTGCGTAGGTTATGACTATTTGCTGTTTTTTTTATTCCTCTACAAATTGACTCATGTAAGTTACGTGACATCACTTAGGATCTTCCCTTCACGATAAAACATAAAAGTCAATGGATTATTATCTATTTGTACACACATAAACTCATGTATTGCCTGCATACATGACTCTATGTTGTGCCGATAAGGTCGGATTCCTATAATTACTTATGTACTGAGAAAATATTTTGTTTGATTTTCCGTGATAAAAGTGTGATTCATACGAAGTTTTAAACAGCGTACATACGGTTAGAATGTACTTAATATTTGTGTTATAATGTTAATTGTTAGCGTTTTTTTTTATTTTGAGTTTTTTTTACTTAATATTGCTCAGACCGACTGATTGCGATATTATGTAAATTTTATGATTTCTTTACTTTTTACACGTAATCATTTCGTATTTTTATGACCTCAAGAGCCTCCGCTTTTTGTTTGACCTCAAGAGGCAACAAAAAATGCAACGTTCCTAACCTACGTTCTCTTCAAAATTACGTGTTTTTGAAAAAAAAATGACCTTAAACCATCTACCTCTAAGTTCTCGGAAAACTGCTATGAAACTGCCGAGTAGCAACGCATCTGTAACTTCAGATAGAACCTTTGTTCTATATGAAGTTGTCTGCAGATGTCTTTGGGCACTAGTTACAATTTTTTTTATCTGATTAATGTAGCAAATGAGCATGCAGTCCACCTGATGGTAAGTCGCCCATGGACATCTGTAAGCAACTTCAAATAGAACATGGATGCTATCTGTAGTCAAACACAAACGCGTTGCTCCGGATGACTATGATGGTCGCCTCATATAAAAGTGTGCCGGCAACCACATCCTTCCACCGAAACGCAATAAATGCTTCACGCTAGTGATAGGTGTGGCGGTGGTACTTCCCTGGTCCGAACTGCCGCTGGTTCTACCACCTGTCATTTACCAGCAATTGTACTGTATCCTCGTTTACTACTCCAGCTCATAGAAAAAATCGTTTTTCCTAAATAGTCCACATTTCCGGGGTTCCGTACTTTTAGTCAATTTTACACACAATCAAAACCTTGAAAACGGCGGAACAAATTTTGAGCCACATGTGCATATGCAATTCTATGTTAAAATACCATCGTGTTTCGGATTAAATACCTACTTTCCAAAACTACATCCAGCATACTTATATATGAGACGACCATCTTAGTCCTCCGGAGTAGCGACGCATCTGTGATTGTCTTCAGATAAAACCCTATGTTCTGTATGAAGTTGCTTACACATGTCCATGGGCGGCAGTGACCACTGACCATCGGGTAGACTACATGCTCGTTTGCTGCTTCAATGTTATATAAAAAATGCTTACATATAATAAAAATATGTACATCTGTAAGCAACTTCATAACACACAGGAGGTTCTATCTGAAGTCAATTATATATTTGTTGCTGCACCCGAGAACTAAGATAGTTGCCTCATAAATAAGTTAGCCGGTAATTAGTGGAAGGGTGTTTCCACCGAAAACGCAACTCATTCGCGATAGAAATAGGTGTAGAGCCTCCTCGGTCGAACAACACTAGTCCTATATAATACTTGGTATTTTCGTCTCCAATCATTTTAAAATATAGCTATAGCATATATCTTTAGTATAATTTATTATTTTATTTCATACATCTTTACTACCAAAAGTTATTTCGTCCACTAATTCGCACTTGGCCAGCGCGGTGGACTGTGGCCTAAAACTATCTCATTCAGAGAGAAGACACGTGCCCAGCAGTGGGATAATAATGGGTTGACGATATATTTTGGGTTGACGATTTTCTTATACATGTTTTTTTATTTTAATACACTTAAAAAGCTGCTACAGCGCTCCAAAGTTGACCAAGTTCGTCGATGCAAACGAAATGTTGAACTTATTTTTTTTTTAGGAAATATATTTTTACATTTTTTTTGTTAAATTCGTACAATTTTAATTATATAGTCCTAACTCTTCCCCGCCACCTGCGAGGTAGAGTCTTAAGTTAGAATTACTTTACAATAAAAAAATGATGTAACGGTGGTATATCCCTGGTCGAACCATGCCCGTTCTATCACGTTACAAATAAGAAAACTAAATATATATAGAATTTTCCAAAATATCCTATAAAATATTGAAAATCGTGACATAAAACACTATAAACATTAGACGACTCAATAAAATATTGTTTAAAAATATATCGTGATCAGAAATCATGAAACGACATGTTACTTTTCTGCTTTTTTCAGTTGTTTTTCGTATTTGTTATCATCAATTCATTACTCCACTGATAGGTTCAAGGTGGTAGAACCAGTGTAGTTCGACCGGTGAAGTACCACCGCCACACCCATTTCTAGCGTGAAGCATTTCTTGCGTTCGATAGAAGGGTGTGGTTGCCGGCATACTTTCACATGAGGCGACCATAATAGTCCTCAGGAGTAGCAAAGCATCTGTGATTGACTTCAGATGGAACCCATGTTCTGTATGAAGTTGATTACAGATGTCCATGGGCGGCAGTGACCACTTACCATCAGGTGGACTGCATGCTCGTTTGCTACTTCAGTCAGATAAAAAAAAAAGGTATGGCTCATCTCATTGTGTGGTTTAGGTTATGTGATCCCATTAGTAGAGCAGTGATAGCCTAATGGTTGAAACTTGCCTTCTCGATCGAGAGGTCCTAGGTCAAACCCAGGCACGCACCACTGATTTATGTGCGTATTAGAAATTATCACTGCTTTTCGGTGAAGGAAAACATCGTGAGCAAACCTACACACCCGAGAGTTCTTAAAAAAAAGTTCTCGGAGGTGTGTGAAGTTCACCAATTCGCACTTGGCCAGCGCGGTGGACTATGGCCTAAACTCCTTGATTCTGAGAGAAGACCCGTGCCCAGCAGTGGGACAATAATGGGTTGATGAAAGAGAACCCAATAAAATTATCTTTCGTTATATAACGCGCACAGAAATCAGTTTTTGTTTCGTGCGTTGTGTTTGTAAAAAAAATCTTGTTTTAATACATAAAATGCTTAGAAATCATGAAAGGCATGTCACAGATATATCATTTATTGGGTTATGTTTGTATGTCGTCATCAATCCCTTTTTTTCATTGCTAGTTATGGGGCTCATCTCACTACCTTATTACCTGTACCTTACTTAGCCTACTTACAGAATACAACGTTATGTCACAAAACATATGTAGTTCGGTAATATAAATGAAATAAATTGAAATTTTCATTATTCGATATTTAATAAAGCTATAATTACGAAAGTTCAAAGAACTTTTAAACAGTACGCAAAAAACAAAGACAATATATATTGCTTAATCTTGTCGAGTTAAAATGCGTACATTTTTTAACATATTATCCATGAAACGTAAACGATTTTATTTAAATAAATATTTAACTATTTCACACCATTAAATTTTACGCTAAACGTCTTGGTAATTGCTCAACTTATTTAACGTACTTTGAATACAAATTAGGTAATAATTGAATAAGTTAAATTGTGAATATATACGTGTATAAATGGTAAAATTATTTAGAGACTTATAATTAAACGGCTCAGATTGCGTATCGCGTTTTAATTTATGATTTAAGCTTCGCTGCTTATAGGATGGGGTTAGATTTTTTATTTTAATTAGTATTTTTTATTGTCTGTGGAAATAGGCGCAGGTTTTCTTTGAAATTGAAGTAGCATACGAGCTTCTGTTGGTAAGTGGTAACTGCCGCCTGTGAACATCTGTAAGCAACTTCATATAGAGACCGTCCCTGTAGTTCCGGGATCAGAAAAGGGCTACGGTATCTCCTGCCTGTCGTAAAAGACGAAAGGGGGCTTCTGGGGTTGCGGGCGGCAAGAGTGGGAGTTCGAACAACTATTATGAAAATTTACGTAATCTATAAATAATCCATCACTTGCTTGCTGGGTCAATGAGATTGTGCTGTTGTCGGCTGACATATTTGTCTTATTTTAATTACTTGTAATCATACAAATATTATTAAGGCGAAAGTTTGTAAGTATGTATGTTTGTTACTTCTTCACGTGTTCGAACGGCTGCAGCGATTTTCATACAATTTGGTAGGGAGTTAGCTGATACTCTGGATTAACGTATAGGTTACTTTTTAGGAAAATATTTTATTTCGACGGGACAATCAATTGAACGCGGGTGAAGCTGCGGGATCCAACTAGTAAGTTATACATACATAAGGCAATAAATCCTAGTCATGTAACGTGGCCTATGTCCAGCTGTGGGCTTCTCGGCTGTAGCCTGTTACAAATGTTGTGGAGCATATTTATAAAAGATCGATTTACTCGATCGTACTCGAAACCTTAAAATAAGATAAAATTTAATATTGTTTTATTATTAAGAGTGTCATACGCAATAACATGAAATATTAAAAAGAAAAAAACTTAATAAGATGGAACATAAAAAATATATTTCAAGGTTTGACCTATACACACTAATACAACAAGTTAATAAAAAGCTAGTAACAAAGTATTAAACGACATCTTTAAATTGACTGTCCATCAATATATTCTTCGCGCGCAAACGCCGCCATGTTTTTGCACAGACAATTAAAAGATGTCCTGTTTTTTTTCTTAAACCGCAGACAATGGAATTGTGACACGCGTAGGTCCGTTTAATGTATAATTTCGTTACAAGTAGGTATCTCAAAGTACTCACGGTAGCTGGTGTTCAGTGTAGTGATGAGACTCGAATAGAATAGTGCGAATCAGTCGAACAATTGCTACCTCACTCGATTTATATTAGAGTGTTCCAGTCACTCGAGTACAATCATTCGAGTTGTAAGCTTGCAATTCTAGTGACATAGTTAATGAGACTTAATAATATACCCCATTACTGGAAATATCAACAAACGAAAAACTCAAATTTACACTTTTAATGAGCAGTCAATAAATTTTCTTACTAATATACGTGAACTACGACATGCTAGCTTAAACCTATCGGTCTCGGTTTTTAATGGTAGTCGGCGCAGCAATAGATAAATGAACTGAGTTATCAAGTGACATTGTAGTAAGACTAAGAGACAGAATCACCTCGGTGTGCCGAATTGACTCGATATCTCGGGCGCAGAGCGAGTCGAGTTATATTTTATCAATCGAGTTTTACGAAAAAAAAACATTACTAATACATAACGCCTTTGGGAAGTCAATTAAAAATCACTCGAATGACTCGAATGAAAAGGAGACTCGAGACACATCACTATTAGATATTCGAAGTACCCACGGTAGTTGATGTTCAATGTCAGCGTTAATTCCACGGCTTATAGATTTTTCTATAATTTTCCAGCCATAATATCAGGTTATTAATATCTGATCGTAAACTTGTACACTCGATCGTGTCTATGGACGAGCGGATGGATGTTAAATTATTTTTATTTATTTACACGTAATGATGTTTGCACGAATCTATGGTTTTCTGTTTTCATTTAGAAATAATGTTGTGATTTTTGCAATTTTAATACATAAGCTATGGATTATTGTGATAAATTTATTTTGCCAAAAGGTTTCGTAATTTTTTCCTTATTAGAAATGTCCTGAAAAGCAGTGATTTGGTTTATGGTATACATAAAGGATTTTCTATGTGTAAAATATATTAATTTTTATTTTTTATCAGTTTATAGATGTTTAATTTTTAAGTATAATGCAATTTTGAAGTGTATATAATATTCGTACATAATAAGTAAATGGAAAATTGTGCGTCTATAGAAAACGTTATACATATATTTTAAAAAGAAATGAATCAAATTGTGAAATAACCGGCAAAGTGTGAGTCGGACTTGCGCAAAAAAGTTTCCGTACCATTGTCTCTAAGGAACGGCGAAAAATACGTTTGTTGTTTAATTCCCCCCTCCCCCCTAAATATTTTATTCTGTTTTATAATATTATTTGTTATAGTGGCAACAGAAATACATTATCTATAAAATTTTAACTGTATAGCTATCACGGTTCGTGTGATACAAGCCTGGTGACAAACAGAGGAACATACAAGCAAATGCAATGCTGTCTTTACCATAAGGGCACTCGGGACCAGTGCCCAGGACCCCCATCCTCAGAGGGCCCCGAAGGACTGACAATTTTTACCACATTTAATATCAAAAGGTTATGGTCGGCGACATTACACTTTTCTCGTTGCACGAACGTCGATCATTTTCAGATTTATTCAAATCAACAAATTTATATAAATACTTTGAATGATTCTATCACTATTATAACTTATCATTTAAGTTTGTAATCTTAACGTCTATTATCAAGTAACTTGTTTATTTTTATATTCGGTAATTTTTAAACTTACTAAATATAATAATATGTCAGAGCGCATCCTATTTAATTGACGACCCGCGTGGCGCAGCGGTTACCCTACCGGTCTGACACGCAGTGGGTCCTGGGTTCGATTCCCGGCCAGACAGGTATCTGAGTGATGATTTTAGATTCTTGTTCTGGGTCTGGGTGTTTGTATATTCGGCTTTGTGTGTGTCCATGGCACCCACAACACAGGATAAAATCCTACTGTAGGGCTATAAGTGTAGAAAGCGTTTTATTTTTAATTTTTTTTAAATTTACGAAGCACACCATCAACCGATCATCCATGCAAACCACTCCGTTGCCAAAGTCATGTCGCTATAATTGAATGTTGACTTTGTCTATGGTTGGGAGAATCCCCGGATTATGTACTTTCTTCAACTTCCAAAAGGGCCCCTAATTCATGTGTACCCAAGGACCCCAGTATAGTCTAAGACGGCCCTGCGCAAATGGACAGCGGAGTCTTAGTAATAGGGCATCGTTTTATTCTTCGGGTACGGAACCCTAATAACATTATGACATTTGTATTTGGAGTGTCTACTTGATTTTTATTAACAATGCATGTATATTGTTCTTTTACCCTAAAAAAGTAAACAGTAGAGAATAAGCCGAATTTCTTCACAAAAGACTCCTTTTCATATTAAATCGAGTCACGTTCTCATAGAAATGTTTTATCAAGTGTCATCATTACGGCAATCGACACAGCTGATCAAACTGTGTCAGAAACGTGCAAGGAACTTAAACCCCTATTTGTAAAGGATTTGGAACGATAATCGCGTAGAATTATTTGTCTGGTTAGACAAATATGGGTGTCGCTCTGTCTGTGTATGGTGCTTTGACCCTTGTATTATAGGTGTGTAAAATGGGTGGTACGGAGTTAGTGTTTTTTTTTTTGGTGATAAGTTACGAATATCTAGGTGCTACGGCGTTACGAGAACAGTGATAGCCTAGTGGTTGAATCTAGCCCTCTCAATCGGGAGGTCCGAGTTTCAAACCCAGGCACGCACCATTAATTTATGTGCGTAATAGAAATTAATTACCATTTCGGTGAAGGAAAACATCGTGAGGAAACCTACACACCCGAGAGTTCTTAAAAAAAGTTCTCGGAGGTGTATGAAGCCCACCAATTCGCACTTGGCCAGAGGGACTATAGCCTAAAACTCTTTCATTCTGAGAGAAGACCCGTGCCTAGTGGGACAATAATGGGTTCCCCCGCGACGTTACGTCTTCGAACGCAGCGAGTAAACGCATTTTAAGGGACGAGTAAAGTAGTAAACGCACTTTAAAGGACATCCATTGGTCACATGAGACATTTGTGGGGGAGGGAGGGAGTCAGGTTAATCGGTAACATAACCCTTACTGATGAGGGTTGTCCACCCTTAACATTTTTTTAAATTTTATATGGCAAAACAATGTTTGCCGAGTCAGCTAGTTGTAATATATATCTTTTGATAGAGTCAATAAATATTACTAATATTATAAAACAGGATAGGTCTATAATTATAGAAATTTCTACTCCTTTACTCGTCAATCCTCCAAACTATTATCTTAAACAAATGTACAACGACGCGGAACTTTTTTTTACATATAAGTAGATATGTAATAATTTTGAAGCTAATTTTAGACATTTAAGACAGACAAAATAACATACATTATTAAGTGTATATGTTTTAAAGTCTGAAAGCGAATCTTTCGTTTCGCATTTTCGAAATACCTTTCCGCAATCAGTTTTACGCACTAATTATTGCGCCGTTTTGAAGGTTTGTTTTTATCCGAGAATCTGTGTGTATACCTGGTTCTGTAGAGAGACGAACCTACTAAATAATTTTAGATACATTGTGATCTCTATTTAGTGTTCGGAAATAATATAAAAAACCTTCGAAGTGAGTCGGACTCGCGCACTAAAGGTTCCGTATAGTAAAAATCACGTTAGTTGTATGGTGGCCCCCCTTAAATATACATTTTATTCTGTTTTTGGTATATGTTGTCATAGCAGCAACGGAAATAAATGATTTGTGTCAAATTCTAATAGTCTAGCTATCTATCATGGTTCATGAGATACAGCCTGGTGACAGACAGACGGACAAACGTTCAAACGGACAGACGGGCAGCGGAGTCTTAGGCTTCCGTTTTTACACTTTGGGTAGGGAACCCTACAAATACTAGGTCATACTAATCCAATGCATTTAGTAGTGTTAGAGCAGTGATAGCCTAATGGTTGAAACTTGCCATCTCAATCGGGAGGTAAGAGGTTCAAACCCAGGCACGCACCACTGATTTATGTGCGTATTAGAAATTAAATATCACTGCTTTTCGGTGAAGGAAAACATCCTGAGGAAACCTACACACTCGAGAGTTCTTAAAAAAAGTTCTCGGAGGTGTGTTAAGTCCACCAATTCGCACTTGGCCAGCGCGGTGGACTATGGCCTAAAACTCTCATTTTGAGAGAAGAGTCGTGACCAGCAGTGGGACAATAATGGGCTGGCACTACACTCAGTGTTAGCAACTCACCTATGACTTACCTCAAATAAAACGAATATCTTATCTGGTAATCATTACAATTGTCCCTAGTAATGGCCACTGACCATCGAATGAAATGCATGCTCGCTTAAAGATTAAGGGTTGCAATAATTTCTATAGGTAAAACTTTGTAGGTTTAAATGAATTTGAGCTAAAAGGCTAGAAGGCAAGTCTGTAAAAATAACTCTATAATAGACAAGCATAGTTGTTAGCACTCGAACATTCTATTTTATCTTTTCTTGGAAGGTTTTATCTGCATAGTAATTTGTAATTATGTAGGTAAACTATCTAATTGGAAATATGAATTCTATTCTAATAAAAATTTAATCACCTGTTTTGTAAATTTTCTGCAATATTCTCATCAATCTAGCTTATAAAAGCAATAAAGAACATTTTTAGTGTTTTAATTATATTTTTCATTTGCTTTCGTAAATAATTGATGCTACACTCATCATGAACTGACATAATTATATTTTTTAGGATTCAGAATAAAGAAGGATTTAATTATTATGAATTAATGTAAAAAAATTAAAGACTGATATTCGCCCGGCCCTAAAATATACATATTATTGTGTGGTACAAGCATAAAAAAAAGTTCCTTAAAAGTTTTTTTTTTTATGAAATAGCTATATTTTTTTATATTAACTTTGCAATACTCCATACTCAACTGAATTGTTTGCGTGCCTTACTTAGCGTCAAAATGTCACGAGCAAAACCTATAATAAAACGACAATATACACATAAAACTAATAAAAAAGAGCCATTATCTACCCCTTCGACGGCTCGTGACGCAGATAACTCGTATCGGTGGAAATTAAAACAAAATGGCGCGTGAAATGCAAATGGTGACGCGGCGTTGGCGGGAAATGTGAAAACGGGTGATGTAATAATATGCAAGTTAATTCATTGTTCGTTATCTGTTTCCAATTGAAACTAATGACTGGCTTTTGAAAACAGAAGTGTATGTAAGAATTTTAAGTGGAACTTGTGTATGAAATAGGTTAAAGTAAAGCTAGTCTTAGGACTACAAGTGATTATAAATAAATTCATCTTCGTTAAAAGAACCTTCCAAAGGAATTTTTTGTATAAAATCTACATTTTTTTTCTTAACTAGACTTGTTCTAGTCTAGCTTAAATATAAGTATAAATTATGTCTTGTTCTGTGCTTATGTCTTCTAGCGAAATTATTTATCTTTTGCAACCACCAACGACCATAGACAATGGTGATGACTGGGAAAAAGTGTATTTTTTCGTAGTAGTAAAGTAAGTGGATAAAAAGTTAAAAACAAAGCCCTGTACAAAAAACAATTACTTGGCAATATTTTCAATATATTTCAAATTAATTTTATACATCTAGATGTATAGACCACCACCACCATATCACTACATAGTTTATAACAAAGTCACTTCTCGCTGTCTGTCTGCAGTTTTTTTAATTATATAGAGTGATTCAAGAGGAAGGTTTTTTATGTATTGTAGAATACATGTATAATATAGTATAGAAACACTAATAAATTTAGATTTTTGGCTTTTAGGCGAAACGAAGTTCGCTGGGTCAACTAGTCTACTATAAAACGAATACCTACCTATTATAAAAAAAATGGGTAGAATCCTCCATTTACTACTTCTAATAGCACTTGGCCGCTTATTTTACTTTCTTTCTTTTGAGGATATAACTCATACTCAATTAAGTAGACTGTAAATTAGCTCTCCTGTAAGTTGTATCAGGTATTTTATTCTGGTTCGTTAACTACAAATCGTTTTATCTAGATACATGAAACTATTGTAATTATGACATTCAAACCATACTTAAAGCGTTTCGAAGCCACTAAAAGCTTATCATTATAGATCTTACACGAACACATAAAAGCGTAGAAATTATCAGGCATTATACATGTCGTAAGCGACGCCCTAACTCTCTTTACAGATAAAAAAGTGTACGATAAGGAATAACGGTCGAAAGCGTTTTCCCGCCATTTTTACTGTCACGTTTCTACGTTATCTGTGGTTTACACCTTGTAAAACTCTATGCTCTATTTGCTTATTCTAATTGTCTCCGGTATGCGCGGCGCGAGTCGGTTATGTATGGAGGCGATAATTTTATTGAACCGTTTATGGTGTTGGAGCGAAGTGGAACATTATCGAGCGCGGTTTTGGATCGTTAGAATATTTTTAACAAATATAAGAAGGCCTTTTTAGCGTTTGTGGTATAATATGTAAAGCAAGTTTCATTTAAATCTGAGCTTTATTTATGAATTATTACAATTAGTTTCGCTTTGAATACAAATTTTGTACCACTCCGCCACCTATTTCTATCGAAAAACATCAGTGTTGAGTTTTGCTGTATTCGGGTTTCTTGTGTGTAGTAAGTTATACACACTTATCCATTGCATATTCGATGCATTGTAATGTTATCCTCAGGGTGACAACGCATTTGTAACTAACCTCCAGTAAATTTTACTTATTGGGGTTGATTTCAGATGTTTATGTGTTGCAGTATACTATTAGGTAGACTGCATGCTCATGTGCTATTCAACTTCGTTAAAAAAATGTGTTTGAAAGAGCAGACGCTCTTACAAACACATTAGAGAGACTTTATTAGAGAGACTCTATAACTTAATTATGCTCGTTAAATAAAAACAGATTAGCTCTTAACTCTACATTTCTGTTAAAATACATGAATTGAACAGCGATGTTAAATAAAATCTAATATATAAAATTCTCGTGTCACAGTTTTTGTTGCCAAACTCCTCCGAAACGGCTTGACCGATTTTTACCAAATTTTATATGCTTATTCAGTAGGTCTGACATCTATTTTTCATATCCCTTAAGGGTTGTCCACCCTTAAATTTTTTTATTTATTTTTTATATGGCAATACAACGTTTGTATGTTGTTTAAAGATTGAAGTAGCAAACAAGAAGCACATAACTTCATATAGAACAGGGGTTCTGTCTGAAGTCTGTCACAGTTGCGTTGCTAGTGCTACTCTCGAGGACGAAGGTCGCCTGATATAAAAGTTAGCCGGCAATCACACCCACCGAAACGCAAGAAATGCTTCACGCTATAAACAGATGTGGAGGTGGTATTATTGTTTTTACTATTACTATTATCTAAACTAGGCCGTACCTGTATCTTAGATAATAAATCCTTCCGTACATTTTAGTAAGTTGCATATATATATATACTAGTCACCCGTAGCATCGGCCGAAATTCGACCGTAATTTAAATTAAAAATCAAATGTCATCTGACATTCTTGACGTTGTGTCTTTTCATAGTAAGACATTGAATGTTCTATTTCATTTACTAAGTACATATGTGTTTGTGACAAATGCAAGGCAGTGTGTGTAATGTGTTTTTAGTTGATTTTATGTATGAAAAATGCATTATTTGAAAAAAATATTAACATTCTGCACTCCTTCTCTACGTCCACTATAACCGTGCAAAATTTCATACTAATCCGTCCGCGGCATATTACTTAAAAATCCGTCACAAATTTTTGCTTCACGTATTAATATAATAATTTCCCATAACAATAATATTATTACTCTAGAAAATACTACCACTGTCAAACCATATTATGAGTTACTCACTTGTCTTTATTTAAATTGTTTAAAAACACAACGGATATGCTACGACCATTACGGTGAAAATACGGAACCCGCATTATGGCAAACTTTATTATCGATTAATCGATTAAATTTTTTTTTTACAACTTGTTTTTTACAACTCGCAAGTTTCGGGTTATAAGAAATTCGGTAAGCCTTTAACATAATTCTAAGAAGAAATGTGTTTTGGGGTAGAAATATCATAAAAAAAAACTATTTAAGCTCCTTTTACATTTCTTTCTTAATGATTTTATTCCCTGTTAAGCATCGCGTCTTATAATGTTATTTTAAAGAAAAATATTCCTCTTTTATGCCAGTGTCTTTAAAATGAAGTTTTGTGTACTTAATTACGCGATAAAAATGCATACATGTACCGAAGTTACTAGTATGGACTGCGAATAATATCTTTTTGTGTATTCTCTTTTATTTTTAGTTTTTCGTGTTGCCAGACTGCTAGTAGACGGTTTTAAGCTGTAATTTAATTATGTGACGTGGTAAATTCGCATTGGGTGTAGTGATAATTTTACGAAACAAGAGATTATTATGAAAACAAAAAATCTGACTGCTAAAACTGTTTTTGTCATAATATTTTTATAATTTAACGCTTTTTACGATTTAGTTATGATAGTATAAGAGTAATATAATACATATAATTTTCAAGGTGGTAGAACCAGTGTAGTTCGACCGTGGATTACCATCTATGTCTAGCGTGATGCGTTTCTTGCGTTTTGATGGAAGGGTGTGGTTGCCGGCACACTTTCACATGAGGCGACCATCATAGTCCTCGGGAGTAGCAACGCATCTGTGATTGACTTCAGATGGAACCCATGTTCTTTATGAAGTTGATTATACATGGGCTTGGGCGGCAGTGACCACTTACCATCAGGCGGACTGCATGCTCGTTTGCTACTTCAGTCAGATAAAAAACATAAAAAAATATATTTTTGGAATGGTCTATGTACTCCAATTTTATTTAATTCATACCTATATTGTCATTATAATAAAAAATGCCCTTGCCCCCCGTTTTGTTCTACTTAGGGCGCAATTTTGGTAAATATTATTAAGCACACAGTTATGCCTTCACTACAAAGTATAAAACAAAGCCGCTTTCTCGCTGTCTGTCCCCATGTATGCTTAGATCTTTAAAACAACGCTACGGATTTTAATGCAGTTTTTTAATACATAGTGTCATAGTGTCATGTCATAAACGGAAGGTTTTTATATATAATACATGTATTATATAGGGGAGGAACACTGATAATTTTTGATTTTTGATTTTTAAGCGGTACGAAGTTAGCCGGGTCAGCTAGTTTGTAATATTTTAAAATATTTCATCTCAGTAAACGTCACAATCCTATTTAATCTGTTACTTAGTTAAATACATACGTGTAGTACGTCCACCATTGATGAACTTTTACTTTTCGTAGCACTTTCATAAATAATGTTTTGTGATATTCATTTTTCTAAATTTATAAAAACTTTAAAATTGATAGACTGTAATGCAAAATCTTGATCGGATTTGAATGGAATTTAGCACTTAAATATCTTATGAATTAGATTATCCTCTAGCATAGTCTTTGCTCCTAGTAAACGTTTTTCAATATGGCTGAGCGTAAAGAACCTTGTTATAGCAATTTTTTAATCCGCTGGTACCTTTTTAAAATATTTGTCGTAGTTTTTCCAGATCGGTTCAAATGAAATGTCTTTATTTTATATGCCTAAGAGGCCTCTTACAATTGGTCAGTTACAATATGTTTTCTTAAACTACCACTGAATCGTAAAACGACTTCAACTGAGAGGAGCAAGAAACTCAGCGGGCTTGTCTCTATTCTTAGTATAATCTTTAAGTAAGTTGTTATTATTTTTTTAATTATTTTTTACATCTATTACTAACTTATGTAAAAATAGATGGAACGAGTCTGTTTGTTACTCAATCACGCTAGAGCCGCTCGTCCGTTTTTCATGAAATTTTACGTGGATATAGCTTATTTAACTGGTCAGTTTATAGGCTACTTTTGATTTCCATATTTTGCACTATTTGAAGATAGCGACTAACTTTGTGACATTCATTTTCTGTATCGAAGCATGGGTAATTCGGCTACTCTATAAATATAAATATGAATGCTTGTCTTTTATGTGGTGGTGTAGAAAACGCACGGTACAGCTAGTAGGCAATAAAGCGTAATGTTAAATGTCTAGATTAGGCAATTGCTGAGTTCGCTGACAAGGCACTATCCTCGAAGTGTGAGAAATACGCCTGACATACAACACCACTCGAGCGCACAAAGACACCGCTCAGCGTTACCAGGAACGTTTCTCGTTTAAATAGCTTTATCTACACATTCCATAATCTGAACATATATTTATAAGTGTAAATGAAATTGAATTGTCGTGATTTATAAAATTACTAGCTCTTAACCGCGGCTTCGCCCGCAGTGGCAAAGGGAATTAACATTAGCATTTGATATCGTGATTCAGAACTTGCAAATGAATTTTACTAACGTCATCTATTAACAACGCCTGGAAGTACTAAATATATATCATCTACTGATAAAACATCGATATTCTCATGGGAAACTGCGGTAAAAATTAGCCTACGTCACTCTCCGCCCTCCTATCTCCCAGCATATAAACCATATCATATAACAGCTATGTGGCGACGTGAAAGAGGAATAAGCAAATACACTTGCACATTTATAATATTAGTATGGATTCTAGATTCCTTGCTAGTGAAACTCATGGATTACATTGTATGTCGACTTTTGAAACTTGTATTTTTTTACATGCATTTTTTTCTTGTTACAGTTAGATTGTGATCCCTTTTACAACTGGGGTCTCCCCTGTAATTTAGCAGAAATTGATTATCACGTGTTAAAGGATTTGGAAAAACATCATGTATATGACCTGTCTAAAATTTCCCCATGCTATTTTTAAAGGCGAGAAAAGTGTGTCGACTCACATGCGCACCTATTTTGACTTTCTCAAAAAGTTGGGGATTAATAGGGATAAAAAGGGAATAATATTTGTTAATATAGAATTTGTGGTCAAAAAGTGGATGAAACATCTTTCCTATGGGGGTTGTTGTCAATAGTACTTTCGTCTGCCATGCATGTTGTTGACCGCTGCTGTCGCCCTCAAGATTTTTTCTCTCAATCGTCTTCTAAAACATGGTGAGAGAGGGAGTGGAACGCTATGCTAAACCAACACAATACGGCAGGTGAAAATAAAAATAGCATATATATAAATCTAATAATACGTGAAGCAAAAACTTGTGGTAAAGTAATATGTCGCGGACGGATAAGTATGAATTTTTTTCACGATTATAGTGGACGTAGATAAGGATTTCAGAATATTACTTATTTTTTTAAAATAATGCATGTAACATACATAAAATCAACTAAAAACACATTACACACACTACCTTGCATTCGACACAAACACATACATAATAAACGAAATAGAACATTCAATGTCTTTTATGAAAACACGTAACGTCAAAAATGTCAGATGTCTTTGTCAAAATGGCTGCTATTGCTTTTAAATGCAGCTTAGTTAATTAAACCTCTTTTTATAATTAACGGGTGCGTTCAAAATTACTTGCAAATTGTTACATTTTATTTGAATTTGAGAAATATTCGTGCTACTTTGGACAATATGAAGTGTTTTAATTTAAATTACGGCCGAATTTCGACCGTTGCGACAGGTGACTAGTTCAATTAATTAACTAAAACTTCCACAAACTGTCTGACGTAGCAAAAAAGTATAGAATTAAAAACAAAACGTGAGGTCAACAAACACCGGTTTACCTGACCCGTATTATATGGTAATGTGGCGCGAAGAAAAATCAATTTTAATTTCAAAATGGTGGACATTACAATTTTAAACCGATCGACTGTTTGACGATTCGTTGACCAAGTTTTTTTTAATAATTCTTTTTGTAACATTATTTTATAGCTAGGTTATTCATGGGGCTTCGCTCGCTTCGGTCACCACGTTTTTTTTTTTATATCTGACTGAAGTAGCAAACGAGCATGCAGTCCACCTGATGGTAAGTGGTCACTGCTGGCCATAGACATCTGTAATCAACTTCATACAGAACATGGTTTTTAACTAAAGTCAATCACAGATCCGTTGCTACTCCCGAAGACTATGATGGTCGCCTCACGTGAAAGTGTGCCGGCAACCACACCCTTCTATCGAAACGCAAGAAATGCTTCACGCTAGAAATAGGGGTGGCGGTGGTAATTCTCCGGTCGAACTACACTGGTTCTACCACCTTATTATAATTAATATAATATGATTGTAGATTTTTTTATATAATAGGGCAAACACCACATATCCTGAACATTCCCGGCAGGCTGTCATACCCTTTTAAAACTTCAAACGCTCGACTTTATCTTGGGTTTACTCTGCTTTACATACACGCCACTTTGACCATCTTCTTTAAAGTCATAAGGACTAAAATCGCTCATAATATCCATAACCTTTACTCCAGTTATGTACTGTTTGTTCAGATGTCTCTGTTTGCACGTCCTGTGTGCTGTCGCCTTAACGCTGAATGGCGACGTGCTTTGACAGTTTTTGTATTTAATTTCGTTTTTTTTTTAATGAATAGTGGTAGAGTTTTTCGATTGCATTCGGCCATCAATTAAACATTTATAAATAAAAAAATATATAGTACGGAATATGAGTGTGGTGTGGTGGCGATGTAGAGTAGAACAACTCCCTCTCTTACCTAAGGGATCAAGGGAAAAGTGGCCATGAGATAGGACAAAAAATTTTCGGTTTTTTGTTTTTTTTTATTTGACTTATCAACTACATTACATATTTGACAAGTTACTATTAACGTTAACGTTACCTACTGCGGTTACAAATAATAATACGCTTTCTACACTCATAGCCTCACACTAGGATATTCTCCTTTGTGGTGGATACCATGGGCAAACACAAGACAAATACACAAACACCCAGACCCAGAACATGAATCTAAACTCATCATTCAGATACCTGTCTGGCCGAGAATCGAACCCGGGACCCATTGCGCGTCAGACCGGTATAGTAACCGGTCCACCACGCGGGTCGTCTACTAAATACATGCCAGATGCGGTAACAATAAAAATCCCTATAACAATTGAACTCTACAGACACTTACGACGCCAAAAATAACATTGCTTCAGTCATAACTTAAATTATAATCATAAAATATAACCACTCAAATTGTAATTTACGGTTTAATTAAATGAAATTCAAACAATTTGAAGCCTTTTGTAGCTAATCTAAAAAAATCAACGACGATTAATCTTTTTAATTTTTTACTCTCCGCCGTCTTAAAATGTAAATGGTTTTCCAGAAAAACAAGGTCATGAATTAGAACAATAAAAGTATAATATAAAGACAGAAGCAAATGGCCGCTCATTATCTGCACATAAATTTGGTGATCAGACCCGTGAAGGAAATGATGTCTCACCGCTACCGTGTGAACTATAAGCTAAAAGCTGTCTCATTATGCGATAATTTGACTATAAGGTATTAGTTATGTTTGCCGCATTAAAAAGCTGTTAGTTTTGAAAATTATATATTAATACGTGAAGCAAAAACTTGTGATTCGTTTTTAAGATACTTGCCGCAGACGGAGATGTATGAAATTACGCACGGTTATTGTTGATATAGAGAAGGATTGCGCAATGCTAATATTTTTTCAAATAATGCATAATTCATACATAAAATCAACTAAGAACACATTACACACACTACCTTGCATTTGACACAAACACATATATAATAAACGAAATAAAACATTTAATGTCTTATGAAAACACAACGTCAAAAATTACAGTGTCTTTGTCAAAATACCTCCTATTGCTTTTAAATGCAGCTTAGCTAATTAAACATTTAACGGGTGTGTTCAAAATAACTTGAAAATTATTACAATTTATTTGAATTTCAGAAAAATTCGTGCTCCTTTAGACAATTTGAAGTTTACTTTTTTATTTTAAATTACGGTCGAATTTCAACTGTTGTGATGGGTGACTAGGTAATAGTATTAAAGTAAAAAGTTATTATGAATCGAGGCATAAAAGCGTACTAAATCAAATAAACTCTTTTTAATGCACTTCCTAACCGTCCGTTCTCTGAGAAGGTATGGCCGGGTCCGGGCAAAGCCGCGGAAACAATCTAGTATGCGATATGCTAAGTCTGTCTCAATAAAACGTGAATAATTGTGAGTTGTAACAATTATTTATTCAATTTCATTGTACGTTGTACTGTAAAAACTTAATATAAAACGAGGCATAAAATATATTAAATGATGTGAAAAAAAAAATGAAACGAGGCATAAAATTGTCTTAAATTATACAAAATGAATAATCAAACAAGGAATAGAAATGTCCTAAATTATGCAAAAAAATATATGGAATAGTTTAACAAAAACATAAAACAAGGATAATATAGGCTGTAATTTTTGTAAACTGTTGATTTATTTGTTCAACTTCTTATGTTAAAAGTATATAATGGATACTAAGTGATATTTAAACAAAAGTCATAATTAACTCATTATTAAAAATATTTAAAATTATTATTTACAGTAGTTTTAATAGTTACA
Organism: Spicauda simplicius; assembly: GCA_949699795.1. Lineage (NCBI taxonomy): Eukaryota > Metazoa > Arthropoda > Insecta > Lepidoptera > Hesperiidae > Spicauda > Spicauda simplicius. The sequence goes on along the minus strand of OX453082.1, from coordinate 12,562,672 downwards.
TGTACTATGCTTTACTTGGATGGCATCTTCTGCTTACATTTTTCATATTTTTGGAATGGACGTGAGTAGGTACATTAAAAAACATAAACAGATGTTAAATACATTTATTAAATAATCCTTATTTAGTAATGTACCTATTTTAGGTTTTTGCTTTTTACAATTTTAATTTAATTTTCATTAAATTTTAATTTTATTATTCAGATTTATTTCTTTCAAGTCATATTACGTAATATTTGTTCTTATTAAGTTTCCTAAGCGTTCTTTCATCACTTTATCCATTAGCCTTTTATCTATCTCCAGCAGTGGACCATTGCTGGAGATAGACATCTACTAATAGAAGTTTTACATTGGTAAATCACTGCGCCTGGCATGCGTTTCGGTGACCGCAGTGGGTGTTGATGCTACACAAGAAGACGTTACTGCCCATCTCCTGGATTTTGTTCTTTAATCCTCTCCTATGACATCCACGGAAAGAGATGCGGGTTTAACCCCCTTTGAAAAATATTAAAATTCACAGTAGAACGTATATGATCCGCCAATGTAGTTACCACGCGCACACCTATTTTGTTTTTCGAATACCCCCCCTCCCCTCCCCTCTGAAACCAAGACAAGGCTACGCCCGTAAGTGACGCTATTCAAAACTACCACATGGCAATATACTAAAGCAATAACTAACAATGAAACTAGACACTTACCCCTTTAGTATTCAATCCGCGTTCCTTTACGCAAAGACGCATTATCTACCATCTAAATAATACCAGCAGCTAACTGTGGCCCGTATGGACGAGTTTTGAACGAAACGGAACGTTTTCACCGCGATCCCACAGATTATAAAGTTGACAAGCGTGAGCGGGAAACGGTTGGTTCCGTGTTTATTTATTAAATGTCGTTATTAAGGCTTTGTTGTCATGCCTCTCAGCCTAGCTTTGTTAACTGTTATCGGCAAGTTCCCGTAAATTAAATAACTAATGAAATTTTGCTGTTTTTTGTAAGATTAAAGTAGCAAATAGGCATGTAGTCCACTTGATGGTGAGTGGTCATTAACGCTCATGGACATCTATAAACAATCTCATATAGAACAGGGATTCTATATGAAGTCTAGTCTACTAGTCTCGTGAGCTAAGATGGTCGCCTCATATGAAAGTGAACCATTTTTTTTTCTCCTTATAAATTTTAATTTTTATTTTTTTTAATAATGATTATATGAAAATTGGATGCAACTTTTACGTAATTTCTTTTTATTTTTGATAGCTGCGGTTTATTTTTTGATGCAAAATAATGTTTAAATTTCAATTGTTCACTTTTTTGGTCTTTATTTACTTTATGAACTTAGCTTTTTATATATTTTATATTTTAACGTTCAAGGTTTTGGTTATTAGATTAGTAGGTATTGTAATTTTACCGTATCGCCGAAATAACCGTTTTTGAATATTTCTAAAATATTATCTGATCCATTCCCTCACGGAACCCAAAAACCAACTCGTGCCAGCCACCACAAAACCAGTAAGCTGTATAATTATTAACACCACCGAGTCACATCCGACGTGACCAGAATGGGAGCTCATGCCGTGTATGCGGGCACCGACATCTGTCTAGATTAAGAGGATTTTTTTCTTTAGAAGGTGAGGTTAGGTTAGGTTAACATTTTGCATGTCATTAAACCATATTTTTTTCAATAATGGACACGGGTCTTCTATTAGAACGAGTATTTTAGACTAAAAAAGCCTTATTGAGCGCGGATTTTTAGACTTCACGCACCAATGAGATTTTTCCGGAGTTTGTAGAAATATTACAAGTATTCAAATTTACTTATCGCCGAAAAAAAAGAGTTTTAATCTTCTTTAATAGTTTATGGAACCTTTCCCAGCGGAACCTCAAAACCAACTCGTGCCAGCCACCACACAGTAAGCTGTATAATTGTTAACACAGAGTCTCATCCGACGTGACCGGAATGGGAGCTCATGCCGTGTATGCGGGTACCGACATTTGTCTAGATTGAGATTTTTTGTCTAGAAGGTTACGATGAAACGTGTATATCGTTTAACTATTATTGTCCCATTGCTGGGCCTCCAAAAACTTTTATGTTTGAGATATTTTTAGTCTAGATGGGTAGGGTAGGGTAGGTTAGGTTAGGTTAACATTTTATATGTTGTCAACACAATTCTTCCATTGCGGGGCACAGTTCTTCTATTAGAATGAGAAAGAGAAAGAGTTTTAATCTTCTTTAATAGTTTATGGAACCTTTCCCAGCGGAACCTCAAAACCAACTCGTGCCAGCCACCACACAGTAAGCTGTATAATTATTAACACCGAGTCACATCCGACGTGACAGGAATGAGCTCATGCTCCGCGTATGCGGGCGCCGACACCTGTCTGGATTGAGATTTTTTGTCTAGAAGGTTAGGATGACATGTTGTGCAGGTCAAATCGTTGCTGTCCCACTGCTGGGTTTCTGCTTTAACGAGAGAGTTTAATGAGATTGGTAGACTCTACTTTACTTTGTGGAGATTAGCCCCCCCCCCCCCCACCAGGTGGAGCGATGACTTAAGGAAGACAACGGGAAACCTTTGGAGAGGGCATAGGATCAGTTGGTAGTGCCATTTAGAGGAGGCCTACGTCCAGCAGTGGACATCAAAGGGCTGCAGGATGGATGGATGTTAGACTTTACAAACTAACGAGATTTAATTAATCTCAGGTGTGTATGTCAAATCCAATATCTGGTATACATCGGGAAAGGAAAATTGAGCCCGGACTTTTCCCCCATTCTCTTAGTCGTCTATTACGACAGGCAGGGGATACCGTAGCCCTATTCTGGTCCCGGAACTACAGGGACAACGGGACTAGCCTGGTAACTACAATAATTGATGATTACTATAATTACCATACTAATAACTTGTCTACTTTCACGAATAATAAACATTTGTTTCTAATGACTTCTTTATCTGTCATGTGTTGGTAGCATGTAGGAAACGCGAAACTAGTTAAAAACTCAGAGAAACTAGTTGAAATTTGCGTAGATAAGGTTTAATGGTGCTGCTGAATTTGTGGTAACTGGTTAATGTTTGAACGGTGTTGGTAATATCATAGCTTTCGGTACATAATAATTAGCGAAGTAAGGAATGCTTTAACATTTGCAAATGCGAATAAACCACATCGACATTCGCGAATGCGAAAGTATTTTTTTTTTCAATATTTGGTGTAGGGTGCTGGAGGTTTTTTTTATAAGATCGAAGTAGCAAACGAGCATGCAGTTCACCTGATGGTAAGTGGTCACTACCGCCCTGCGACATCTGTAAGCAACTTCATACAGAAAATGGGGTGTCAATCGCAGATGCGTCGCTACTCCCGAGGACTATGATGGTCGCCTCATATAAAAGTGTGCCGGCAACCACACCCTTCCGTCGAAACGCAAAAACTGCTTCACGTTAGAAATAGGTGTGGCGGTGGTTCTTCCCCGGGCGAATTACACTGGTTCTACCACCTATAAATTCCACAACATGCACACGGCAAAAACGACAATGAAAAAGAGCTCTCCTTCAAAGCCTGTAAGGCTTCTGCAACTTCTTTGTTTACACATCTTCTTAGGCTTGACTACGATCCATCAGGTACAATGATTACTTTTCATTCATAAATGGTTTTTTCTTCGACTCGCAACATGAAAATATTTACCACAAGTTAAACCTTAGATACTTATCTGAATTCCACCAATTCGCACTTGGCCAGCACGGTGGATTACGGCCTAAAACTCTGTCATTCTGAGAGACGACCCGTGCCCAGCAATGAGACAATGATGGGTTGTACTCCCACTTATCTGAATAGCCCGCTAGAATTGAAAAAAGGATGACCAATTAAAATTTCTAAAATGAATTTGAGAAACCCGGACATACCCGAAAGATAACGTTACCGAAGTCTCAGCGGACACGTATCGTAAGATGAATTCCAACTCATTCATACAAACACCGTTTTTTCTTTCGAAAGCACACAAGAACCCATCTGTCATATTTTATCTTTGTCTGTCTTCGCTTTGTCCGTTTTGTATGATTCAAAGGTTTTGGAAAGGATTCTGATTTAGTGAGGTTTAGTCAATAGGGACTTGCGTGACCTAGCGGTCGCTCGGTTTCAGGTTCGATTCCCGAACTCATAAACAGATAAATTATTTTTGTTTTAGACATCTAGTGTTGTTATTTTTAGACATGCGAGAATATGATTAAGTTGTGCTCATTTATGATTAATTAGTTTAACCGGCGAACTTCGTTTCGCCTAAAAGTTAAAAATGTAAAATGATCTGTGTTCCTCCACTATATTTTGCATGTATTATACATAAAAACCTTCCTCTTGAATCACTCTTCCTCTTGAAAAAAAACGCTCTCTACAGTCATAGCCCCACAGTAGGATTTTCTCCTGTGTCATGAATGTATCTGAATGATGAGTGTATCATCATTCAGATACCTGTCTGGCCGGGATTCGAACCCGGGACCCATTGCGCGTCAGGCAGGTATGGTAACCGCTCCGCCACGCGGGTCGTCAAGTCACATTCTATCTATTAAAAAAACTGCATTAAAATCCCTATCGTAGTTTTAAAGATCTAAGCATGCATACTTTGTTTTATACTATGTAGTGATGTTATGCCAACATTTTTATGCAAATACCGTGATGGTCATTTTTGAATTGAAGTCAAGTCGCTTGTTGTTAGTTAGTCATCTTGTTTTAATATTAATAATAATAATAAAAGTAGTTCAAAAGATTTTTTTACTGATAGTAGGAATTCTGATTTTATTCGTACTTACAGCAATTGTCAAATGCTAAGAATAAAAAAAAACATATGACTCTACTGTTTTTTTTAAATGCCAAATTTATCAAACTGTTTTTTACGTAAATGTAACTTGTTATTATTGTACATTAAACTATTAAATTTAAAAATTATTAACTTGTACATTAAACTATTAAATTTAAAGAATAATTTAAATTATTTTTCAACAATTGGCCTTCCTGAATTTACCTAGCCTTATACAATATAGCTATATACATATTACACAATTTAAACAATAATTAAGAAGAAGTATTAAATCAAAACTGAGTATCTAATTTGATATACTTTATTTGTTCAATTTTATTCATAACTTAATAGGAAAAATTCCTACTTTCCCTACTAAGTTAGGGATAAAATTGAGTTATATAGCGAACAAACACAGTTTTTTCATGTTCATGAAACACACTTAAATGTGTCTATTCAAGAAATGAAATCCATCAAATAATATTAAAACATTGTAGTTCATTTTCACTTTAGAAAATGAAATACAAAATCAAAAATACTGAGATAAAAATGATTAAAATCCCGTTAAAATACGTGCTAAGTTATGAAAGTGCGTTTCCATTTCCATACAAAGTTTCCATTCACCAAAAATCAGACTTACACAGGCGACACGACATTTCGTAACCCCTCTTAACCTCACGACATAACATTACCCAGTAAATACAGTCATTGTGATTTAAATAAATTTAAATTAACCATCCTTCACATGTTAAGTGTGGGTATAGTGACCATTTCTTTTGCGTTACAGAGGACTCGTTTGAGAAATGAGTTTGTGAGTTAAGACGGTAATTTTCAAACATATAAACAATAACAATAACAATAACAATAACAATAATTTATTTAATTCAGACAAAGTCCATATTTTAAATTTACAAAATAAAAATTAAATGCTAAATGCTAATGTGTTAGTAACAATTTTACTTACAACTATATTAGTAACTTATCACTAATGACTCACATGAGACGAGCACAACACACAAAAACATGTAATGCTTATATTATCCTACCCGTCACCAATCCCATCCAGTAATTTTGTATGGGACAATCAAATCTGTCCGCAATCATTTTCAAAATACCGTTGGCGCTACCACGCAACCGGCAAAACATAGCTGCGGCTCGCTTTCTCATTATGGCATGGAAGCCGTCAATCCGCGCGGTTGTGAACATTTGAGATGCGCTGCATTGTCGCGGCAACCCCAACAGTATTCTGAGTGCATTATTGTATTGTACCCTAAGAGCATCATACACTCGACGCGTATATTTGACCCACAGGCTGCTCGAGTAGAACGATTGACAGTATGCTCTAAAAAGCGTTAATTTGACATCCTCGGTGCAGCGAGCAAACCTGCGAGCCAACATATTACATCTTATTGCAAGAGCACGTCGCTCTCGTTCCACATCAAAATCATCCTTAAGATCATCAGCGACCATGTGACCTAAATACTTAAATTTATGTACTAATTTTAAAGCATAAAAAAACGTGCGGCATTCGTTGCCTGTCGCGGTAAATCTATTGCATAGCACTTTTTATCAACTTATGCAATTATAATTATTTATTTATTTATGCAGTGTTTTTTTTTCTTAGAAATTAATTCAAGTTTTTTTTCTTTGATACTATATATTTTCTTACAAATAGCTGCTTACTTATTCGTCCGATTTCCGAGCAGATCGTCTCGATCCATGCGTAACGCGTAACGCTCGACCGCGCTACATGGTAGGCGGAGTGTTAGGTTTGTTCGTTACGGAATTTCTTGATTCGGTCGCCACACTCAAAGCCCGCGATAAAAGCTATGCAATAGTTTAAAAAGCTGGCTGAGTAATAATGGCCTCATGGTTGTAAGTTGCCCACTCAATCGAGGGTCCGAGGTTGGGATTCCAAGCACTACAAATTTTTGAAAGTAATTATCACTGCTCTAAGGTAAAGAAAAACGGAATTCGTTAAAAAATAAGTAATGTTATTTATCTCTACATTTTAAACAAAGTCGCTTCCCGCTGTCTGTCCCTATGTATGCTTAGATCTTTAAAACTACGCTACGGATTTTAATGCAGTTTTTTTAATAGATAGAGTAATCAAGAGGAAGGATTCTATGTATAATACATGAATAATGTATTGGAGAAACACTCATAATTTTAGATTTTTTTAGACGGAACGAAGTTCGCCGGGTCAATTAGTTGCTTATTTTTATAACTCATTCCAATGATTTGTTTGAACTACCCAATACCTCTAAATATTGTCATCAGATACATGCCGTTTTAATTGTAAATAAATTGTAATTTACAATTATTCTTAAAAAGCCATTTACGTCCTCAGTTTGTCGGGGTGGCAAACAGACTGAAAACGAGACTGCCCCGCCCAAACCGGGAATTATGTTTCCACTAATTACGAAGCGATATTATACAAACTAGTCACCCGTAGCATCGGCCGAAATTCGACCGTAATTTAAATTAAAAATCAAATGTCATCTGACATTCTTGACGTTGTGTCTTTTCATTTTCATTTACTAAGTACATATGTGTTTGTGACAAATGCAAGGCAGTGTGTGTAATGTGTTTTTAGTTGATTTTATGTATGAAAAATGCATTATTTGAAAAAAATATTAACATTCTGCACTCCTTCTCTACGTCCACTATAACCGTGCAAAATTTCATACTAATCCGTCCGCGGCATATTACTTAAAAATCCGTCACAAATTTTTGCTTCACGTATTAATATAATAATTACATGATGCAATATTATCTTTGTCGTTATATCATTTCATAAAACTTGTATCTTGGAGGCTTTGTGGTTTTCGTATATAGGTGGTGGAACCAGTGTAGTTCGACCGGGACAGTACCACCGCCACACCTATTTCTAGTGTGAAGCCTTCCTTGCGTTTCGTTGGAGGGTGTGGTTGCCGGCACACTTTCACATGAGGGGACCATCATAGTCCTCAGGAGTAGCAACGCATCTGTGATTGACTTCAGAGAAAACCTATGTTCTTTATAATAGTAATAATAACCTTTATTCTCATAAGTTACAACACACAAGCTCATAAGATAAAAAAGAAAATACACAAGATACAATTTATGAAGTTGCTTGCAGATGTCGCAGGGCAACTTACCATCAGGTGGACTGAATGCTCGTTTGCTACTTCAGTCAGATAAAAAAGGTCCTGCGTCGTTTGCGCACGGTACTACTGAAGCGACTAATCGTTGTACATAAAATACATTGGAAACTTATGTTAATAACTGCTTTGTAAAACATGAAACGACAGCTCGACAACGGTGGTTTTGAAAACGGTGTGGTTACCGGCTCACATTTATATGTGGCGACCATCATAGTCCTCGGGAGTAGCAACGCATCTGTAATTGACTTCAGGAACCCATGTTCTGTATGAAGTTGCTTACAGATGTCCATGGGCGGCAGTGACCACTTACCATCAGGTGGACCGCATGCTTGTTTGCTACTTCGATCGGATGAAAACATCTAAGGAATAACAATTAATTTGTGATTGACTTCAGATAGACCCCGGATCTATATGAAATTGATTACCGATGTCCATAAGCAGCGGTGACCACTTATCAGTGGATAGTATGCTCGTTTGTTAATCCAATTGTATAAAAATCGGCTAAGTGCGATTTGTACTCACGCACCAAGGGTTTCGTACCTTTTTTTTATCGCTCGAGGGGGAAACCTTCAAAAGGTATCCGACGCTTAGCGAGTGACGCAGGGTTATGTGGGATTTTTACCGCACTTAAACCCCCCGGTGGCCGTCCTCGGCGCTACAAGGAGGACTCGGGGTTCTCCAAACGAATCGCAACCGGAATCCTCTGAGCGTGTTACCCCATCGGGCTCCTCCCAGATGGGCGGCTGGGCCCAGCGCTCCGTCTAGCCTTTACGGCGGAATGCGACCCCACGTACCGCGGTCCTCCCCGGGATCGCCTGGCTGTACAGTTCAAGCTCCCACTCTAGCCGCCTGCAATCCCGGAAGCCCCTTTTAGTCGTCTCATACGACAGGCAGGGGATACCGTAGCCCTATTCTGATCCCGGAACTATAGGGACGAAGGGTTTCGAACCTTCCATTATTTATAAAATGAACAAAAAAATCACCTTTGTTGTATAGGAAGCCCCCTTCAATTTTTATACAGTTTTATTCTGTTTTTAGTATTTATTTTTGTAACGGCAAGAGAAATACATCTGTGAAAATGTCAACTATCCAGCTAACACGGTTCATGAGATACATCTTGACAGACAGCGGAGTCTCACTAATAGGGTTCTGTTTTATAAAGATCCTTCATTCTTTTTAATAATCAAGGGGTACTCACGATATGCGGTTTTTGAATTCTTTAAGAATTCTTTTTGTAGTGTGTCGTGATATGGAACCTAAAAAAGAAAAAAGAAACTAGACGAAGGGTAGATAGGTTAATCTACAATTAGTGCTTGTCAATGGTTTCTCACCGCCACCGCAGTTTCGCCGTGACCACGATCCATGTAACTGGGTCGAAATATCAAAAAAAAATCTTAAAGAATTCAAAAACCGCATCTCGTGAGTACCCGTTGATTATTAAAATGTATCAATTCCGCGATAATACTAGTCTAAAATCCTTCATTCTTATAAAAAAGCCCTTATGCAAGGCCTCAAAGGCAAGTCCTACCCAACCGGGACATAGCCATAAGCGGTTACCCAAATAGATATTTGCATGCGTTACGTAAGTATGTGCAAAACGACATATTGTTACGAACGAGTCAATGGTCAACCACTGTTTGTTCTGCGAGGTGATGCAAAGTGAAACTAGGTGTCGCGCGCGGTTTTGTCCAGTGGATGGTCTGATCTTTTTACCCGATCATATTTGTTTGTATATATTTATGTATGTTTGTATGAATGTATGCCCATTTCTTTGGGTTCCGTTCTAGCCTAACCGGTTTGATGGATTATGGTATATGACGTATAATCGAAATCGCCGTGGTTTGCAGAGTCGATATTTAATTTTCAAAAACTCTTATTCTCATAAGAGTGCAGGTAGCAATTGAAAGCTAATAAAGAAACCATTAAAAATATACTGTAACACTTCTATGCTAAAATTTTGTAATATATACCCTAAAGACACCACACTCCTGACGCATTCGGGTACTAAAGAAAGCTTTCGTCATTTTGTTTTAAATAAAGCTAAACTCACAGTACATGCGGTCGGTTGCCAGGTCACTTGCTGTAACACTAGCGTTGAGGTCGCTAACGTCGCTTCGGATATGCGACGCGACGGTAATGGTTAACATCGAAATCTGTGGTCTTGGGAAAGTTGGCTTTAAAATTTCGTTCCAGTCTGGCGCAGTTATGTTGAGAGGGGAGGGGGCGGTTTAGCAGATTACAAATTTCTTTAAAATATTCACAAACCCACACCCATTATGCATTTTTTTCAACTCCCCGAAATCAAAACCTGGCTACCCTCATTTGTTTGCGGCAAACTTAACAAAGTAGAATGAATATATTTTTGTCTGACTGAAGTAGTAAACGAGCATGCACTCCACCTGATGGTATGTGGTCACTGCCGCTCGTAATCAACTTCATACAGAACATGGGTTTCATCTGAAGTCAATCACAGATGCGTTACTACTCCCGAGGACAATGATGGTCGCCTCTTGTAAAAGTATGCCGGCAACCACACCCTTCCATCAAAACGCAAGAAATGCTTCACGCTAGAAATAAGTGTGGCGGTGGTACTTCCCCGGTCGAACTATACTGGTTCTACCATCTTGAAAGATAAGTATAAGTATATGGTTCTAGCGAGTAGGTACCACCGTCATACCTATTTCTAGCGTGAAGTTCTTCCGCGAGGTGGAATGATGTGGTTGAAGGCTCACTTTTACATCTTAATCCATATAATATATTAATAGAAAAATGCTATTACACGTATGACGAATTCTTAAACGATGATTTAAAAATATAAAATACAAAAAATATTTAATCTTCTAAAGTTATCAGCATTGTAATATAGTGTCTAATTGTAAGTATTTTATTGATAAATACGAGTATGTGAGTGCCATACATTTAGAACGCCTTCACCGGCATATTCAATTTTTGGCGCCCTTTTCTTTTTTTTTAAACATCTTATGTAATCAATATTATTGTAACCCAAAAATTGACTAAATTAAGATCTTTCTTTCTTTCTTTCTTTCTATACATTTTGTCTGTCGCGGCACGTGTCTGAAACGTTCATGTCTATAGGTATAAGGCGCTTCACACTGACATTGGCGTACCCTTAGGTATCGAACGAACTTGATCCATAAGCATATATAATGGTTAATTTAAATTGAAACGCTTTGTAGTCTGACCCTACCGACCCGTACATACCTACTCTACGTTTAAAAATGAAAACTTAAACGTAAATGGTAATGCAGAAACTGTATAATTATGTAATTACAATATTGCATTTAGTTTTCTTTATTAGGGGTCCGTACCCGTCCCTGTAGTTTCGGGATCAGAATAGGGCTACGGCATCCTCTGTCTGTCGTAAGAGGCGACTAAATGGGACTTCCGGGGTTGCAGGCGGCTAGAGTGGGAGCTCGAACCGTTCGATCAGGCGATCCCGGGAAGGACGGCGGTATATGTGGTCGCATACCGTCGTAAAGACTAGACGGAGCGGTGGGCCCAGCCGACCATCTGGGAGGAGCCCGATGGGGCAACGCGCTCGGAGGATTCCGGTTGCGGTCGGACCGAGTTCTCGGAGTCTTCTTTTTAGTGCCGAAACCACCGGGGGGGTTTTAGTGCGGTAAAATCCCACATAACCCTGCGTCGCTCGCATAGCGTCGGGTACCTTTTGAAGGTTTCCTCCTCGAAAACAAAAAAAAGGGGTCCGTACCCAAAGGGTAGAAACGGAACCCTGTTACTAAGACTCCACTATCCGCCTGCCCGTCTGTCTCTTACCAGGCTGTATCTTATGAACCGTGATAGCTGGACAACTGAAATTTTCATTGATGATGTATTTCTAGCGCCGCTATAATAACAAATACTAAAAACATAATAAAATAATTATTTAAGGGGGGCTCCCATACATCAAACGTTACGGAACCCTTCCGTCGCGAGTTTGACTCGCACTTTTTTACAATATGGAAGTAGTAAATCATGCAATCCATTTGATGGAACTGAAGGTGCAAACGAGAAGACTGAAGTACAAACGAGCATGCAGTCCACCTGATGGTAAGTGGTCACTGCCGCCCTGCGACATGTGTAATCAACTACATACAGAACATGGGTTCCATCTGAAGTCAATCACAGATGCGTTGCTACTCCCGAGGACTATGATGGTCGCCTCATGTAAAAGTGTGCCGATTGTCATTGTGTGTGACGTCAAGTATAGTTCCGCTTCTAAGGAGCTCATCCCAACGTGATAGGTTTAGGCCATAGTGAAAAGTGATGGCACTTTTTCCAACTGCGTATTAGAAGACGTTTTTTTGGGTCTCTCTCTCGTCAACCCATTATTGTCCCACTACTGGGCTCGGGTCTTCTCTCAGAATGAGAGAGTTTAGGCCATAGTCCACCGCGCTGGCCAAGTGCGAATTGGTGGACTTCACACACCTCCGAGAACGTTTTTTTTAAGAACTCTCGGGTGTGTAGGTTTCCTCACGATGTTTTCCTTCACCGAAAATCAGTGATAATTAATTCCTAATACGCACATAAATCAGTGGTGCGTGCCTGGGTTTGAATTTCTGATCTCCCGATTGAGGGCCAGTTTCGACCATTAGGCTATCATAGCTCTCATTAGGCTATCACTGCTCTTTCAGATTTTTTTACTTTTCTTTAATTAATTACGACATAATCACTTACCATCAGGTTGACTGAATGCCCCTTTCCTACTTCGATTGTATAAAACAAAAAAGAATCCACTAGCGACCAATCCAACATCAATCCATCCGCCGACATCTTTTTTTTTAATCCCTTAAAAAAACAAACCGCGTGTTTAAACTGTTGCATATTTTCGCTTATTATTTCCACTGGCAACCTTTACCTGTGTAAACAACACCGTTGCCTAGCAACGCCGCCATTGCTGTGTGGAAACGAGACAGATATACGTGAAACACGTGCGCGAGAAAGAGACACACGGGAAGGGTTTGTTGAACGATAAAGGCTGCGCGAGCGCATAGTTCACGGTATGAAGTTTGCTTTTATTAAGGAAATTATTACTTCCCTTTGTAATATAACTCCGCAGTTCAGAAACATTTCCGGGGCAATAAATGTATTGAAATGATTTGAATGCGTGGAACGACGCATTGAAAGTATCGAGTATTGCTTAGTACTAATAATTTCTTAGGGAATGATTGAAAATTACCATGAGGCCGTGAACATTTCTTTTAATTTTTAAAATTCTCATGCAAAGTTCCATGAGAATGGCCGCCTCTTTGTGCCTTGTAACAGTAGTCCTTAGTACCACTGCAAAACCTTTTCTCTGCATGAGTATACCTGTGTTCGTCCCTGTAGTTCCGGGATTAGAATAGGGCTACGGTATCCCCTGCCTGTCGTATGAGACGAGTAAAAGGGGGCCTCTGGGGTTGCGGACGGTTATAGTGGGAGCTCGAACCGTCCAACAAGCAACCCCGAGAATTAAGGCGGTATATGTGGCTGCATTTCTCTGTAAGCATCGAATGATGAAGGGGGATGGTACACGTCCTCCAAGAGATGAGCCCGAGAGGGGCGCTGCACTAGGGGACACCGGTGCATTCCCGGAGTCCCCTACAAGCGCTGAGGAAGGCCGCCGAGGAGGTTTTAGTGGATAAAAATCCCATATAACCTGGAGTCTCTCCCAAATCTTCGGTGTACCTTTTGAAGGTTTCCTCTCCGTCTCAAAAAAGGCCTGTACTCTAATCAGATGGACTGAACCTTTCTTGACAAACAGATTAAAATCTCTAATATTAGCAATTGCAAAAAAAATGTCATTTTAAATTACCTTCTTTAAAGATACACAAAGTCATTGACAAGCGCATACAGAGATTTACATTCAGAAATAGAAAACCAAAAAAAATAAACCCGCCCACCCAAGTCATTCCCAATTCTCACCTCGCGATGTTGTTTCAACGCAAACACCCTCGCGAAACGCTGCCAAAAAAATAAGGTCGAATAAATAAACAGAAAAAAACATCTTTATTCGTCGACTATTCGTGAATTTGTTAAGTCTGTGGTTTTTTGTGGACGCGTTACATTTGGCTTATTATGTCCTTACGTTTTACAAAACGATCATTGTTTATATAATTGCAAAGATCGCGCATTTAGAAAGAAAGAAAGAAATCGTTTATTTGTAATACGTACACACTCATACAGTTTAAAGTCACAATAATAATATAGTACCAGCTAACATGCAATATGTGAGTGGTATACATCACAAACCGGACCCTTCTCAGCATTATGCTGGTTGATTATTTTCAGCCAGAGCTGGTCTTCCGAAGGATCCGAATGGTGAGGTCACGGCTGGTCAAAAACAGTACAATCTAAGTAAAATAGTGCAATAGACTTAAGAAAATTATTATTTACGTTTTCGTTTACCTTGCAATGATGGACGAAAACAGTTAACGTATTAAACGCAAACTAAATGTACTTAGGGCTACTGTAAAGTTATTAAGTGGCAGATGTTTACGTAAAATAGCATCCCAATTTTGTCGTCGTCTCCGTATAGATATGTAGCGTATACGCAACGTTTTGTAAAGTCGTAGCCAAATATCGTACGAGGCAATGGCAACGTGGTGGGAAAAAAGAGGGAGGGGGTCATATCGCTACATTTAGGGGTCGGCAGAATATTTGGCGACCATTTTTATTTTTCGACAATTTAAATGTTGCCTTTTTTGTCTTCGACAAAATTTTCCTCTATGTGGTGGTGTGGGTGGTGGCTGGCGAATTTAACTTCGGCCTAGGGTGACATGTAAGATCTGTCTATCAGCTAATAGTAAACCTGACCTAATGTGAACCGGCCCTATAAGTTTTAACTAAAGCTTGTAACACCTAGGTAATTATTTTCCAAATTTTGACACCTGACTTAATGAAACGAGCCAAGTGTGAAACCGAAATTGTGGTTAGGGTTAATATAACGCGTTTTGCTTATGTATCCGGCCGGCAGGTGCCTAAGTAGATTTTATCAGTATTTGTATCCATATTTTTGTCTAGACTTAATTAGAGTTCCCTTGACAAAAGGTAAAAACGAAACTCGATTACTAAGCCATCGTTCTTTGTCCGTCTATAATAAGGAGATATCTAAAATTATGTGCATATTATAAATTAATTATCACTGCTTTTTGGTGAAGGAAAAGATCGTGAAGAAACCTACAGACCCGATAGTTCCTTAAAACAAAAAAAAAGTTCTCGGAGGTGTGTGAAGTCCACCAACTCGCACGCTCCAGCGCGGTGGATTATGGCCTAAAACTCCCCATTCCGAGAGAAGTCCCGTGCCCAGCAATGGGACAATAATGGGTTGTACCCAAAAAAACTGTCTTCTAATACGCAGTTGGGAACAGCATCAATTTTACTATGACCTAAACCTTTCACGTTGGGAAGAGACCCATCCTCAGAAGTGGAACATGGACGTCACACAGTGACAATAAATATAAGAGAAGACCCGTGCCCAGTGGATAGTGGGTTGACTTCATACGATTGACTTCAAAGTGGGTGTCCCGAGGGCCAGTGGAGTCATTCGTTCACACTGGGGTCACGCGGATTGCAGCCTTGTGCCAGTTGCCAGGCGCTAACGACACTTTATTGACAATTATTACGCGTAAACCTTCGTATATGATCTAAGTGAAGCTATGCTGGTTTGGCGATAAAGGTAATGGCTAGAGTTACATATTGTATTAAAAGGATCTATGTATTAATACGTGAAGCAAAAACTTGTGATTCGTTTTTAAGATACTTGCCGCAGACGGAGGAGTGTGAAATTACGCATGGTTATAGTTGATGCAGAAAAGGATTACGGAATGCTAATATTTTTTTCTAATAATGCATAAACATATATAAAATTTACTAAAAACACATTACACACACTACCGTGCATTTGTCACAAACACAAATAATAAACGAAATATAACATTCAATGTCTTACTATGAAAACACATAACGTCAGAAATGTCAGTGTCTTTGTCAAAATACCCGCTATTGCTTTTAAATCCGGTTTAGCTAATGAAACCTCTTTTTATATTTAACGGGTGCTTTTAAAATTATTTAAAAATTATTACATTTTATTTGAATTTGAGAAATATTCGTACTAGGTAGGTACTTTGGACAATATGAAGTTTAGTTTTTTAATTTAAATTATGGTTGAATTTCGACCGTTGCGATGGGTGACTAGTTTTTTTTTAATGTTTCCTATAACTTATCTGGTCGGGGTATGGTCACAATTAGAATATACAATAACGACAGTTTATATTGACGGTTGTCGCGATAAGCAACAGTCGACTATTACCGATTTTTGCTCGTGTATGTTCTCCTAATTCCTTACTGTTCAACTTTGTAAAAAATCATACTTCTAGACCAAATTTAATCATGTCTCTAACAGTGTTTTAAAAATAATGCCCAAAGGTAAGGTAAGGTAAGGGCCCAGGAATCATCCGCTTGGTTTGAAAATCTCAAAAAAATTGTTTTATCACTCAACGATGACGCTTTCAGCGCTGAGCAAATGTAACTTCTTATGTAATAAATAAATAGGTTTTATTCAATGTGACATTAAAAAAAATGTGACGGTAATAATAACTAAAATGCATGATTGTAATTATAATAGAAAAAATATAAAAATGGAAATTGTCAATAACAAATTTTATATTTTGCATGCCTTCTATAGGCAGGACACACTGAGCTATACAATTTATATAATATCCATGTAATTACTGTGTTCTTGCAAATAAAGATTATTATAATAATTATTATTATTGAAGAGTCCTGTTTGATGCCCCTTAATTCTTCGTGCCCCTCGGACTTGTCCGACTTAAGGCAGGGGTTGCTTGATGCCATGTTTATTAACATCCCACTTTTTTCTAAAGTAATGTTTGAAAAGGCCATAGATATGCCATCATTGAAAACAATGACTGGCAGGGATAGGTACCAGAAAATATCGTGGCGTGCCCAAAATAACGTGCCAATAGTCAAAGATGAAGAAATCCTTGACTCGGGAACGTGACTTATCTCCAGTGTGAACGCAGCCGTACAAACTCCAAGCAGTTTCGTGGCAAAGGTTCGTCGTGATTATTTATTTAAAAATATTCACTCGTACACAATAACTACGCAGCCTAGTTTTGCAGAAACTGTTGTTTTGTATGTTTACGTTATTTTTATTAAGTACGACGTGTGCTTTGCGGTTTCACCCGTTTAAAAAGTGTGATGACTTCACGGTATCGATGAATTTTATTAAAATGAAGATTAAAACTAAATATAAGGACTGTAAACGACCGGGTGGTACGACCGCCTCACTGATTTCTAGAGAAAAGCAGTTATTGTGTGAGGTGTAAGGGCATGGCAAACTTTTATGTGTAGCGATCATCTTAGTCCTTGTAAGATTCATCTGCAAAGCATCTGCGATTGGCATCACATAGAACCCCTAGTCGGGTGACAAGAGCAACTCACTAACTACAAAATTGTATAATCCCGATTTTTAACTTACACACTATTCTTTAACAATACATTATTAGTACGTAAATAATATATGAATATAATAACCTGTACGATATTTTATCCCTACTTCCCTACTAATATTATAAATGCGAAAGTAACTCTGTCTGTCTGTCTGTTACTCTTTCACGCCAAAACTACTGAACCGATTTTTATGAAATTGTGTACACAGATAGTGGTGACCTTGGGATCCATTATAGGCTACTTTTTATTTCAAAAAATGGGTTGAAAATGTTAAAATCGAGCATAAATGTTTGTATGGTAGTTCGTTTTTGACAAAGAGCTGTACTAATAATTCCGTCAAGGGGTATCTTAGATTTGATTAAAAACTTATGTGAATAATAAAACATTAAAAAATATTGATTTTGAGTCGACAACATATATCCGTAAAACTCGGTATGTCGCGAATTTTGTAAAATTCCAATGCAAATGACAATCTCCGTATTGGCTTTTGACAAAGAGGTGTACTAATAATTCCGTCAAGGGGTATGATAGATTTGATTAAAAACTTATGTGAATAATAAAACATTAAAAAATATTGATTTTGAGTCGACAACGTATATCCGTAAAATTCGGTATGTCGCGAATTTTGTTAAATTCCAGTGCAAATGACAACCGCCATATTGGCCATTTTGCCTGGACGTCATTGTGAGTTCGTTCAGAAATAATACATTTAAATTGGTAACAATTAATTATCATTCAAATAGATGTGATATAAATTTGATTTAATTTACCCATAATATGGGTTTATAATATGAAAATGTATTTATAATGCGAAAGATACGAATAAAATTACGAGGAATTCCCGATGAGTTAAATATTAGGTATACTTGCGCTATCTATTACTGTTCTGTTGAATTACGTTGAATGAACATTTGATAGATGGCGTTATCTACAATACAACTTCGAAGTAATATCGATAAATTGAATATTGATGTTGAATTACTAATAATTCCGTCAAGGGCTACGAAACACTGGTTTGCAAACTTAAATATAAAATAAATCCATGATAGCATATCTATATCTCTTAAGGTTAACTCACAATAATTATTTTTATGTTCCATATTTAAACTAAAAACAATATGTTATTTTCGAGTATGTTGTCTTTTGTACAGTATTAATCCTTATGTAAATAAATGCATTCGTCAAGTATCCGTAAAACTCGGTATGTCGCGAATTTTGTAAAATTCCAATGCAAATGACAATCTCCGTATTGGCTTTTGACAAAGAGGTGTACTAATAATTCCGTCAAGGGGCAAGATAGACTTGATTGAAAACTTATCTCAATAATAAAACATTAAAAAATATTGATTTTGAGTCGACAACATACATATATCTGTAAAACTCGGTATATCGCGACTTTTGTTTAATTCCAAATTCCAACTGTCGCCATATTAGCCATTTTGCCCTGATGTCATCCTGAAGCTTAGTTCATTATGAAATAATACATACCTATAAATCGATAACAATTAATTGTCATACAAATAAATGTGATATAAATTTGATTTAATTTACCCACAATATAAAATTACGAGGAATTACCGATGAGTTATATATTAGGTATACTTGCGCCATCTATCCACTACTACACTATGTTGAATTACATTGAATGCGATAGGTGGCGTTATTTACAAAACAACTACGAAGTCTATCGATAAATTAAATGTTGATGTTGAATACTAATAATTCCGTCAAGGGCTACGAAACACTGGATTGCAACCTTAAATATAAAATCAATCCGCGATAGTATATCTCTATAACTTATGGTTAAGTCACAATTTTTTTTTTGTTCCATATTTCAACTAAAAATATTACGTCAATTTCGAGTGTGTTTTCTTCTGTTTGGTATTAATCCTTAAATAAATAAATGCATTCGTTAGCTTTTACACTATATGCATCACATACATACTTTAAAGATATTAGAGATTTAAAATAATAAAGATCGCGATGTGTCTCTCGGCAGGGGTAGGTAATCGTCTCGCTCGCGCATGCTAATACAAGCCGGCCGCCGATGCGTGTGCATTATTATAGTAATCTGACCACTTGATAGTGTCCAGTTTTGAGTAGGATACGAATGTAAAATGAGTTTGTAAGAATAGCGTCTTTTTGTACTAGACCAGTACAAACATTGCACTTCACCCTGCAGCATCACCCTGAGAACTTTTAAACATACTACAGAAAAGTTAAAATCAATCTTTGTAATCGATGCGTTTTGGTTTAAATGTGGAGGAGGATTTGGTTTACAAGGTGCTTCTTGGTATTGTGTGACCACTAAGATTGTTAATTAATTCAAAGAAATGCGGTTTACAATCGTCTAATTTTAAAATTCTAATTTTAATTTGCCCAATTTTTTAAATATTTTTACATAACAATTATGATCCTAACCACAAATACATATTTTAAATTCGTTTCTTCACTCTTTGTATATCCGGGTAATCGCCGGCCGAGCGGCTAAACTCATTTGGATTGGACTTGCACTATAGAAAAGGTAGTGGAATAACATAATTATAGACTACTTTTTATCATATAATTTCAACGGGGTCGAGATTTGTGCGGGAAAAACTTTGCGATACACTCATTTTTACGCGGGCGAAGCCGCGGGTACAGCTAGTTTAATCATATACCTTCAGGACATTTCATATAAATGAAATTTTGGGATCAAAATATTATTAAGTGCTGATAACTTCATGTTGCATATTTTGAAGTTAGTGAGTTTTTTCTGTCACCCGACGCCCTGTTCTGTATGAAGTTGCTTACAGATGTCTACGGGCGGCAGTGACCACTCACCATCAGGTGGACTGCATGTTCGTTTGCTACAATCGGATAAAAAGGTATAAATGTATCGACGGCGTCTCCATAAGCTAACCATGGATCAACAGAAAATGCACAATAAAATGCATTCGTTGCGTACAACCAGCAATTTTCCTATAGAAATTACCATCGAACCTCGCGTGCGTACAAGGTCGCAAACGCCATGTAATGGTACCTTATCGCCATGACCGAGTTGGTGGTGCATTGTGGCGTTGTGCACGCGACACGACTTTGCGACTGGTCGTGTCGTGGTCGTGTCGTTTTGGAAGTACCGGCGATTTGACACCGAAAGCGCCACCAATCAATTTTACCAATAATAACACAATCTTAGAGCTGTTGCGTTCTATTCAAAAGGATATAATAAGGGAGGTATAGTTATCCGTGATGTACATAGGTTCCCTTTTCGTGTTCTACCGGTTTTATAATGGTGAGTGTTCCGAGAAACTGTTCGATCTGGTTCCCACATCACCTTTCCTTCACCGCACCACTCGCCGAAGAATGAAGTTCCATCCGCATCAACTGGACCCGTGGCGGTCCTCCACGGTTCAATTTTGCGCGCTCGTTCCTGCCGCGGACGTGCAAGACGCGAATGAGCTTCCTGCTGAGGTATTCCCGGAGCGCTATGACACGGGGCTCTTCAAGAAAGGTGTAAAAAGAGCTCTCCATCAAAGCCGGCGATGCGACTCCCCTGGTGTAGCAAATGTCCATAGGCGACGGTGACTGCTTTCCATCAGGTGGCCTGTCTGCCTTATCGTTAGGACTAACAATAAAAAAAGGAAAAAAAGGTGGCAGTGGTCACTTACCGTCAAATGCTCGTAAGCGCTGTTGTGTTCTATTCAAAAGGATAAAATAAGGTAGTTGGGAGCTATCTGAGATGTCCATAGGTGGCAGTAGTCACCATCACACGCTGTCTACACTCATAGCCCCACACCAGGATTTTCCTGTGCCGTGGGTACCATGGACACACACAACGAATACACAAACACCCAGACCCAGAACATGAGTTTAAACTCATCATTTAGATACCTGTCTGGCTGGAAATCGAACCCGGGACCCATTGCGCGTCAGACCGGTATGGTAACCGCTCCGCCACGCGGGTCGTCGAAATACCACCAAATACACGTTTATTTGCTGCTTCAATAAAAAGGGTGTTTTTGAAATTTATTAGCGTCTTCTTGTGTAAAATCAATTTCTAGGTTTCATCCGAGTATTTGTCTTTGTGTGTGTCCATGGCACCCACGATACAGGCATTAAATTAAGTGTGGACTTTGAGTGTACAAAAACTGTTAAGTGTAACAGTGCTAATATACACTGTTCGCATTAGAACTATTTTATCGAGTTTATTTGCATCTCGATACATTTATCGTCTCTGTAAAACTCTTACCGTCCCTTTAAATCTCTTACTCTTACTCTAAACTTAATGTGAACGGGCCCTATGACTCCTAACACGAATTTGGAGAGAGAATATTGTAACAAAAACCTTTCATAGTGACGTAAAATAATGGCTGACAATAATATGCATAACCTGCAGCGAAACAGTGACATTGTCGCTTTGAATGGACTCGGTTGCACCGAAACGGTGGTAACTAATCACCGTTCACCGTTCAACCGAATAACGCAGTTATATCTATGACAGTAAATACGATTATAGCGTGAAGTTAGATGGAGTTACGACGTTTTGAATGTGAATGTTTCTCGAACATGTCATTAGAGGTTTTTAGCGTTTGAAGCAATGAGAAAATCTTCGGTACAAGAACGACCTTTATTAACATTAGGGTGGTCGTACACTTAGCAACTTGAAGCAACAAGTTGCTTGAGGTTGTGGATAATTAGAGGTTTACGCGGAAAAGCGAAGTTGTGTCACGAAAATACTGGTTTTAAGTTATACAATAAATAAAATCAACTACAGTAATCAAAAAATATAAATAAAAATAGTAATGTTACAAAGGTTTTATAGATAAGATATTTTTGAAGGTGGTAGAACCAGTGTAGTTCGACCGGGGAAGTACCACCACCACACCTATTTCTAGCGTGAAGCATTTCTTGCGTTTCGATAGAAGGGTGTGGTTGCCGCCATGAGACAACTTTCTGGGATTTCGTTCGTTAAGATTTCGATTGTCAATATTTTCAAAATCAAATTAATATAAAGAATAAATATCTATTTGGATGTGACTAATCTCCTCAATATAACTAATGTGTAAAAAAAAATTATATGATATCATCATAAGATATTGATTTAATGATAAATCGCAATAAGTTTCTTCACTAGCATCGTTCGTATACAGCCTTAGTTTAAAGGTACAATGGGCAATGTTTACGGTCCGTTGTTCTTACGCAAACACGATAAAACCGACTCTATTCACCGCAGCATAGAGACAAATTTCATTTACCGCGTGTCCGACGTATGCATTCGCCTGTCGTTCATATTTTAGTTTTATGCGGTAATATTAAAGTTGATTTCTGTCTGTTGTTGCGTACAACACGCGAATCGTTCCGGTGATGGCGTCGCAAGGACACTATGTGAAATTGATTCCGAACGATAATCGTTCGAATTGCAGATGATAGCGATACGTGCTTGTCTATGACCTTAGTGCTGTTTCCTGTGTCTATGGTGTGTTGTTTAAAGTTGAGGTAGCAAACGCCTGCAATCCACCTGATAAGTAGTCGCTGTTATTTTGGATATGTAAGCAACGTCAAACAGAATAGGGATTCAAAAAAATGAGCCAAAACTCAAATATCTCTCTCTCTGAAATTGCATTGCATTACATTTTGAATAGTAATGACACTGAGCATTCTTTGGCACAAATTACATACTATTTAATATTTGTTGATGTTCAATTCTAAAATCTTAATTAGAAAACCCGCTACCTAATAAAATTAGTAAAACGCAAAGAACAGTTTTCGATAAATTAATTGCTAGGAAAATTTGGCAAATACCTCATGTCTTGCATCTAATTACTTAGTTATGAACATATTTGAAGAATTAGATATAATAAGAGTATGTATTTAAAATAATTACATTAGACAAACTAAAGTTTATAAATACATCTCGGTTATCAATATAAACTTATATTTAAACAATTTGATCATAGTTCCATAACAAAACTATTTGGTCACATTTGTACGCAGCCATAACAACTAAGCTACGATCATGTTTATAAAACTATAATAGTACATACAGCCTGTTGCACTACCATACATGCAGTCCGCAGTGCGTAGCTGCCTTTACTTGTCGATGATTTGGCTGTAACTTTAACACCTTTGCCTCAAATACTTGTTCTCAATAAGTTTTAGTGAATTTACTTAAAAATATGGCAATTTTTACTGCAAAATATAGTTTAGAAAAGTATCGGAACTGTTTACCGTGTTTTGGTTAAGTTGTATTTTTGAGTTTTGAAAATTAATAGTTTCGATCTCTACGGTATTTTAATCTTAGTGCAGCTTTAAAAATACTTAGGGTCTATGGCGATTAATCATATCCAAAACATTAGCTATTACTTAATTATTTTCAAAAAATGTTAGAATATTACTTATTTTCTTATATAACTATTCAATAACATTTTTAAATGTACGCAGTGTCAATAATACAGTGCCGTTGTTTTTACGTCAGATTCCGCCATCTTATTTTATTTCGATATCGAAAAAACGCATTGTGTGAACTCTCAATGGATTCGTATCTAAACCAATATCACGTTTTTTGAACGACAGATAAACAAAAAGTCTATGTTATGCTCTATTTATCTTCAAAAAGACCAAAAGTATTGAAAGTTTGACATACCATAGATTGAACTTCAAATTCTTGGAAATGACTTTTTCTAATCTATGATGCCTATGTTTTTATCATAGAGAATGTGAAAAAAAATAAGTCTATGGTTTTTTAGTGTTGTGCGTTTTCGAATATATACAAAAATATGTTTCACTAAATGCAACTATGACATACATTGTCATTCGTATTTTGGTGCTGAACTTAGTTTTTTCTATTTCTTTAGCGGAATTTGAAGAGGTGAGTATATATGTTTTACATAAATATTTTAAATACTTTCTGTGGTAGACATTTTATAGCTTAGCGCTAAATATTATGTCTGTTTGACAGATGTTGACAAATTATTGACATATTACAGTTAATGCAAGCGCATTGTTTACAAGCTAATAATAATCACTATTTTTATTAATACATATTAGTCACCCGTCGCAATGGTCGAAATTTGACCGTAATTTAAATTAAAAAACTAAACTTCATATTGTCCAAAGTAGCACCAATATTTCTTAAATTCAAATAAATTGTAATAATGTTCAAGTTATTTTAAACGCACCCGTTAAATATAAAAGAGGTTTATTTAGCTAAGCGGCATTTAAAAGCAATAGCGGGTATTTTGACAAAGACATCTGACATTTTTGACGTTATGTGTTTTCATAGACATAGAATGTTCTATTTCGTTTATTATGTATGTGTTTGTGTCAAATGCAAGTAGTGCACATGCAGGTAGTGTGTAATGTGTTTTTAGTTAAATTTATGTATGTTTTATGCATTATTTGAAAAAAATATTAGCATTCCGTAATCCTCTACATCAACTATAACCGTGCGTAATTTCACACTCCTCCGTCTGCGGCAAGTATCTTAAAAACGGACCACAAGTTTTTGCTTCACGTAATAATATATAGATGGTAAACATAGCCGGGGCCACGTGACTAATATAAAGGCAGAGGATACTTTATACTAGTAATATAAGCAGAAAGCGATTAATAAGTTAGTAATACTAATAAATATATTTCATAACTGTTAATACTGCCACTTTTTTCGCTCCGTTGCCAAAATATAAATATTCTCACGGCAAAAAGTCCCTACATCTTCATTATTGTAATTATGTATTATGGCCTTATCTACTTCCCATACAATTTATTACATAATGATCAATACATCATATTTTATTTTAATTAGACGCACAGATAATGAACGGGCAGTATAAATTGTCACAGATTATAAAACAAAGCTCCTCGCGCGCCTTGACCGAGTTCCCGCCATTTTGAACGTCAAATGACAATGTTAAGTTAAAACCTACTTTTAACTGAATTACGTAAGACGAGACTATTGTCGGTTTGAAGTGACTTGTTGCGATGGAATGGTTTTACCGCTTTTGCCCAAAATGAGAAAGTTATACTGTGTACCTCACGCGTACTTGTTAGAAACAAAATTTATAACAAGCGGCCATCTTGAAAAAATTAAAAAAAGAAGTGCGGTCACAGGTATGTCTTGAGGTTTTGCATTAAACTTTGACTTAAATGTCATTCATAAACTTAAAGAATTAACCATCGTCAGACAATTTGAAGATAGATTGTTTATCCTACGATATGATGAAATGGTATGAAAAGAAATAATACGTGAAGCAAAAATTGTGATGCATTTTTAAGTAATATACCGCGGACGGATTAGTATGGAATTTTGCACGGTTAGTGGACGTAGAGAAAGAGTGCAAAAGCTTAATATTTTTTTCAAATAATGCATTTGTCATACGTAAAATCAACTAAAACACATTGCATACACTATCGTGCATTTGTCACAAACACATAATAAACGAAATAGAACATTCAATGTCTTACTATGAAAACACATAACGTCAGAAATGTCAGATGTCTTTGTCAAAATACCGCTATTATTGGCGCGTTCAAAATTATTTGAAAATTATTACATTTTATTTGAATTTGAGAAATGTTCGTTCGACCGTTGCGACGGGTGACTAGTGAAAAGAAATGCGTTTATCTTATTGTGGCGACCCGCGTAGCTTTGCTTTAATCCTATTGGTCTGATTACTACGCAGCGTTAAGCGTTCGATACAGTCAGACAGATATCTGAATGAAATAGGAGTCTGGGTGTTTATATTAATCTATACTAATATTATAAAGTTGAAGAGTTTGTTTGTTTGTTTGAACGCGGTAATCTCAGGGACGACTGGTTCGAATTGAAAAAATCTTTTTATGTTGAATAGACCATTTATCGTATATATACGCGTCATTTTGTTGCAGCGTGATGTACGCTGCAACAAAATGACGCGGACAAAGTCGCGGGTAACAGCTATCTATACTAATATTATAAAGAGGAAAACGTTGTATTTTTGTATGTATATGAATTAACTTAAAAACTACTGAACCGATTTTAATAATTCTTTCTTAGAATGCTACATTATTCCTGAATAACATAGGCTATAATGGTTGGATATATTGTATTACAGTCTGCGCGAACGAAGTCGCGTGGATTCTGCTAGTCTCTGTATATGGCACTCGCACTTCGACACACAATTCTGTATTTGAACCTTTCGAATCGAGTAACATTACAAGCCCGTAGCAAAATAAAACTAGATTACCGTAAAACTTCCTAGAAACGAATAATGCGTAGATTCGAACCCTAGGCGATGTTTTACGAACCATTGTGTGCGCACGTCCTACTAGTGATTCGATATTCGTTGAGTTATCGATGTATCGATAGATTTACAGGTGGTAGAACTTATAGATCTACTCTGGTAGCACCTCTGTCACACTTATTTGTACCTAATAACACCAGGGTTACGCGTTTTCAAGGTAGAACGCAAGGTCGACCGGGGAGGTACCACACTTGCTTCTAGCATGAAGCAGTTCTTGTTTGAGGTGGAAGGATGTGGTTGCCTGCTTACTGTTATATGAGGCGATCATCATAGTCCTCGGGAGTGGCAACGTATATGTTCGACTTCAGAACACCTGTTCTGTTTGAAGTTGCTTACAGGTGGTCGTAGGCGGCAGTGTCTACTTATCGTCAGTTTGTCTGCTTACCCAAATTTTGGAGGTAGTAGAACTTTTTATGTAGTCTGAAGATTGCTGAGGGAGACATATTATCGGAGGCGTTCCAACTTAGTCCTGAAAGGTAGCAACGTATCTCAGGGCAGTGGTGTAGGTAAGGGGGGGGAGTGGGCCATCGCCCAGGGCCTCGCAGTTAGAGAGGCCTCTCGCGGCCTCTTTGGAGGAGGGGGCGGAGGTATTTTCAAGGGTACCATCCAATGGAATCATGAAAGGGGCCTCGCTGATAGGAGTTTGCCTACGACTACTTGGTACGCGCTACGCCACTGTCTCTTCCACCTCAAGTAAGACTGACCTTACCTGGGGTAATGACATGACATTTGTAATCATGTCCATGGAAGGCAGTGAACCACATACGATCAGGTGGCCTACATCATTTCCTACTTCCATGTTATAAAAGCGAGGCTTCCCACTATCGTCCTTAGGAGCCGCAACGCATCTGTCTCAAAGCGCAGGAAGAACCTCAATTGTATCATTTGATTATAAATGTTAATAAACGGCAGCCACTAAGTATGAGTTGCATGTTCCCCGTTTGTAATAGTACCCTGGTTCTACCACCTGCATGTTACCGTTTACAAGAACACTAAAGTCATAATGGAATGATTTAGAGTATTTCTAGGGGAATCCCTATGTAGCGACACCGGCCATAACTCCGCGAATCAACAATGGACCATAAACAAGTTATAAACGCAACGCGATTCGAGATGCTGGGGTTATTGCTGTTAGTTATACCGGAAAAGGTACAACTTGGCGTTTTCTCATTATTTCTTAATGTTTCATTAGAAGTTTCTGCTCGTTAATTAAAACCTGGAAATATTTGGCGATGTATAAAATGTACGACATATAACAAACTGTCGTTAATCTGTTTCGTGCTTTATAACTGTCGCCTATTTAAAACTTTATAATAACTCTTCAACCAATAGCAATAACTATTCTTCAATTACTAGGTACGGGTTATACACATTCTCTGAATGAGGATTTCTTAGATTCTTTTCGTTCGCCGTAAAAGTATGTGATAAATAATTATACATATTTATAGTATGTGATAAATAATAAATAATTACTCATCACATACTTTTATGGCGAAAGAAAATATTCGCCATAAAAGTATGTGGTATTAGAAATTTTAACACCTATAAATTATTTGAAAAAATACATGATTTTCAATGTGTACGCACAACAAGTAAAACTTTTGCGGAACAAGACATTCGTTTAATCGATATTTACTAATTATCTTTTATCCTAAAGAAACGGTCCAGCTTAAAGCTTTTTCCAAGGTACTAACGAGACATTTGTTTATCTTGGGAAGTTTTTAAGCGTGAAGCATTTCTTGCGTTTCGATGGAAAAATGTGGTTGCCGGCACACTTTTATATGAGGCATCATAGTTCTCGGGAGTAGCGTCCCATCTGTGATTGACTTCAGATAGAACTCATGATGTGTTGATGTATGAAGTTGATCAGATGTCCATGAGCGGCAGTGACCTCTTACCATCAGGTGGACTGCATGCTCGTTTGCTACTTCAGTCAGATAAAAAAAAACGGATACTTTGAGTTCAGTCCAATACTTCTAACGCAGTTTAGTAACAGATAGTTCTTTTCTACTAACGGTTTAAATATTTTAACTTATTACTTGACGGTTCAATTCTCGTATATAACCAACGCTACCCCAATCCTAACACCGGTCACGATAACGCCCGATAAGGGGATCCTTATCTAAATCCCGCGCTAGATCAAACAGACGGCGTGCCACGGTGACCGTAGGTACTGAATACAGATATTTTGTAGGATTCATTGGTATACACAGTATAACAATTGTAAGGACTTTGGTGTTAAAGTAGCAAATGCATGCAGTCCACCTAATCACAGTAGAAATATGGGGAACAGTATGGAAACTATCTTCTCTTCTCTATCTATCGATCTTCTCAGTTGAGTTCGTGTTCCGATCCGGTGGTAGTGTAAAAAAGGTTGTAAGTGCCTCCGTAGGTCTATGCAAAATAAAGACATTTCATTTCAAGACACTCACACAAACATACGGCCGCACTCCCTCACATGCATACATACATTGACGAGGCCGATAAGGGGTATTCGCAGTTTCGAAAAAAAATCAATAATGAGTTCTACAAGTAACAATTCTGAATAAATACAATTCGAAATTATTTTAAAGAGTAAACTCAATTGAACAAGTCATCCAGTAACTAACGTTTTAATCGAAAACTATCAGCAATTAGTATTCCAATTAAGGGGTGTTTAATGAGTAGATATACTTAGCCGCAGGTACGATACGCAAATTAGCCTCGAGGCTTAGTCGCCAGGCGCGTTATCTAGCACTTGTGAAGGAAGTGCGGTGAGACTTAAAAAATGGGTACCTACAAATGTAAGTAGATGATAGATATTAGTGTGTGTGTGAGTGAGTAAGTGAGTGAATGTGCTACGTGTGTGTTACTTCCTAATATTTCTTGGTCGTATTTTATGGACTGTTAACTAGTTGACCCGAGGAAGTTCGTCCCGCTTAAAAGTCAAAAATCAAAAATTATCAGTGTTCCTCTACTATATTTTGCATGTAATATACATAGAAAACTTCCTTTTGAATCACTCTATCTATTAAAAAAACTGCATTAAAATCCGTAGCGTACTTTTAAAGATCTAAGCATACATAGGGACAGGCAGCAGGAAGCGACTTTGTTTTATACTATGTAGTGAAGTAGCAAAGCATGTAGTGCTGATTATGGCCACAGCGGCTCATGGACTTCTGTAACCATCTTCATATAAAGCCATAAATCTATGAACGGTGTGGTTGAGACCCTTATAGAAAGCTTTCCAACATACTGTTTAGAGAAATGATATTCCTTAGAACTACAAACATTTTCATATTGTCCCACTGCTGGGCAAGGGTCTCCTCCTAGAATAAGAGTATTTTGGGGCATTATCCACCGCCCTGGCCCACACTTCCACACGTCTTTGACAAAGAACACTCCGGCTGTGAAGATCCCCGTGATGAAGATTTCCTTTACCTTCACAATGATTGTTTATTTCTTATAAGCATATTTACAGAATCAGTGGTGTGCGTGCACCTGGGATTTGAACCGCGCAGCCTCGATTCAGAGACCGTGTTTCACCCAAAAGGCTATCACTGCTCTCTAAACCTAACTTTAAAATTGAACCAAAGGCTCACGTAACCTTTTGTTTATTTTTTGTTATCGAGGGGGAAACCTTCAAAACGCACCCGACGCCGTGGGAGCAACGCCGGGTTATGTGGGATTTTTACTTCGCTAAACCCCCCCGGTGGCCGTCCTCAGCGCCACGTGGAGGACTCCGGGATTCTCCAACGCAACACAGCCGGAGTCTTCTGAGCGCAATACCCCTTTTGGGCCCTTCCCCAGTGACCGATTGATGCTCACCTTGCCTCTCGGTGTTTACGACGGTATGCGGCCACACTTACCATCGTCGTTCGCGGGGTCACTTGGCTAGATGGTCCGAGCTCCCACTCTTACCGCCCGCAACCCCAGAAACCCCTTTTAGTCGCCTCTTACGACAGGCAGAGGATACCGTAGCCCTATTCTGGTCCCGGAACTACAGGGAGGACCATAACCTAGCAACAACTTGTGGACTATTTATATTGGATATTGTAATGAATGTAAGAAACGAGTCAAGTATGGTAGTTACTACATGTTATTACTATGAATTATGAATTTTTACGGTGACTCAGCGACGAACGATGCGCACTTGATAGGAAATACGTGTGAACGCAGATGCCTATATATTCATTATGTACTAGGTTATCCCCTTGTCTCCGCCCATTTTGATCATTTTTACCATTGAATGAGTGTCCCATGTGTTGATCCAGTTTATGAACTACCTCCCGCGGGTGCTGGAGTAGAATGACCCCAAGTTGATCCAACAAAACCCCGTCAGGTTTTTAGTAGGTAGTCTGGTTTCTCAGGAGTCCTACATACCTATCGGACTCCACTGTGTTTGATGGGATGCATATTCCTGACGTAAAAAAAAAGGTTTATAAACTACCTATGTATTAAATTTTACAGAAATACGAGCTGTAGTTTTTGCGTGAAAGAGTAACAAACACAATATATCAAAAACTTTCGCTTTTCAAATTTTAATATGAAATTTTCAAAAAGAAATTTAGGAATATAATTAAGTAAGCATGGGACAAGAAACGGTGGTGAAACGTTCCGAAGTTTGACTCGGTAGCCACTGGTAAGTGTCATAGTAGGATCAATTTTATTTAAGAAAGAAAGAAAGGTGGCAGAACCAACGTTGTTCGACTGGTGAGGTACCACCGCCACATCAGTTTCTGACGTGAAGCATTCCTTGCGTTTCGATGGAAAGGTGTGGTTGCCGGCACACTTTTATATGAGGCGACCGTCATATTCCTCGGGAGAAGCAACGCATCTGTGATTGATTTCAGATTGAACCCTTGTTCTATATGAAGTTAATTACAGATGTCGCAGGGCGGCAGTGACCATTAACCATCAGGTGGACTGCATGCTCGTTTGCTACTTCATTATTAAAAAATATTTATTCGGCATTTCGCTGCTTTGAAAATCTTTTCAAAAGTAATTGTAACTTTCACGGTGATTTCGTATTATCCGTAAATATTCGTTTGGTTATATGGTGTCGATCTTATAACCAAACGATTTTTAGATAATCAGTAATATTGTATTTCATTACTCACATCGGCAAAATAGGCTGAGGAAAATCCTGTTTTTCCGATGTGTGCTTTATGACTATCAATTATTATTATAATGCTGATTGTATAATTTTATATCATAGTAGCAAAATCATGGCTACAGTAATTTTAACTTTATATTTTACTTCGATGTTCGATTTTTGTAAGATTGAAGTAGTTGTCGAGCATGCAGTCCTGATGGTAAGTGGTCACTGCCACCTATGAACATCTATAAGGAACTGCTTATAGAACATAGGTTCAATCCGAAGTCAATGACAAATGTGTTGCTACTTCCGAAGACTAAGATGTTCGCTTCATATTAAAGCTAGCCGGTACTGTTTCATACTAGAAATAGGTGTGGCGGTGATATACCTCCCTGGCCAAGCCATCGTTGTAACTTGAAAAGTGACTATAAATTCTTTATTTTTGTTAACCAATTCCACCAGGACTACCTGATCTAAAATCATGGAGCCTCATAGGTTTGCTTTCCCAGAATGGTTCTTTTGTACCACCTACTTACCTAGGACTTCCCAATAATACCCTTCAACCACTGTACAGTCTCATTCCTCAGTAATTATTATGACGATGTTACTGTCGTCTTTCGACGGAGTAGTGTTCTTTTTTTTTGTTCTCGAGGGGGAAACCTTCAAAAGGTACCCGACGCCATGGGAGCGACGCAGGGTTATGTGGGATTTTTACCGCACTAAAACCCACCCGGTGGCCGTCCTCGGCGCTATAAAGAGGACTCCGGGTATCCGGGATCGCCTAACCGAACGGTTCGAGCTCCCACTCTAGCCGCCTGCAACCCCGGAAGCCCCTTTTAGTCGCCTCTTACGACAGGCAGGGGATGAAGTAGCCCTATTCTGATCCCGGAACTACAGGGACACGGATTAGTGTCCTATCATCTCCCACTATGATTTTTCGAATTTACTTTCCTATTTCGGAACTTCCTCTTTACATGAAGTTAGATAAGACTCCTGTCGTATTGAGGATTTGTTTCGACACTATCTTCCGAGGTACTATCATCGCATTCTTCACCATTTCCTCTACACAAAGAACACGTACCGTCATGTGTAACTAACATACGAACGTATTAAGTGCACATGTTACTGTGACTCAACCGTTGAACCATAAACCGGGCCGATAACGTATCGTGTTTGAACAGACGGCCGCGTACGGAGCGCATTAGTTGTTTCAACTTGTGTATTATCATGTGTCAACGTTACGAAATGAGGTTTCGTTGGGGTTTCTTTCGTGGTCTGTTTCCTTTTTTGTTGCGAGAATTTTGACAATTGTTCTTCATTTACCTGGTCCTGGTCATTTTTGACCATTTTGGTTGTTTAATCGAGGGTTTAAGAGTACCGGTTATTGGTAAAGAGAACACTGTCAGACCAATTGACGATAAAAAAGCGTTAATAGTATATGTGTATATATAATCGTTTATTTTACCATATCTATATTAGCTGAAGTTTTGTTTGCTTTTCATTTCCTTAGTCCGTTAGCTTTTTTACAGTCTTTACAGTTACCCATTTTAATGCTAAGATCACTTGTTTTCTAAACCTCTTGAATTTTGTATATGCTATGACTTTTAACATATCATTTTTAAGGGAAAATCCACCTTTATTACTAATTATTCAAATATATTTTCTTCAGGACAGTACCTCTAATCGCCAGGTTAAATACAGTCGGCAATACAGCTCCACTGTAGCGTTACGTTGACAAGCCTCTTCAGTTATCACTGAGCACATAATTGACGTTATCGACCCATTAAAACAATAAATTTTAGTAAAGTCTGTCTTCAACCTGTACTTCTACATACCAATTTCGCAATTATCGCACATTTAAATTAATATATTGGATTTTTTTGTCATTCATTTCCGTTAAGGAGCAATTAGTAGTTCCAATGAGCGGTCGCTGGTAGGTAACGTGTTTAGTATTCAAGAAATACAAAGCATAGTCGATTTATAATTGAAGTAAAGAATCGTCGGGTTATTTAATTCGAAATTTATTAAAGGAATTTTACTATGGAAATAACTATATCGAAACCTTTCTTTCTTTACAGAGACTCTCACGAAAAAATGGCGTACGAGAAGAAGAATCCAGTTGGTACTGGGACCCTCCGCCACAAACATCGCGAGCACTTGATGAAGACAACGAAAATCAATATAAAATACAAATACAAAAATTACAAAATGAACTTTCCACCCTGAGGGAGCGGGATGTCGTCGACTTCAGGTCAGAAACTGATGAAGAACTGAATAGGCTACGGGAAGAAAACAAAAATCTTACAAACAACCTGGAAGATCTCGATAGCCAACATCAGATGGCCATGGATAGGTTGCTGACCTTAAAAAATGAATTACATAAAAACTTCGATACGTTAAAACAAGAACATGAAGACTTAAAAAACGCCAATGACGAGTATGCAAATGAAGTAAAAGTATTACTTACAAAAATTGGCGAGAGGGACAAAGAAATTGAAAGATTAAAGTCGGCCAACGTAGACTACGACACACTGCTGCATAAATATCAAAACTTAGAAAGAATTCATAGCCTCTTAAGAGAAAATGCTGAAAAATTCCAAGAAGAAAATCAAGATTTACACGAGGAAGTGTTCAAACTACAGGAACAAGTTACAAAATTGGAACATGACTTAGAAATTGCAACTAAACGCAACGAGATATCAGACATGGTGCCAAAAGCGAAATATGATGAACTATTAAAAGAATTAAACCTCCTGAAAGACAGAAGAAACTCAAATCAAATCCATTTAGACGAAATCAATATAGACGACAATGCTAAAGGAGTCATAGAAACTTTGAAGAGGGATATCAATGAATTAAGGCATAAGTTATCGGAACGTGAATCCAATACTCATGATAACAACGATAACAGAATCGTGAAATCAGATCGAATAATGCAATTATACAATAAATATGTCAACTTTGATCTACCCGTAGATTACGTCGGTGAAATGCCTTCAGCAACTGATAACGTTGCATTGTATAAACTAGAGTGTATATTTAAGGCATTGAATTCGTTTAAAAAAGAAATTGATACTTTGGACCAGAAACTTTCTGAAAAAACTTTAGACTTTAACCATTTGCAAACACAAATTGATGATTTGACTACCGAAAATGATTTTCTCACGACCGATATACAACATTATGAGCGAGAATTAGATGAAATGAAGAAAAACAATGATTTTCTTATATCCGAAATTGCTGCCCTGAAAAATACTTCGAAGTTAGAACCTATTATAGAGACGCATGAAGATAATATTGCCACATTAGAAACCGAGTTAGCTGATAGTAATATGATGAATAAAACTTTTGAATCAAAAATACAAATAATAGAAAAGGAACTGATTGAGGTAAATAAAGAGAAAGCAATATTACAAGAAAGTTTGAATGATATGAGAAAAAAGTATACTTCCATGTTGAATGAATTAGAAATGTGTAAAATGCAAACAAAATCTGTTGAAGAGTTAGAAAATAATACTAGTAAGAAACAGACAGAGAAAATATCAAATGAAATTGATGACTTGAAAAAACGTTTAAGTTCTGCCAATTCCAAAAATGAACAACTGTCAATTGACATACACATATTGGAAAATGATAAAGTGTTACTGACAAAAGAAGTAGATGACTTGAAAAACACGTTAGAAATCAAATTGAATTCTTATAAAGAGTTACAGTCATCAAAGAATATCCTAGAACAGGAATTAACAGATTTACAAAAACGGTTACAAGAGGCAGACAAAAGTAGACAAGATATAGAATCGAATAAATCTTTACTAGAAGATAAGATGCGACATCTTGAATCAGAAATACTTTCTAATACAGATTTAGAAAAAGTTGTAACGGAAAAAAATAAAATGTCTGAAAAATTGGAGCAAAGCCTAAAAGAAAAGAGCGATTTCTTGATCAAAATCCAACAGCTTAGTAAAGAGATTGAGGTTCTAAAGGTTAGAGAACAGGAATTAGTAAATAAAAATGAAACTATTATTCAAAACGCTACCACAGAATCACAACAAATATCTGCACTTCAACAAACTATTGAACATTTAAAAGAGAAAATAAGTCATCTTGATATTGCAAACAGTGAAATTCCAACACTTAAAGCAGAAAATGAAAGACTCAATGAGTCGGAATTGCAACTTAAAGCAGAGCTTATAACAACTGACACGAAAATAACCCAATTGGAAGAAGATTTTGAAAAATTAATCGCAGACCTAAATGAAAAAGATACTATTATTGATAACCTTAATAAAACAGTTAATGAAGATAACGAAAAAATTGTCAATTTGAGTCAGAATGTTTCAGACCTTGAACATGCAGTAACAATCAAATCGAAGGAGTTAGACCATCTCAGACACTCATTAGAGGAGGTAACTGAGCAAATGCGTAGTAATAGCCATAGCTCAAATCAAAGTCAACAGGAGTTGAGTAGACTTCACACAGAGAAGGAAGAAATTAGCAAACAAATATACCAACTAAATGATGAGTTAAACTCTAAAAACTTAGAAATATCGAAGCTTACTAATCATACGGACGAATTGCAAAAGCTATGTACTAAATACGAAAGTACTATCGAATTTAAAAACAAAGAAGTAGAAGATTTGAAACAATCGATAACCGAGTTGACTAATAAATTAAAAGCTGCCAATAATACAACACATCATAATGAAGCATTCACTAAATTGAGCGAAGAAAAAGCTGAAATCGAAAGAACTGTTATTAAACTTCAAAATGATGTGGCAGCCAAAGACACGGAATTATCAGAAATGAAGTCAAGATTAGAAAGTGTTGAAAATACCTGTTCGGAGTACAAAAACTTGCTTGATAATGCGACCATAGAAAAGAATGATCTTATTAATTTAATAACATTAAAACACAATGAAAGCATCCAATATCATAATGAGATTCAAAGATTGAATCAAGTTCTAATGGAACAAACAAATGAATTTAAGAAAATACTCGCCGAAAAGGATGCAGCTGCTCAAAATAATACAAGTAATTGTCAAAATTGTGAGAAATTAAGTATGGCTCTAAAGGAAAAAGATGAAAATATTATGTTGTTGAACCAGAACATCAATGATCAAGAAGTATTAAGAGCTGAATTAAAAAATAGTAGCGAAACAATACGGAGTTTGACGAAGAAATGTGAAGATTTAGACAAAAGTTTAACTATTCAATTGGAGATGGTTAAAAAATTGACAGCAGAAAATGTACAGGTAACTACAAACCTTTTGAAAACACTTTTGATGTAATTTGAGTTATATGTTTTATTAATTTAGAAAAAAATATTAACATTAAAGTGAAGAATAGTTTATACGAAACTCAATGGTTAGTTACTAACGTGAGTAGACTTTGATAAAAAAATACTAGAAAACTAGTTCATAGAAAAATCTTTACTCTTTAATAGAAAATACAAGAAAAAAAAATGTCCACCAATTCGCACTTGGCCAGCGCGGTGGACTATGGCCTAAGCTCTCTTATTCCGAGAGAAGACCCGTGCCCAGCAGTGGGACAGTAATGGGTTGACGACGACAAGAAAAACTTTAAATAATATAATTTACTTCTTCAGTTGTCAGAGCAGGAGCAAAATTCTTCAAGAGAGCTGGAGAGACTACGTCACCACTTAGTCGAGATGGAAGAGAGTTACACTCAGGAGCTGATGACGTCAGAGCAGAAGCTGAACGAGTGCCAAGTGAGACTCCACCAGGTCGAAGAGCGAGCGAAGCAGACGAGCACAGTGTACACTAGCAATAGGTAGGTTATGATACTTGTCTAGACTTAGAGCAGTTATAACTCTAAGAATGTCTTAGAACAGTTATAGTTAAATAATTTAAATTATAAGAAGTTGTTAATTAGTGTGAAAAGAGTAGAATTTGCGGAGCGTCTATTAGAGTTGGAGCAGTGATAGTCTAATGGTTGGAACTCAACGTCTCAATGGAGGGGTCTAAAGTTTCAAATCACAGATACACCACTGAATTTAGTAAAGTAATGCGTATAAAAACATAATTATTGCTCATTTTGATGAAGGGAAATATCGAAAGGATATATGCACGTATGAAAGTGCCCTAAAAAAATCTAACGTGTTGAATGTCGGCTTCTTAATCGAAGGTCTGAGATTTCAAATTCTAGCGCGCAATTAGCCAGCGCGGTGGATTATAGCTTTACTAAATAGAGCTTCCACCGAACATTAATTAGATGCTTAAGATGGTAGAACCCTCGACTAACGAGGTAACTAAGAATTTTTTCCTATTTTTTTTTTTGTATCTAAAAGTTAAGAGCTAATGTACTGGTTTGAAGGGTGGTATGGGAAAATTGTAATCACGTTCCGATTTAATCCTTTAAAATATTAGCACAGCGGTCAGCAGTTACCTTCTATCTGGGATTGAATAAAGATCACCAAGGGTGCTGCCTTTAATCACTTACCATCAGGTGAACTAACTAACACCCCGATGAGATTCCTAAATCTTATCTACATCAAATTTCTCCAACGATGAGTTTGTGGTGCTGTGTGTGTGGTGAACTACATGTGCATACGTTTACTAATTCTATGATAAAAAAAAATTGCAGCATTCGAGCCAACCAAGAAGTAGAAACGCTGCGGAACCAAATAAAGCTGTTGGAGAAACAACGCGAGGAAGTCCAAACGAGGCTGAGCGATGCCGAAGACGCAAGGAGTAGGAGTGAAGCGGCCATGACTAACCTTCAAGTGGTGCTGGAACAATTTCAATTAGGTTTGTATCAGTTCTTTTTATAATATTGAAGTAGCAAACGAGCATGCAGTCCACCTGATGGTAAGTGGTCACTGCCGCCCATATATATCTGTAATCAACTTCATACAGCACATGGGTTCCATCTGAAGTCAATCACAGATGCGTTGCTACTCATTTTTACTGTGTCTCTTGTGTTGCCATGTAATGTTTAGTATATTAGCGATTTGTATGGAGTTATTTATAAATACCATTTTATTTAAACTCAAAAATATTTTTTTTTTACTTAAAAGTGTTGAAATCCTCTACAATTGAACCTTAATGGCCGAAAAGTGAGGTGACTGATTTTATTTATAATAATTTTACTAAAAGTCGATATATCAATAAATAACTTTAAAGTCCACACAACATAAATTTTAAGTCCACATGATCACCGAGTTTCAAATTTAATATTTTCTACGAAGAAGAAATAATACATCCATATGCTATTTCCAGACAAAGAGCGCGACATACACAACGCGACGGAGAAAATCAGGAACCAAATGCAGAGCATTAAGCAAGAGAATGACAATCTGAGACTTGAGATCGGGAAACTGAACGCCAAGTTAGAAGAGTCCAAAGCCGGTCTCCAAGCTGCCACTAGACTCGGAGATCAAGTCGAGACTAAGACTGCGCAAATCAATGATCTAAAAGAACAAGGTAGGACTAGTGTAGAAAGTTAGTTGTAATTTGTATGAATTGTATGGTACTTGATTTAAATTTATTTGGAATGTACAAGTTGTGTATTTTAAGTGAATTTGTTTTTGATTTAGTAAAAGCTGAGGTATTAGTTTCGGTGATTTCATATATGAAAATGTGTACATGTTATCATTTATTGAGTCTTCATAAGTTTTTTTTAGAAATCTCGATTTCTTTTCTTATATTTAAATTTAACTTAAACTTAAAACCAACTCTTTATTTAAATTCTTGGGACTTAATGACGTTTGTTGACATTATTTTATGTGTGCATTTCATACACGGCAGAAATTAAACTTAATAATTATTATCAATTATGCTACGAAGTAAAATACTTAGCATGATTCAGTGCGGTGTTCAGCGCCATCTAGTAGTAGCGCCGACAACTGCTTTCGTTTTCGTTACATCTAGTTTCAAAACACAAAGTTACTAAAGAAATTCCACTTCGAAAATTTATCGTCTTATCTCTCTTAACTCATCAAAGAAACAAGTACCTCGGTCATTAGAATTAAAAATAGAACCGTAGTTTATATACCGATCAATGCACGTAGTATGTTAAAACCCTTTTCTCAAGTGTCGATTTAGGGCTCAAGTATTGCCGTTGCGGTCTTTGGCTAAATATCAGCTGGTAATTCTGGGGTGTTGCCACCCAGGCTACCATCTGGTATGCAGTTAGACGCCGTATCCCACCGATATAGTAACACGCGTAAGTTGACTCGCTTTTGTAGATGTTGAGATGTTTTTGTTCGTTCAATCGTTCGTACATTTGACGCTTTTAACGTGTTTCTGTTGCTACGCGTGATGTAAAATAGATTTTGCAGTTTGATTGATGCCTTGCGTGTTATAGATGTGAATTAGACAATCTATCTCACAAAAGTAATATTAAAATTTATCCACCATTATCCGGCCTGCATTCTTAGCCGTTTCAATCTGATGAAGATGATATTATTTAATCATTGGTTATTTCAGCTCTTTTATTTAATTTTTTTAACCTTTTCTTAATATATAATATCTTAAGTGATCTTTTTAATAAATAATATATAAATTTAATTCAGTCGGTAAAATGAAACTTAGCTAATTTTTGTATTAAATTAGCATAATTTAGTATTAGTAGACGATTATTTTCTTTATAATTATATTCTAGATTTAGATAGAAGATTAACAAAGCTTTCCAGCAGAATAAAGAAGAGCTTTAAAACCGGCTTCGGTCTAATCTCATTTGGTAACTGTGAGACTTTATCACGCCGCGATCCCCTAACCCTCATCTGCGAACAATGAGAATTATAAAACGTATAAAAAGTCTTAGCAAACTCATTGACGATGACAGCTGGATGAGTCTAAATTATTGTGGAGAACTCATTATGTGTGTGATCACTTTTAGAAAACTCATCGTTGGAGAAATTAGATTTGGATGAGATTTAAGGAATCTCATCGGGGTATGAGTGTGTTTTAGAAAACTCATTGGGAACATGTTGAGATTT
Source organism: Spicauda simplicius (assembly GCA_949699795.1). Taxonomy (NCBI): domain Eukaryota; kingdom Metazoa; phylum Arthropoda; class Insecta; order Lepidoptera; family Hesperiidae; genus Spicauda; species Spicauda simplicius. Next base: position 12,521,982 of record OX453082.1, on the reverse strand, counting down.
AGGGCGGTCGCATTTAACTCAGATTACCATATGGGGTTTGATCGCGGTACTGGTGTCACACCGTGTCGTCTTGTGTTTTATTCACCTTTTTTTTTGCTTATTTTTTTGTCAAAACTTTTGCATGTGTGTTTTTTTTTTGCATTATGACAGTTTAAATGTTTTTTGCAATACCAGTTGGTAGAACTAGTGTTGTTCGATCGGGGAGGTTCCACCGCCACACCTATTTCTAGCATGAAGCATTTCATGCGTTTTGATGGAAGGGTGCGGTTGCCGGCACACTTTTATATGAGGCGAACATCTTAGTCCTCGAGAGTAGCAACGCATCTGTGAATAACTTTAGATAGAACCTCTGTTCTATTATGAAGTTGCTTACAGATGTCAACGGGTGACAGTGACCACTTATCAGGTAGACTGCATGCTCGTTTGCTACTTCTATCGGATAAAAAAATGGAACATTATCATGCATGCAAAGGTTTTATATTTTTTTTTCATGTAGCACGTTGTTACTTGTATTATTAATGCACATTTTTATTGTTGTAAACGTTATCTGTATGTGTTGCGTATTTCTTGCTTCGAAATGTTTTTATCATACTTCATTTAAGTGTACAATCAAAGATGTGAGATTAGATATGAGTCATTGATAGAAACTTCGTAGTAAAATTGGTTTGGGGTACAACCCATTATTGTCCCACTGCTGGGCACGGGTCTTCTCTCAGAATGAGAGAGTTTTAGGCCATAGTCCACCGCGCTGACTAAGTGCGAATTGGTGGACTTCACACACCTCCGAGAACTTTTTTTTTAAAGAACTCTCGGGTGTGCAGGTACCGCGTCGATAGGTAGTTATTACCAGATTACTATTTAGAACTACCCATTAACTTTAAATCTTTAGAATATATATCTAAATATTTAAAGTTATGTAGAATTAAATTCTCACACATTCGAAGCAAGAAATTTTTTTTGTTGTTTATTTTTATTATGTTGTATGTCGCCACCCTCCCAGTAGCAGTTTGAGTAGATAGAAGACCGTATGCCGCATTGTTTCTGAGTATTACTTCAGGTACTGGTGGTATGATAAGGGGGGCGAGGTACACTGCCACTCGTTCAGCCACGATACCTTTGAAAAGTTGACTTTGTAACATACTTTGTGAGGACTGATGAAGGTGCTCGAAAATTCTGTATTGTGCCCGCCTAGAATTTTATACCAGGTATCAGACCTGGTGATGAGACGCGTGTACAAGCATTGAGGCGAGATGAGAGAAGAACCAAAAAAAATGCTATCACACTCTGGATTTTTGCTGTATCAGCTGTGGTAATGCTTTCAGCAATTTTTAGATACATGGTACATGCATATTTTAGTGTTGATCTTTAGGGGATCTGTATGCCTGAATTACAAACCAAAAAATCTTGTGTAAAATAGAACACGGGTGCCCTACGTCATGAGAACGTCCTTTTGGAGAGTTATTATCCTGTCCTTCCTGTAATGTTCTCGAAGACGTCCACAGTTTATTAATCCACACTTAGCATAACCTTTCTTTTCGTAAAACCGTCCTCTAAGCCGCATAGGCAGCAGAGGGGATACCTGGACTCCCACTGCCTAAAAACCCATTCCTCTAACCTAACCTAACCTACCTAATAGAAACCTCATCCATTGTAAGACTTATACAAGATGCCTTAGAAAATCCTCCTATGAGAGCAAATCTTTTTTTTCTCTCTTAGGACGATTTTCTCAGGGAGCAGCAATGCATCTGTGATTGACTTCAGTTAAAACCCATGTTCTATACGAAGTTGCTCACAGATGTCAATTGACGTCGACCACTCACCATCGGTTGGATTGTCCGTTTGCTACTTCAATCTTACGAAAAAAATCCTCATTGTTATCATCAGGAGGATTGCATTTAAGCTTTCTACTTAAAATTTAAAAAAAAAACCTGTCTTATCCCTGGCAATGAATACCTGCTCGTTTGCGACAATCGTAAAATGTCCTGAGTGGCCCCAAGCAACGGAATTTGAAAAGTTTCCATCGAAGTATGTTACCGAGTAACCTGGGTTCTCGTGGTGGTACCGAGTGGTCAGTGACCTCAGCCCCCTGGCCAGTGGCTGAATAATACTTTGAAGTGGTGTGTGCGAATCGTCGCGTCGTCGGGACACGTCGTGTAGTGTTTGGTGAGATTAGACTAGTGTTTTGTGTTGTTTTTTAGATTTTAGATCTTTTTTATCATGTGTTTTTCTATTTTTATATTGACTGAAACTTTTTTTTGGTGTTTTTTTCGTTATATTATATATTTGTACAATATTTATACTACAAGTGTTCAACATGCATTCGGTACACTTGTGAATCAGATTTTTTGTGTAAATCATGTTATAAGTAAATTTTCGTATTTTAGTTTTAAAGGTGGTAGAACTTTTCATTGTATTTTCAAATGTATAAGTAGTTTAGTTTAATATTACTGTATGTTTTCTAGAGATGCGCTGAACAGTGGTTTTACCGAATAATCGTATACCGAATATTATTCGGTTTAGCTTTTACCGAACCGGATATTCGGCCGAATTATTAGGTTTACCGTTTTATATTAGGAAACAATGCGAATTTAATTGAGATTTCAAAAATGTTTACTTAAAGTTCACTTGCTTAATATTATTGGCTTTATTCAACACACTCTTCATAGGAATCTTTTTCACTATTCGTATTCGGCCGAATTGTTCGATTTTGGTGCCGAATATATTCGGTTCGAGTTTTACATTTTCTTGGCTACACATCACGGTATAGAACAAAAAGACAAAACTATAACAAAAAAGTTAAATTATTGTTGTAAGTCAAATAAATCCTATGAAGAGTGTGTTGAATAAGGCTAATAATATAAAGCAAGTAAACTTCAAACCAACAATTTTGAAACCATTTCAATCAAATTCGCTTTTTTTTCTAAACCCTTATCAACAATTATTTTTAAACCTCAAATCAACATTTTAATTTATTTTAACACACTTTCGCAGTTGTTTCTTAATATAGTAAACCGAATAGTTCAACCGAATAGTATTCGGTATTGGGATATTCGGTGAATCCACTATTCGGCACATCTCTATAAACATCGTTTGTTTTCATCAAAGTGATGGCACGTAGAGTTCTACTACTTTTAATGTGATTACTTGTTTTGTGTACCTCTATTAATTTTTCAATCTTTATTTTGTGTTGAAACATGAAAGCAATCTAAGCAATTAATGACAAGTCACAAGAAGTTCTACAGCCTTTGCTTTTATTAATTATTATATTTTGTCGTTATTAATAATTATGAATGTGCTATAATTAATTATATTGTATTAGCAAAAGCTCTATATACATTCTAATACGTATTGTCTACCACCCTTCAGTTCGTACCCTCCAAACATCAGTGGCGGCAGCGGAGGAGAGGTACTACAACGCAATATCAAACCAACAGGACAAAGTTGATAAGAATCTAGTTAAGAACTTAGTCATCAACTATGTCACTACCTCCGGACAGAGCAATGTTAATAGGTGAGAATTTATAATTACATACTTACTATAAAACAAATTGCCCAAAAGCTGTCTGTTTGATGTTCGCTTTTTTCTCAAATACTACTAAACAGAACTTTGTACGGTTTTTACTGAAACATAGTGCGATTCTTGAGGATTGTCCACGTATTTTTTACATTACGGTTTTATGTAAATTGACTGAAATATAACGAATAATGTTGGAGAGGTTGTAAAAAATCACGCCTGCTGGGATCTTTACTCGCGTACGCCGCATGAACTAGCAGAGTAACACTAAAGTAATGTACTAGAGAATTGTAGATCTGAAAAAATGCTACAAATAATTCCGCGATAGCGTATCTCTATCGCTTATGGTTAACTCACAATTTCTTTTTATGTTCCAAATAAATAACTAAATATATTTCGTTATTTTCGAGACTGTTTCTGTTTAGTGTTAATCCTTATCTAAATGCATTCGTTAGCTTATAATTTATGTCGATTCGTCTATTGTTTGAGAGTCACACAATGTATTTAGCAGTGGCGTAGGCGTGGGCGCAGTGTACCATCGTCCACAGCCTCGAACTCAAAACGGCCTCGCGATGCGTTTTTGGGGAAAGAGATTGATGCATTTTCATGGGCCAATGGAATCACGAAATTTGTTTTTTCTTTTTGAAAATACCATGTCAACGATTTTTGTGTATTGAATAGCAATAATCAATATCAATAATAAGGTCATATTAATAAATTGACGGGTATTGTTCCTTACTGCTGCTAGCTGCTTACATATTCGTCCAATTTCCGAGCAGCTCGTCTCGATCCGTGCAAGCTTCGTGCTGTCGCACCATATACATACACGTCAAGCGAACGCTCGGCGCTACGTGGTAGGCGGAGTGGGGGGTGTTAGGTATTTTAGTTACAGAATTTCTTGATTCGGTCGCCGCGATCAAAGCCCGCGATAAAAGCTACGCAATAAAAAACATCACCCTCCTTCTGACGCAGATGTCTAAAAAAGACTAACAATTTGTTAACAAAAATTTAAACAAAAAAGCCAATACTTACTCTCATACGATCCGCGTAGCGCAGCGGTTACCGTACCGGTCTGACACGCAGTGGATCCCGGGTTCGATTCCCGGCCAGACAGGTATCTGAATGATGAGTTTAGATTCATGTAATGGGTCTAGGTTTTTGTATATACGTCTATGTGTGTGTCCATGGCACACACGACACAGGAGTAAATCCTACTGTGGGGCTATGAGTGTAGAAAGCGGTTAAAGTTTAAGTTTTTTTATATTTCTCTCACAGGGTACAAGTTCTCCGCGTACTATCCACGGTGCTAGACTTCAACCAGTCCGAGTGCGAGCGGCTCGGTCTAGCCCGCACCGCCCAGCCGGACAGTCTAGCGGCTGAGTTCGTCAAGTTCCTGCAGAATGAGTCTAGACCGAGAGTTCCTCCCCCCCTCCCCGCGTTGCACTCGGTGCCGTCTAGGAAGAGTTCTACTGTTGGTGAGTGGATGTTTTATTTTATTATCTTATTTATATTTATATATGTGTAGGTATACAATTTTCATATATACTAGGCGCCCTGCGTGGCGCAGGGGTTACCATACCGGTCTGACGCGACTTGAGTCCCGGGTTCGATTCCCGGCCAGACAGGTATCTGATTGATAAGTTTAATTCCCTGTTCTGGGTCTGGGTGTTTGTGTATTCGTCTTGTGCGTGTCCATGGTACTCATGACACAGGAGAAAATCCTAGTGTGGGGCTACGAGTGTAGAAAGCGGTTTTTTTTAAAACTTAAATACCGATCGTCCCACCACCAGGTGGACCGATGACCTGAGGAAGACTGTGGGAAACCATTGGATTCAGAGGGCACATGACCGGTTGGAGTGCCTCCATTTGGGGAGGCCTATTTTCAGCAATGGACCTCAAAAGGCTGATGGATGGATGGATGGATAACCAGGTGGTAGAACTGGTGTGGTTCGACCGGGGCAGTACCACTACCTACCTATTTCTAGCGTGAAGCATTTCTTGTGCGAGATGGAAGGGTGTGGTTGCCGGAACACGTTCACATGAGGCGACCATCATAGTCCTTGGGAGTAGCCACGCATCTGTGATTGACTTCAGATGGAACCCATATTCTGTATGTAGTTGATTACAGATGTCCATGAGCGGCAGTGACCACTTACCATCAGGTGGACTGCCTGCTCGTTTGCTACTTCAGTCCGATAAAAAAACCGCATCACTCATTCCTAGCGTGAAGCAGCTATTACGCTAGGTGGAAGGGTGTGGTTGCCGGCACACTTTTATATGAGACGACCGTCTTATTTCTGAGGGGCAAAAATGCAACTGTGATTGATTTAAGATGGAAACCTTATTCTATATGAAGTTGCTTTCGGATGGCCATGGGCGGCAGTGACCACTTACCATCAGGTGGACTGCAAGCGTGTTTGCTACTTCAATCTTATATAAAAAAAACTGTCTTAAATGTATATCTAGCCTTGATAAATAATTTTACTTTTGTTTCTACGTTGTATGAGCTTAATTGAAAGTTTGCAGATTTTTAGACCAAAAATATTTCTTTTCTTACGAAATATTCGTCTTCAGACCTATACATGTTTCTTATATATTTAAATAAAAACATGCCTCAAATTATTGCAAATGTGCATCTAGTTTTGATAAATAATTTTACTTTTACCTAAATATTTCTACTTTGTATGAGTATAATTAAAGACCAAAAACTCATTTTTCAAACTTTTTACCTAAAATTCTTCTTATATTTTTTCTCGGGAAATATAAATTTCGTCGTCAACCCATTATTGTCCCACTGCTGGGCACGGGTCTTCTCTCAGAATGAGAGAGTTTTAGGCCATAGTCCACCGTGCTGGCCAAGTGCGAATTGGTGGACAATATAATATTAATTTAACTTACCTTTGTGTTTTTACATTTCAGGTCCACCCATTTTGGAACTAGGTCATCGCCGCAACCCATCCACAGGTTCGAACAACCTGTTGTTCCAGAACTTGGAAGCTCTGGAGACAGCGTCCCAGAAGTCCACAGAGTCGGAGTCCAGAGTTATTCCTGTAGGAATGGACACCGGTGTGAACCAAACTAGGAATAATGAAGGATCGATACTGAAACATGTTTTGAAGGATATGTGATTGACGGGGAAATATTTGAAAGTTTTGTAACCAATTGAGTATGTTTTATTGAAGTGAAACTTCTTTATCGGGGTTGGAAAAAAATTTAGTGTAACATTTTTTCGTTACGCGCCATCTTTTTCTGTTACGCGCCATCTTTTTCTTATCCCTACCACGCGTGATATTAGATAGATTATTATAGATTAGATTATTAGATAAAGTTTAATAAAAGCCTTTTATTAAACTTTATCTAATTTAACTTTATTTAACCAATTTCTGTAAAGTTGCATATAGTAAATTCTTTTTTGAAAAATGACATCATAAAGAAGTTTCACTTCTTACGAGTGTACGCTAGTACACGCACACATTTTTATTAGTAAATACTTAAATAGTTACTTCTAAATGAAGTTTTATAAAGCCTCGTATTCATGGTAAACATTTGTTTAGCAACAGTTGATCAACGTTGTTGATGAACGGTTAGAATGTTGCTGGAAACTTTGTTTAAGTCAATGTAGGTTATCTACACACGGCAGTCTGCGTTATGTTCCCTGAGGAGAATGTCAAAGAGAACCATAACTCCACAGTTCGACACTGCCGCCATGTTTATAAACAGTTGCAAACACGTCCGCACATGTCAACATTTGTTGATAAACTGATTTGTTCGCACGTCGGGCGACAACAAGTGTTGCCAGTAATATGTTGATAGCAACTCGGCAACATGTTTATGCTACCATGTTGCTAAACAATTTTTTACTATTAATACGCGGCTTTAAGTATCAAAGTCACGAATATTATGATCATAATATCCCGTTAACGATTAAAAAGTATCTATAGTATAACAAATTCAAATTAGAACACCTTCAAGTATTTTAAAGATAGCATTTATTTATTTCGCCTGACATTGATAGAATTTATTTTTGCCATTAACGAACTTTAACCACATACAGTGTTCACTAATCAATCGATTATTGACGTCACTCTCCGCCCTCTTAACTATCCCCCAGCATATAAACCATATCATATAATAGCTATGTGGTGACGTGAAAGAGGAACAAACGAACACACTTTCACATTTATAATATCAGTATGGATAGTATGGATTTCTTTACATATATTTACTTCCACATCAACATGAAATATAAAATAGTGACGCAAGGTGGCGCTTTTATATCTACCTATAACTATTAATTCAAGTGTTATATGCTGTTTTACTGAACATACATCATTAAGGTATATTGATTATCTTAACTTTATTTTTTATCGAACTATGAGAAAAATGGGATTTAACTTAAAATTTCGTCCGTTGAGTACCCTTAAAATAACGAAGTCTATCGTATAGCGAATTAAAATATGCCGATTACATGCTAAAAACATACATGTAAGTTATATACTTAACAACGGCATCTTATAGAAATTTTCTCAAGTTATGGACACAATTTTGTTATTACACAAAAGTCAAATTACATATTAGGCTCTTTTTAACGACCCTTGTGGCGCAGCGGTTACCACACCGGTCTGACACGCAGTGGGTACCGGGTTCGGTTTCCGGCCAGACAGGTATCTGAATGATGAGTTTAGATTCTTCTTCTGGGTCTGGGTGTTTGTGTATTCGTCTTTGTGTGTGTCCATGGCACCCATAACACAGGAGAAAATCCTACGGTGGGGCTGTGAGTGTAGAAAGCGTTTTAAGTTTTTTTTAATTTTATTTTTTATTCTCATGCAATATCATAAAAGACGTATCAACACGGTATAAACAATTTCAATGGTCTTTTAGTGTGTTTGGTTGATTCCAACTTGAAACATGGGATACTTTCATCCGATAGGTGGCGCTGTTTCTACAATTGTAATCTACTCTTTAGGTTTTCCTTTTCATATTTTTCCTATAAATTAGTATTATCTGTGATCGTATTAAGCCATCTTATTATTAGAATATAATATCGTAAATACATTAAATATAGTATATACCCAGTACATTTGAGGCAATTTAGACCGTATTACTGTATCTTTAGGTTAGCTTTGTATAGCATGTTAGCTTATTCTGTTAAAAATATATCAGTTTTGTAAAAAATATCGGTTGAAAGAGACGGTTTCGGTTTTGTATAGCGTTATCTCTGTTTATTTTAGTTTCATTATAATAATTAAAAGTCAAGCGTTGTGTTCTGGTTTGAAGGGTTTAGTATGAAATATGAGGCGTTGAAGCTTAGTCTTCAGGTCTTTTTTATCTGACTGAAGTAGCAAACGAGCATGAAGTCCACCTGATAGTAAGTGTGATGGTAAATGTTATGATATCTGTGAGCAACTTCATACAGAACATGGGTTCCATCTGAAGTCTATCACAGATGCGTTGCTTCACCCGAGGACTATGATGGTCGCCTCATGTGAAAGTGTGCCGGCAACCACACCCTTCGATCGAAACGCAAGAAATGCTTCACACTATAAATAGGTGTGGCGGAGGTATTTCCCCGGTCGAACTACACTGGTTCTACCACCTTTCGCATCATCATGTCAACATGTATATAACCATCTGGTTTTCGATGTCTACGGCGGCGGTGGCCACTTAATATTAGATAGACTGCATGCCCATTTGCTACTTCCGTATCATTATAAAATGAAGGCTTTCAAATTTTAAACTTTGCCACTGTTGGGCCAGTCTTCTTATACAGCTCTCCTTCAAAGCCGGCTATGCATTGGCGACTCCTCTGCTGTTGCGAATATCCATAGGCGACGGTGACTACTTTCCATCAGGTGGCCCGTCTGCCTTATCGTTAATGAAATGAAATGAAATGTCTTTATTTTGTATAGGCCAACGTGGCACTTACAAATTGTCAGTTACATTTTTTTTTCTTACACTACCACCGGATCGGAAAACGACCTCAACTGAGAAGATCCGGCAAGAAACTCAGCGGGTTTGTCTTTAGGTTAGGTCCAACTACACAAAAAAACTGGTTACCTTTACCTAACATACTCTACCTTACTTCATTATGCTCAACCATACTCTATTGTACTCTATCATACTCCACGATACTCTATCATTCTCCACAATGTTATGTTTTTCAAATAAACAGAGTTAGGGTTATATAAAACCAAATTAGATACAATATAATTATTCTTTGGAAAGGCGTATTTAGTTTCATTATGTAATACAAATTATATGGTAGTTAGGTTATTATATAACATGTACGTGCGACTTTTATGTATTAAGTATGTAAAGAAAAAATACATTCAAATCATTATATATTTTCTCCTTTACGAATTTCTATAAAAAGCTATTTCACGTAAAATGTTTTATTTCGTCCGTAAGAGAATGCAAAATAAAGACAGTCCGCGTACAATAAGTCATTGATATAGATATTAATTTACGAAATAATACATAAGGGGCAATCCGTTTATTACATAATGTTTTTTTTCTTCATTTTTTAACCCCCCCTCCCCCCTATATCACGTGTATTTTTTCGTACCTGCAACGATTCTATTTTTTTAATTATTAAAAAATACTGGTATAAGTATAATCTAATTTTATTATAAAAATTAAAGACTACTATAATAATGTTCAGAGGTAGACAGAAAGGTTGCAGTTTGTTTTTGACTGTCATAAATTTAATTCGATTTTGCACGCGTCTGACTAAAATTAAATACATGTAACGCCGCTTTTCGGTTGAGTATCGCGCGCTTGCCGAAAAAATAAATACACGTGATATATTACTTTACCCTTATGGACCTTATGGATTTTTTATGGACTCCTCCCTGGATGGAGGCTCGAAAGGGGGGGGCTTTCGAGCCTCACATGATTAATGGACAGCCCCTAAAGAACTGTTTTTTTTACCTGTCATAAATTATATATTCATATTGTCGTCGTGCTATTTTGTACTCAGTTTTGATAATTACGTTATAATTTTTGTCAATTTATTGTAGTGATTGCATTTTTGTTTCAATAAATATTATTTATTGTTTAATGACAACAAAAAAAAATATTTAAATTGTATATATTTTTAACCATAGAGTAAATTTTCCAATAAATGCTTAAAGTTATAACAATTTTAGAATATGCGAAATTATTTTGCTTAAAAATTTTATTTGTTTTTTATTGATATTGATATTTATAATATTTAGATTATAATATTTAGAATAGTGCTTATAATACATATGCTATTAAAGCAATAATTACAGCTACATACCTAATCATTTTGTATAATCAATTAATTATAACTTTCGTGCTATGCTGTGTTCGGAGTTATTGTAAATTTTATTTGTGAATATTGTTAATATAATATAATATTGAAATACATAATTGCTATAATAAAATATTGTGTTTAATTGTTATTTTATTAACCCTTTTTTATAACTACACAATAATGGGTTATATAAGTTTGTCTCTCACACACATACACTGTATAAAAATATTATAATGCATGTCGATCGCACGACATAATCTACGCCTACCCGCGCAGCGTTGCGTAAAAAGAAGGTAGGTAGGTGCTACCCTTGTCCTAGTTAATTAAAACTTTACGAACTATAGAACTAAACGACGTTGATCATGAAATGTACTTAGATTTCCCGTCATCCACCGACAAGAATCTAGCACGAGTTTATATTGTTCCTCAAAATAAGCATTGTTTTTCGTTTCGCTCATGATTTCAGTACATTATAAATTATGGACGAAAACGTGGAAAATACATTGTAAACACATTTATAACGGCAGAGAACTCAACTATTTTACAATTACTTACCATCAGTGGCGCCATCTGCTCGAAGTATCATGTAAGTTCAAATAGCGCCATCTCTAGGCATAAAAATAAAAACACGCTTTCTACGCTCATGAACCCACACTAGGATTTTCTCCTGCGTCGTGGGTACCATGGACACACAAGACAAAAACACAAACACCCAGACCCAGAACATGAATCTAAACTTATTCAGATACCTGTCTGGCCGGGAATCGAACCCGGGACCCATTGCGCGTCAGACCGGTATGGTAACCGCTCCGCCACGCGGGTCCTCAAAAAAATGACTTCATAGCTTTACATTAAAACTGTGGATTGAAAACTTTATTTTGATTAGCATTCTTTGCATTTTATTACTTCTAATCCTTATTACGTCGTTTTATTAAATCTACTATTAATGTTATGTTAAGTATCTCCTGTTGTCGTAAGTGGCGACTAAAAGGGGTTTCCGGGGTTGCGAGCGGATAGAGTGGGAGCTCGATCCGTTTCACTTCGACCCCGCGAAGGACGGCGGTATGTGCGGTCGCACACCGTCGTAACCAGACGGAGCGGTAGGCCCAGCCGCCCATTAGTGAGGTGCCCGATGGGGCAACGCGCTCAGGGCATTCAGGTTGCGGTCGCTTCAAGATCCCGGAGTCCTCTTTATAGCGCCGAGGACGGCCACCGGGGGGGTTTTAGTGCGGTAAAAATCCGACATAACCCTGCGTGGCACCCACGGCGTCGGATACCTTTAGAAGGTTGCCCCTCGAGAACAAAAACAAAAGTATAATTAGATCAACTAGACAACTTAACACATGTAAACAGTTACAACAGAGTTATTTTTTTTTATAAACTGACCCGGCAAATTTCGTTCCGCTTAAAAGTTTAAAATCTAAAATTATCTGTATTCCTCCACTATATTATACATTTATAATACATAAAAACCTTCCTCTTGAATCACTCTATCCAATGAAAAAAACTGCATTAAAATCCGTAGCGTAGTTTTAAAGATCTAACCTTACATAGGGACAGACGACGGGAAGCGACTTTGTTTTAAACTATGTGTGGTATGGTTGTCGGCAAACTTTTATATGAAGCAGTCATCTTAGTCCTCAGGAGTATCAACGCATCTGTGATTGACGTCAGGTAGAACCACGTTTCTGTTTAATGTTGCTTACAGGCTTTCATGGACGGCAGTGACCACTTACCATTACTTGGACTGATCCTCGTTCATTTCTTCAATCGGATAAAAAATCGTTCAACGCGCCTGAAGAAGTTTTCGCTTCAAACACATTGCAATGAAAGTTGCCCTGAAAACTAAAACGTCACCCTTCCGCACACACAAGCTCGAAATTATGAGAGCCTAACAGCTGTAATACAGGTCTGCAGGACTAGGCGTGGTATTGGTTCTAGACCAGTGTTACACAACCTTTTTGTGTTTTTTGTATTTTTCATTAAGTATACCTTTTTGTTATAGGGGTTATTAATATGTTTTAGCGGAGTGATCTTAGCGGTCCTGGGCCGCAAGCAATTGCGTAGCATGGGGATTTATGCCGCCCGGGCCGGAACAAAAAAAAGGTCGCGAGCCCTACTTAGCCTAAATCGTCGACCATAAAAAAAGGTCGCTAAATCCAATCAACAGGCCCACGGGTCGCAGGTTGAGTATCGCTGTTCTAGACAGTACAAGAGTCCCGTGTCCGACATGTGAACGTTAACTTATTAATCCCCGATACAGGCGCGGCGTACTCTCCGTAATGGCGGCCGTCCAATTACAATAATGTTCGGCTGTAGGCCCTTTATATCGTGCGATATTTTTGTATACAAGTCGTCTACCCATTATTGTCTCACTACTGGCCACGGGTCTTCTCTCAGAATGAGAGAATTTTAGGCCTTAGTTCACTCGTCCCTGTAGTTCCGGGATCAGAATAGGGCTACGGTATCCTCTGCCTGTCGTAAGAGGCGACTAAAAGGGGCTTCCGGGGTTGCGGGCGGCTAGAGTGGGAGCTTGAACCGTCCAGCCAGGCGATCCCGGGAAGGACGGCGGTATGTGTGGTCGCATATCGTCGTATAGACTAGACGGAGCGGTGGGCCCAGCCGCCCATCTGGGAGGAGCCCGATGGGGCAACACGCTTAGAGGATTCCGGTGGTGTTTGTTGGAGATCCCGGAGTCCTCTTTTTAGCGCCGAGGATGGCCACCGGGGGGGTTTTAGTGCGGTAAAAATCCCACATAACCCTTCGTCGCTCCCACGGCGTCGGGTACCTTTTGAAGGTTTCCCCCTCGAAAACAAAAAAAAAAAAAAAAAAAAAAGGCCTTAGTTCACTGCGCTGCCCACGTGCGAGCTCGTAGAGTTTACATCTCATCTCATTACACATCTCTGAGAACGTTTTTTTAACCGGCTTCAAAAAAGGAGGAGGTTTCTCATTTCGACCGTATACATATATATATTTTTTTATGTTTGTTCGCGGATAACTTCCTCGTTTATGAACCGATTTTGAAGATTCTTTTTTTGTTGGAAAGGAGACATTCCAGGAATGGTACCATGATAAGGAAACCAGGATCTGATGATGTCATTCTAGAGAAATCGAAGGGAACTTTCGAAAATCGTAGGGGTGACTAGTGCGTTTGTTATTTTTTCTATTAAACCATTTAAAGTACTATAATATAATGAAGGTCTGGAGTCGATTTGATGATGGAGCCGAAAGACAGTCGAGGGAACTCCTCAACGATTTACAGCATTTACCTTGTGTTTGGGCTGAATTCATTTATATTGATGAGAACTTTGCACCCATATGGGTTTTAAATGAAATTATTTAAATACAAATATCACTATATAGTCACTATAAAGCGTGAAATAAAAACTTTTTAACAAAAAATCTCTACCGACTTCAATGTCACTTAAAAATTCTACAATAATTTCTATTAATTTTGGTTTAGAACACACTTAGTACATAGTCCCGAAGTCGGCGCTCATGTAGGACATAGTGCCGTCCAGCCATATTTGTTTAGCGCCGACTTCGGGACTATGTACTAAGTACTAAGTGTGTTTTAAACCAAAATTAATAGAAATTATTTTAGACTTTTTAGTGACATTGAAGTCGGTAGATATTTTTTGTTAAAACATTTTTTAGTACACAAGTAACATTTTTAATTTTTTAAATAATCATGCTTAAATTATAATAATATATTTTTAAATAATTGAAGTGAAACTTCTTTATCGGGGTTGGAAAAAAATTTAGTGTAACATTTTTTCGTTACGCGCTATCTTTTTCTGTTACGCGCCATCTTTTTTTTCCGTTACGCGCCATCTTTTTCTTATCCCTACCACGCGTGATATTAGATAGATTATTATAGATTAGATTATTAGATAGAGATTATTATAAAAGGCTTTTATTAAACTTTATCTAATTTAACTTTATTTAACCAATTTCTGTAAAGTTGCATATAGTAAATTATTTTTTGAAAAATAACGTCATAAAGAAGTTTCACTCCTTACGAGTGTACGCTAGTACACGCACACATTTATTTCAATGGCTTTTTCGTTTTTATAATAATTTATTTAATTTAACGCTATTTTGGTGTCAAAAATAATTTAAAGTATTATTATGGATATACGCTTGGCGATATCTAATAATGATCTATTTATTGGCTTTCATATTGTCATGATAATCAACCTGATAGTAAGTGGTTGCTTTAAGTATTTCAATATTTTTAGGAGGTGGTAGAACCAGTGTAGTTTGATCGGTAAAGTACTGCCGCTAGACCTATTTCTAGCGTGAAGCATTTCTAGCGTTTCGTGGGAAGGGTGTAGTTGCCAGCACACTTTCACATGAGGCCATCATAGTCCTCGGGAGTAGCAAGGCATCTGTAATTGACTTCAGATAGAACCCATGTTCTGTATGAAGTTGATTACAGATGTCCATGAGCGGCAGTGACCACTTACCATCAGGTGGACGGCATACTCGTTTGCTACTTCAGTCAGATAAAAAAGACCTGTAACAGATTCGTATATTGAGAATTTTGGCGAAGGTATTGCCATTTTATATCGAATTAATAGTAACAGAAATCGTATGGTATAAACGGTTCAATTTAAACTGCAACGTTAAGGGTGTAGCCTGAGACATTATGAGATGGGGCTACTGGGTCTAGCGCATTGTTAATAGATTTAAAGAGTTCTCAAAAGTACGAATAAATTCAGAAACGACTTCGTGAAAACTTTTCACGAAAGTAGCAATGGCACACCCCAGTAGCAAGTCTTTAATTAAGGAAGCTGTGTGATACGGTAGTCATTTTTAAACTTTATTTGTTGGCCAGGGGTCTTCTTTTAGACTCAGTGAGTTTTAGGTCATAGTCAACCGCACTTTCCAAGAGCAAATTGCTAGAGCTTACGAGCCTTCGATAACTTTTTTTAAATAACGCGCAGGTGCATAAACTTCCACACGATCCTTTAGCGTAAAGGGAATTAGTAGGTACAAGTAATTTCTTCGCACCTAATTTTAGAAAAATCGTTGGTACATGCCTGAGATTGAATCTCGGACTCTCAATAGAGCGGTCGAGTTTTAACCATTATGCATCCTTTCATGTCCCACTGCTGGGCACTTTTTTTTTCGAGGGGAAAACCTTTAAAAGGTACCCGACGTCGTGGGAGCGACGCAGGGTTATGTGTTAAAACCACCCGGTAGCCGTCCTCAGCACTGCGTGAAGGACTCGAGGATCTCCAACGGAACACAACCGGAGTCCTCCGAGCGCGATGCCCCTTTCAGGCTCTTCCCTATTGGGCGTAAACACTCACCGCACCTTTTGATCTTTAAAGCGGTATGCGACCACACATGCCGCCGTCCATCCCTGGGTCGCGTGGCCGGACGGCCGAGCTCCCATTCTACCCGCCTGCAACCCCGGTAGCCCCTTTTAATCGCCTCTTACGACAGACAGGGGATGCCGTAACCCTATTCTGGTCCGGGAACTACAAGGACAGTGGTATTGAGTACCTATCCCACTTGTTTATCCACGTTATAAACTCTCTGTGTGCCAAGTAGGTGGACATAGAATCAAAAGTGGATATAAAGCCCATTTTTTAACAAAATTTTCATTTTTGTTAAAAAAGCGGCTAGTCTCTGCTGATTGACTTTTATACCATACGCTAAGGTGATGGTCGGAATATAAACTAGAAATTGATCAACAAAAATGTTTCATTTCTTGTCTATGCAGGGGACAGGAGTCCTTTAAATGCCCAAGACAAACTTTCAAATGCTTAAAATGTCGAGTAAATTTAATATAGTTATCACTAGGACTCTATAGTCCTAGTGATAACTATATTAAATTTACGAAGAACTAATGCAAAACTTTTTCAGTTAAAAAATTTCAATAGTAACGTGTATAAGCAAACAAGATCTCATTTTTTAACTGTACTTTAAAGATTCTACCTTATTAGAACAAGCATAATAATTAAATCCCTAAACACCAATAAATAGAATCGGGTATCCGAACGCACTCCGCCATAATTAAAAAGCAAAATTATTCCTCCCCATGTGATTAACGGCGTCCTACCACCCTGCCACCCTACACCCTCTTTCTTCGTACAATGGTCAGTTGTAACACACTGCCTTAGCAAGCTCGTCGTAGCCTTAGAAACTAAGCACAAAACAAAAATAAACAAATTCATTTTTTATCTATTTTCTACGAAAATATAATCACCACAGATTATATATCGATTGTTAAGTTTTTAAAATGTGCACGCCGTTGATCAATTGCTTCATTATTCCGTTTCTAAGTGTTTCTTGTGCTAATTTCGCGTAATGGTCGACAGGTTAAAATACAACCTTTTCGTGTTTGGTTATTTTTCACGAAAAAAGTACTTAACCTCGAATATTTAGGGTGCGATGTTGACGACTGAAGGTTCGGATTAATTTCCAAAAATGACACCGGTGAAGTGTTTTCGCGCCAAAAACAGCATGCTCGCCCTATTTCCGGTTGTTTATTACGTGTTCAAAATAAAATTGAAATAATGACTCGAGTGTGGTTTCAGTGAAGTTGCAAAAATGTGAAACTCAAAAAACGGTGTATTGTGTCCATTTTCAAAAACTTGTGTGTATGTGTGGATGTGTACAGTGGATTTAATTTTAAGGTTTGTTTCAATATTATTTATTTTTCTATTTTTCTCTAATAATACCGTATTTAAGAATAGCAGGACGAAAATAATAATAATAACCGCGAAAATAGTTAAAAATAAAATTGTTTAAATAATAATATAGCCATATAAGTATATTTCATCGAATGTATATTACTAAAGATTTTATAAGTAAGAATATAATAAAAATATCGACGAAAAACATACCTACCCTCAAGGTTTAGATTAAATTCGTGTTAAGGCAAATATGGGACGTTATCTGTAACATATTCATATTCCATTTCTGGTGATCCATAACAGAGATAAATAGTTTTGACACCAATCTTCCACCATTAGTACTAAATATCTAGAAATGTTTACAAATACAAATATCTTTATTCGTGAATATAGGTTATACAGATGTATGGATTTAATGGTCAGCACTATATTCGACCCGTTATATAGGTACAAACCTGGTATATACAAACTGAGCAGTGATAGCCTAATGGTTGAAACTTGCCCTCTCGATTGGGAGGTCCGAGGTTCAAACCCAGGCACGCACCACTGATTTATGTGCGTATTAGAAATTAATTATCACTGCTTTTCGGTGAAGGAAAACATCGTGAGGAAACCTATACACCCGAGAGTTCTTAAAAAAAAAACGTTCTCGGAGGTGTGTGAAGTCCACCAATTCGCACTTGGCCAGCGCGGTGGACTACGGCCTAAACTCTCTCATTCTGAGAGAAGACCCGTGCCCAGCTGTGGGACAATAATGGGTTGACGAGAGAGATATACAAACTATGTACTAAATTTTAAAGTCAACGATATATCAAATTTATATAACGAATTATCATTCAAAATGTAATAATGGTTATAAATTACTATTTATTATACAGAACATTCATCATACTTTTTATAATATCATACTTCATAAGTTCATACTAATATTATAAAGGCGAAAGTTTGTGAGTGTGTATGTTTGTTGCATCTTCACGTCTAAACGGCTGGAGCGATTTTCATAAAACTTTGTAGGGAGTTAGCTGACACTCTGGATAAACGTATAGTCGTTACTTTTTATTGTGGACAAATATCTTATACCCAATCGATACATCTATTTATATTCGACAATCGACACATCATTTTAACGCGGTCGAAGCTGCGGGGTTTAATTAGATGTTTATAAAAAGAGACAATATGGAACTTAAAAGAATATTTATAAATTTATATCCGTCAAAAATTCATCAACAGAGCAATAACATTTGTCAATAAGAAAGGTTTTTAATTATTTTTTGAATCAGTCAATGTTTTTTATGTTTTGTAGTCCTGTAGGTTTATTTGAGGAAGTGTTATTCTGAGCATATTTAATTGAAGAGTTTAGGAGGATTTTTCCGAGCAATTCCAACTTCGACCTTAAGCGTAACAACGCTTTTCCCAGGTGGTAGTGTTAGTGTAGTGTGTAGTGTTAGACCAGGGTGGTACCACCGTCACACTTATTTCTAGCGTGAAGCAGTTCTTGCCTTCTTGAAAGGGTGTGGTTGTCGGCTCTATTTCATATGAGGCGACCGCCTCAGTCCTCGTTAGTAGCAACGCATCTGTGATTTAGTTCAGAGCCAAAAATCTAAAATGATCAGTGTTTCTCCACTATATTATACATGTATTATACATAAAAACCATCTTCTTGAATCACTCTATCTATTAAAAAACGGCATTAAAATCCGTAGCGTAGTTTTAAAGATCTAAGCATACGTAGGGACAGACAGCGAGCGACTTTGTTTTATACTATGTAGTGATAGAACCTCTGCTCTGTATGAAGTTCCTCCATGATCATCTTTGACCACTGACCGTCAAGACTACATGTTCGATTGTTACTTTAACTTTAATATGCATTTGTCGCGGGAATGACTTATCACTTTTGCAAATTGAGACAACTGTCTGTAGACGATAAATACCACTAGACATTAGATGTTTACAAAAAATAAATACCTATTCAACTCCAATTTTATAAAAATAAACATGATATTTATACAATTTTAATATATGATACTTTTCCTTTTAATTATGATAATTTATATTTAGTGGGAGTAATCATTTATATTAAGTAAGTAGTAAGTAATTTTTATTTTCACACTGCTGTCTGCTGTACTTAGAGCAGTGATAGCCTTATGGTTGAAACTTGCCCTCTCAGTCGGGATATCCGAGGTTCAAACTCAGGCACGCACCACCGATTGATGTGCATATTAGAAATTAATTATCACTGCTTTTCGGTGAAGGAAAACATCGTGAGGAAACCTTCACACCCGAGAGTTCTTTAAACAAAAAAAAGACCTCGGAGATGTGTGAAGTCCACCAATTCGCAGTTGGCCAGAGCGGTGAACTATGGCCTAAACTCTCATTCTTAAAGGAGACCGGTGCCCAGCAGTAGGCTAATAATGGGTTGTACCCAGCGCGGTAGACTATAGCCAAAAACTCTCTCATTCTGAGAGAAGACCCGTGCCCAGCAGTGGGACAATAAGGGGTTTGATGAGAGTCAGTGGTGCAACCGGAGTCTAACTACTTATAACCTTTAAACTACATGCCCGTAAATTCCCATAATGCTCTACACCCATTTTCTAGGCATTCGGGAACTGACAAGCTCCATCAAATTTTCAATTTATCGATAGCCGATATCGAGTACACGTTTCATGGTGATTAATGGTTGCTTGCTACGGTGGAATGAGTCTACAGTTTACCGAATTCCCATTACTATAACAATATGTACGTGGAAATTTGGGACACTAGCAAATTTTTTATAGTTAATTGAGTTTTCTACACCTGCGATTTTTATTTGATCGATGTAGCAAACATGCTTACTGTTTATATGGCTTAACAAGCCATAGTCGTTTGTGCCTTCAGCATAACTTAAAACGCTTTTTACACTCATAGCCCCAGTGTAGGATTTTCTCCTGTATTTATTTATTTATTGACACAAACACCCAGACCCAGAAAAAGAATCTTAACTCATCATTCAGATACCTGTCTGGCCGGGAATCGAACCCGGGACCCACTGCGTGTCAGACCGGTATGGTAACCGCAGTGTTGCTGTAACACGCGGGTCGTCTATAGATGAGTGTAAGCTATAGATGAGTTGCTATCATACTAGGATCTAGGATATGCACTTTGTCGTGGCGCTAAATGGGTGCGAAGTCTAGAAAGACAAACTTGTTGTTGGCCATGACGTATCCTTTTTTTTTTTGTTTTCGAGGGGGAAACCTTCCAAAGGTACCCGACGCCGTGGGAGCGACGCAGGGTTATGTGGGATTTTTACCGCACCAAAACCCCCCCGGTGGCCGTCCTCGGCGCTGAAAAGGAGGACTCCGGGATCTCGAAACGACTTCAACCGGAATCCTCCGAGCGCGCTGCCCCATCGGGCTCCTCCCAGATGGGCGGCTGGGCCCACCGCTCCGTCTAGTCTTTACGACGGTATGCGACCACACATACCGCCGTCCTTCCCGGGATTGCCTGACCGAACGGTTCGAGCTCCCACTCTAGCCGTTTGCAACCCCGGAAGCCCCTTTTAGTCGCCTCTTACGACAGGCAGTGGCCATGACGTATCCATGCCACTGAGTAGAATCGGCAGAATCGGTAATTCAAAAACCGCATATCGCGATTACCTGTTAATTATATATTAAAATTCATTAATCCGCGAGAATATTAGCTTAAAATACACAAGTATTCAGACCCATTTTTGAAGGCAGAACCAGTGTAGTTCGACCGGGGAAGTACCACCGCCACACCTATTTCTAGCGTGAAGCATTTCTTGCGTTTCGATGGAAGGGTTTGGTTGCCGGCACACTTTTACATGAGGCGACCATCTTAGTCGTCGGGAGTAGCTACAAATCTGCGATTGACTTCAGATGCAACCCAAGTTCTGTGTGAAATTGCTTACAGATGGACATGGGCAGCAGTGACACTTACCATCAGGTGGACTGAATGCTCGTTTGCTACTTTAGTCAGATATAAAAAAAAAACAGCAAATTTATTTCATCCTTAAATGTCTATTCAATCACGAAACAACCCTGAACACGTCACCATTACGTGTCTAAGATTCGATGACCGGGGTAGTGACCGCTTCGACACGTAGGTCGTCAGATGAAATGCTTCAGATTAGTGTATCTATTAGCACACCCTTCAAGGTCTGGTTTGAATCACAGGAGTACAACACTACTGTTATTAGGCGAACATAGGTGTGGTGGTACGGCCAGGTTCAAGAATGTAACCGAGTATGGTTTGACTTATTTCTAGCGTGAGGCAATTCTTGCGTTTCGGCGGAAAAGTATAGTTGTTCGGCTGAATTTTATATAAGGTGTCCGATTGAGTCCTCAGGAGTAACAATGCATTTTTTTTATAAGATTAAAGTAACATACGAGCATGTAGAGCACCAGATGGTAAGTGATTACTGCCGCCCATGGACACCCGTAAGTAACTTCACATATAATATGGGTTCTATCTGAAGTCGATCACAGATGCGTTGATACCCCCGAGAACTAAGGTCGCCTCAAATAAAAGTGTGCCGGCAACCCTTTCAGCGAAACGCAAGAACTGCTTCACGCTAGAAATAGGTGTGGCGGTGATACTTCCCTGGTCGAACGATTGTTTTACCACCTTCCAAAGTGTCTGAGATTTACTTAAGATAGAATCCTTCGTTTATATAAAATTGGTCACATATGTCCATGGGCGGCCGTGACTTACCATCAGATGGGAAGCACGCTCGTTTGCGACAAAATTATAAAAAACCTTCGGAGTTCACACGAAGGGTCCTACCATTAACCTTCCAGAAACGTAGTGACGTTACGTTTCATGATAAGTGACAATTAGCGTCTTATTTTCGTAAAACTGTTTCCTATTTCGACATATTCTTACAATGTTAGTGAGAAGTATGAATTTTAAAGAATTTCACTTTGCTTTGTTGCATGTGTTTGCAATTGGGGTGAATTAAAATAAGTATTTAGGGGCACGGAAGCGTTTTAAAAAGTTTTGGCTTTCGGGTTTGGTTATTCGTTCGGTTTTACGGTTCCGTACCCAGAGAGTAGAAACAAATTCCTAAAACTTCGTTGTCCATCTGTCATCTGTCATTCTGTCTATCACCAGGCCTTATCTCATGAACCGTGGCAACTAGGCAGTAAAAAAAATAACAAATATGAAAAACAAAATAAAATTAATAATTAATCGAGTAATTTAAAAGAAAAAATACTAGATCATTATTTGATAAAATTTAATTACTTTAAAAAAATCTGAATATACATTAACTGTAATTAAATAACTTTTCTGTTTTTATTAATATAATTTCTCCTTTATTTTATTTACTTTAAAGAAATACTTTGAAACACATCTATTTACACTATATACAAAACAAAATATTAAAAATAAATAAAACATATTTTTTTTAAAAAAGTAAATAAAGTAAAAGAAAATAAAAAGGAATTATAAATAAAACAAAGAGTCCATATCACTGCCTCTTGGGAGAGTCCCAAGAATGCTGGCGGCGTTACCTCTTTGTATGGCCAAACTGATTCTTTGGCCAAAATACGCACCAGCCCTTGGGTCTCCTGAAGCGTCAACCAGTCGCGACGATAGTTCTTTGCAGAACCGTCGTGCTTCTGGCCCCCATGGACCTAAAGTCTCTACCGCAAACGGCACAAATATGTAACCTTCCCCAAGAGCTGCATATTTGCGCCGCTTAGCAGATTCGGCCGTTTGTGCCGCACCACATGCTCGCGTCGAGGTCACCGATATATGAGATGGAGCCAGCGTATCAACGCAGGTTGCATCCCATACAAGTGACCTCCCCTGTTTCCAGGGAACGAGTGTCATACCGTCAGGCCTCTTGCCATCGTCACGTGCTATACCGTTCGGCTCAAGGATAGCCGGCACGTTGACGGTGACAAGGGCCCTTCGGATGATGTCGTTGACGCATGCGTGACGTGGCAAACGGCCTGCACTTCGGCGGCAAGACAGTCCATGATGGCCAAACTGGGTGACGTTTTCCCCACAGAGACAGCGGTGTGGCTCGTTTGTTTTTACACCTAAACGCAGGCAAACACAAATGGAAAAACTTAAGTCATCTAAAAACGTACCTAAGTTATATGATGGTAAAGCCTGCAACCAAAATCCTGACTCCTTTTCAGAGACTGCTAAAAGACGAGCCCGATCTTTAAGATCTTGAGTGGAGTGAAAAAGTTTATCAAAAGATAATTTGCAAATCGGTTCGTCCCACAGTCTCTGAACAATTTTTGATTCTGGATAAATTTTGCCTGGGCAGGCCAATGTCCAGGCTGATTTGGCATCATTCACATAGGCTACCTCGTGATTGATAAGAGACTTGTTAAGTATTTTATCAATCAAATCTTGGGTGCTATGTGAAGAGGCCAAAAAAGCTGGTAAAGCTACACTGGAAATTTTGCGAATTCCCAGACCTCCGAACCTTATAGGAAGAGAAGCCTGAGACCATGAATTTTCCGAAAGATGACAATTTAAAACTCGTTCCAGGGTATTTTTAATGATAGAATCCACGGAATTTTGAATATTTGATAATTTAAAAATCGGACTACACCTACATATATATGTAAATCTTGGAACGAAAAGACAGTGTCGGATGATAAACATAGCCATATGTGATTTAATTTCGAAAAGTCTGTGAGAAATTTCATCAAATTTATGAATATATTGACCAATGAGAGGTGTCACAGACTCAAGAAATATTGGAGCACCAAGAAGTTGAAGTGAATTTTTATTTAAAATTTTGATGCCGGGAGCTATTTCATTAAATTTCTCAATAATACTAGATTTTTCCGAGCTGTCCAAATTTTCTTTGATAAAAAGTTCACATTTTGAAAAATTAATATTAAGACCTATCGCTAAAAAATTTTCAATGATAACTTTTAAATCTGAAATAACTGTATCCACTTCCCCTCCTAAAGTGCCATCATCTAGATACCAAACATTTAATTTAGAATTTAGTCGTGATATTATGGGATGAATGGCTAGACTAAAAATGGCCGGCCCAAGTGGATCGCCTTGCTGGCAACCAACCGAAGAAAGAATTTCATTAGTTTTATACATTAATTTAGATGGGGAACTATAACATTGCCAAAGATAATTGAAAATTGAGGGAGTATGCGTTTTAATTGCTTGTAGCAAGGCGCCCCTATCTATCGAATTAAATGCATTTTTTATGTCTAACTTTAACAACACTTCACCTCCGTTATTCAAAAGAAATGTACGACTGGCGTGCACTGCTGCCTCACACCCTCCCTTGCTTCCAAAGCCTAATTGCACAGGAGAACATTGACTTGAAACTATAGGTGTAATATGTTTGCAACAGACTTTGGAAGCAAGTCGACGGAATGTACTGCCCACGGCAATTGGTCGAACACTTCCATCTTTTATGTTAAGTGCACATAAATTAGCACCATAAACAATACTAGTAATATTATCGTTAACTTTACCTGCAAGCATAAAGTTAACTAGCTGAGTTAAATCCTCCAAAAGGGCTTTACCCGCATCTCCTGTCGAGTTACACACCAGATCTTTAAGGTGTTGTGGAGAAAGCCCATCCAGGCCACCTGCAGAACCACCCTTGAAGGACATCAGCGCTGCCAAAACGTCTTTACTAGATACTTGCAGGTAAATATCATCGGGTTTTGGAGAATCTGGAAAGTGAAATGATGGTAAAGGAGAAGGATGCTTGTCTTTGAGGGCCGAAACTGTATCAGGAGAGTCAGTAGCAATTGTGTCATTGGAAAAAAGGAGAGTTGAAGCTCCCTTAAGATCGCCATCGCTAACTTTTTGTTCAATTTTTTTTTTGAGATTCGATGTCGAAAATTGGGGGTATTTTAATACATCTACGAGAGAAACAGGATTAGTACAATTAGATTTTATGATCTTGGTAAGGGAGCTTAGGCCATCCTTTCTGGCATGTAGTTTAAAGTAAGCAAATGTCAAAAGTAGCTCCCAACTTCTTATAGAATTAGTTGACAAAACATTTCTTATAGAATCTGAAAGACTTGCAGCAACAGTAAAACGGGCACCACGAGGAATTCGTTTTACTACTGCCACAGAACCCTTCAACCGACTTAATGTATATGAAAACGATGATGAATTTGCTGAGGTATGAGGTGCATTTAGGTTTGATTGAGATGTATCCTGAATAGATACATTCGAGTGTACTTTTCCAATATGGATATTCAAACCTCTTTGTCCTTTAAATAATCGTGGTTGAGAGCACAATTGACACCGCACCGATTTTTCCTCGACACCATTGCTAAATTGGCTGCAGGAGCCTGCGGTTAGGTCTTGAACATTACTTACAGACATATAAAAACATGAGTTATATTTACATATTACACTTTCTTAAAATAATATTTACAAAATGACACAATAATAAACATATAAGTCACAACTGACAATCACTGGGAAAATAATGAACTTGCAGTAGATCAATTGGCTTTGTTATTTCTCCGGTTCAATAATGAAATCAATTCTATTATCTGTATAATATTGACTTCAATAAAATTTATGTATGAATAATCCGTTCACAAAATACTGACATAGTAATGTACTTTGACATCTGAGCTCCATAAATAAGTAATTTACGGATATCCAGCGCTTGTGGAAAAATTCAAAACGATTTGAAATATGGACAGGGCACAATTCAAAAAAGCCTTTATCTAGGCTTATAACAATAATTTCAATTAAATTTCTTTGAATGTATTCGTATAATTATAAAAATTATGTTGCCTCTTTGACAGCTTTTTTCTTTTTTTTTAAACAATTCTCTTTAATCTTGTCTAATGTATTTTATAATAATTGTTGGCACTCTAAGTCTGTAATATTACACACAAGTTATATTATGACCAATATTATGTAATACATGACTGTCTGTATCAAGAATAAAGTAGATAAATAAGTAAATATTTGAGGGAAGGCTATAGGAGCCTTAACCAAACACATTTTTTTTCCGTTTTTCATAGATAAGTATGGAAATCTGCAAAAGTGCGGCTTACACTTGACAGGTTTTATTTTGTCCGCCCGTTATCGGTTCCTACGTCAATAAGTCCGTTAGTTCGTGTGTATCCGTCAGTTTGTCCAGGTTGTCCGTCCGCTTGTATGCGCCCGGTCCGTCCGTACATCATGCGATTATTGGTGAACTATTCGTCCGTTCATTCGTTTGTTTTTTTATACGATTCGATTTTTATTCGATTGTTTAATCGATTATTCGTCAACTATTCTTCAGTTCGTTCAGCAGGTAATACGTGGTTTCATCCCGACATCCATTTCTTATTCCTTATTCTTTCTATACGTTTGTCTGTCCGTCCGCCTGTCTGTTCCTTCGTTCAGTAGCCACCGAATAAATTGCTATTCGCTTTTATTTTATTTTAATTTATTTATTTATTTAGGAAACAAACGATTACATAATTCGCAATATTAGTATAGTACATTAAGGAAATACATAGATCAGTGAAGTTTCCACTTATTACTAATACATTACTAGCGCAAAAAGGTTAAAAAAGGAGCAGTAAGTTAAAATTACAAAATTAAAAAAAGAAAGAAATATTAACACTTATACAACTGAACAAAAAAATAATAATAAGATTTTACTTTAAAAAATCAAAGCATAGAAAAAACTATTTTATTTCTGCGATCGTCTGCCTCACCTTCCTTTTAAATTTTCCAATTGAGTAGCTGAAGGGGTCAAGATTCAGCAGATGTTTATTGTAAAAATTACAGGAACGGTTTAGGAACGTATTGCTCGTATATTTTCTTTTGCAAAGAGGAACGTGAAACAGCGACTTATTTAAATTAACATAATTTAAAGATCACATGATGAATGATGAATCACATGATATTATAAATGAAGCAAATGAAAAAAAGCAAATAAAAAAACTAGACAAGAGAGTCGGAAAAAAATGCACTCCTTCTAAAACAAAACATTATTTGATAAATATTTAACACCAATATTGTGGTATTTATTTATTTATTGCACCTCTATAAAATAAAAGTTACAATAGGGCAAACTTAATGCCTGATGGAATTCTCTGCCAGTCAACCCAGGATGGCTGGAAAATTTGCGGTAGGTGGAAATTTAAGAAAAAAAAAAACAAAATAAAATTGCTTTAAATACATACGTAAATATATACATACATACAACTATACACCATACACTATACTACATACTATATACATACATAAACAAATATATAAATATATGTAGATCGTTACACCGGAACCGGCAGTGCACGAATACAAGCTGCACTTGACCAGAATTCACTTACGTAAACAGCACAGACAACTCGTTTAGAGCAATAAACTATACGGAATAATTCACGTCATGTTAACAGTAGCATAGCAAACGAGCAGTCGAATTGTATGCCACTAATAACCATGGAGCAGTGATAGCCTAATAGTTGAAGCTTGCCCTCTCGATCTGGAGGTTCGAGGTTCAAACCCAGGAACGCACCACTGATTTTTCTAAAATTATGTGCTTATAAGAAATTAATTATCACTGCTTTTCGGTGAAGCAAAAACATTGTGAGGAAACCTACATACCCGAGAGTTTTAAAAATAAGAGTTCTCAGAGGTGTGTGAAGTCCACCAATTCGCACTTGGTCAGCGCGGTGGACTATGGCCTAAACTCTTTCATTCTGAGAGCAGTGTTAGCCGAGGTCAGCAACAATAAAAAAAAGTTGGTACAAAATACATTCACTTAAGCTAGTCGCGAGGGCCCTTGGTTCAAGACCTGTGTTACAGGTACCCTGCTCATCCACCGAGACAAAACTAAAGTAACCTTTTAAGATATTTTTTTAACTGACTGACGTGGCAAACGAGCATGCAGTCCACCTGATAAGTGGTCACAGCCGCACATGGACATCTGTAAGCAATTTCATACAGAACATGGATTCTATCTGAAGTCAATCACAGATGCGGTGCAACTCCCGAGGACTATGATGGTCGCCTCATATAAAAGTGTGCCGGCAACCACAACCATCAAAACGCAAGAAATGCTTCACGCTAGAAATGGGTGTAGCGGTGGTACTTCCCCGGTCGAACTACACTGGTCCTACCACCTACAAATCTGCAGATAACAGATATCCGTGGGCAGCAGTGGCTACATTCTGCCTGGTGGACAGTATGCTCGTTTGCTCTTTCCATATACATAACATAATAATTTAATATTGATTTTAGAATGCTCATGGGGCTACCGAGATATTGTAGTGCGTCAGGGATGTTTTCAGAAGCACGTGTCAACTATGTTTACGCTATAATTCGCAAAAAATGCAGCTCTCTAATGCACTTTGTCCGGGAAAGCTCCAACAGTATCCTGAAAATGATTAATAATCGATTTGATTGTCAATACATTAATCACAGCATAAGTTTCACGCTTTCTACACTAATAGCCCCACAGTAGGATAATCTCCTGTGTCGTGGGTACCATGGCCACACAAGACGAATACACAAACACCCAGACCCAAAAGATGAATCTAAACTCATCATTCAAATACCTTTCTGGTCGGGAATCGAACCCGGAGCCCATTGCGCGTCAGACCGGTATGGTAACCGCTCCGCCACGCGGGTCATAAGTATACATATGAAAAAATGTTGCAAGTGATGTAAATGTAATTTTCAGTCCAGTTACTTGAATAAATAAATTATAATAATTATTATTATTATAAAAAAACTTTTTAACGAGAAGCGCTTATCTGCTCTGGTATTGATTGGAAGTCGGGGTAAACTGGAGTTGTAATTTATAACGAAGTTTTGTTTATTTATTATTTACTAGTCACCCGTCATAACGGTCGAAATTCGGCCGTAATTTAAATTAAAAAACGAAACTTCATATTGTCCAAGTAGCACCACTATTTCTCTAATTTAAATAAATAGTAATAATTTTCAAGTTATTTTGAACGCACCCGTTAAAGGTAATAAACGTTTTAATATCTAAGCATTTAAAAGCAATAGCGGGTATTTTGACAAAGACATCTGACATTTTGACGTTATGTGTTTTCGCAGTAAGACATTGAATTCTATTTCGTTTATTGTGTTATATATGTTTGTGTTAGCAAGGTAGTGAATGTAATGGGTTTTTAGTTTATTTATGTATGTTTTATGCATTATTTGAAAAAAATATTAGCATCGCGCAATCTTTCTCTACATCAACTATTATCTTGCGTAATTTCATACTTTTCTGTCGGCGGTAAGTATCTTAAAAACGAATCACAAGTTTTTGCTTCACGTATTATTATATAGATTTTAATCTGTAATATAATTTAACGTCTTTGTATGAAATGAAGTCATAGGCCGAGAGACAAAGTTAAGATTATTGGGAACAAGAATAATAAAATTACATATATAAAGCAGCTTTTCTCCTACCTAGTTATTCAAAATAAAACTTTGAGGCAATTTCTTGGTTTAACCACAGTACAAATATGTATGTATACTGTGGTTCAACTTTGGGAATACTACCTTGTTCTCAAAATGAAAAGCAGCGTCAAACCATCAAAATAATGCAAAGAAAACGTCAGCTCAAATTAGAAGATTAATTACCGACTATAGAAGTGTTACTAAGTTACTTAAGTTGTGACTAGTAGTTAGAAGTGTTAGAACCAATAATTTCTTAGGACCATAAGATAGGCTATCCGTGTCAACGGACGAAACCTTGGCCGTTACTGATTAACCTTGGCTAAGATAAGATAAGAGTGGCCCAAGGACTTGTCCTTGGTATGAAACAAATTGTTATAACTGGCTAATGTGATATTTTATTTCGTACCGACTTCCGACTGCGAGTTTATGTGGACTGTAGGTTTTGTATCATGATCATTTACTGTCTCATTGCTGGGCCCGGGTCTCCTCTCAATGTGTGAGGGGGGTAGGCACTGTAGGCCATAGTTTATGAAGCTGGGCGTAACATAAAACTTTCTCCACGCACGGCCCGAGGATTTTCTCCTCCAGATTCTTGCCTGGCCGGGAATCGAACCCAGGACCCGCTGCGTGTCAGACCAGTATGGTGACCGCTCCGCCACTCGGGTCGTCAAATTACAGTTTGGTAGAGTTCACGCTTGCTTGTGTACTTTTATTTTTAGTTAATTTTTACTTTAAAACACACACGCTTTCTACACTCATAGCCCCACAGTAGGATTTTCTCCTGTGTCGTGGGTACCATGGACACACACAAGACGAATACACAAACACCCAGACCCAGAACAGGAATCTAAACTTATAATTCAGATACCTGTCTGGCCGGGAATCGAACCCGGGACCCATTGCGCGTCAAACCGGTATGGTAACCGCTGCGCCACGCGGGTCGTCAACTTTATAACAGTACTTTCAAGCGTGTAGATAACCTTAGGGCATTTTTGCATGAGCATGAGCATTAAACTCGGTAGCGTAGTTTTAAAGATAGCATACATAGGGACAGACAGCGAAAAGCAGCTTTGTTTTATACTATGTATTGATATATGGATAAAGAAACAAGGCGTATCTATAGATTGCGTGGTTTAACCTAAAACCCGTTACACCACATTAAGTAGGCCATATGCTAAACATACACGAACTTATTTGAGTCATCTGAAAAAAATATTCCGCGTTACTCGTAATTAAGGGTGAAATGCGAACGGCTCAGTAATAAACTTTGTATGAGAATTCAGAATGGGGTTTGGTCGCACTGCAAGCGGTTTAATTACCTACTTGTTTTTTTAGTGTTTATTAGTTTTTTAGTAACCAATGATGCTTTCTGCGCTTAGCTCATTAGTTTTTTTAGTCCTGGATTCCATTACACATTCCAGATAATACATAAATAATCCCAGAACCAGAACGGAAATCTGAATTCATATTTTTTGTTTTAATTTTTTCGTTAAAAATACTAAATAACAGTAATACTATTAAATAAAATAAATGTTTTTATTATCATTAAGCTAAATGTCTAGCCGGGGATCGAACCAAGCACTCACTTGCTATACTTAGTATAGTGACCAGTCAATAAGTACGTTTCGTTTATTTATGTAGAATAAAAGCTTATACAACAATACAAATCTCATTTTGTATTAACGCAAAATAGATATTATAGTTGGTTCAATATAGACATTTCAAATAACAAAAATTCCCGTAAAGCCAAATTTTGGTGTAGAGCTGGGGTTTACTATGACAAATAAAGTTTTAAAAATCCCCATCGATCCTATGAGTGCTTCAAAAGTTATTCGGGATCAAATGTCAAAATTTGAGGTTTTTTGGATTTTTCTCGAAAACCATTAGATTTATGAAAAAATACCTCGAACCGAAGTTGTCTTAAAATTTTCTATAAAAATAGGCTTTATGTTTTTTTTCCTAAAAGTTACCATTCCTGAGATATCGCGATTCTAAGAGTCACATTGGCTTTCCGGTAATGAATGTTATTTAACCACTATTTTTGTGTCTAAATTGACCGGACTATTATTAGCAATTGTTATATTTTATCACGCCACGGAAATTCTATGCCCCTAATGAAAACTTCGGTGAAGCAAAACACCGTGAGGAAACCTACAAACCCGAAAGTTCTTTAAAAAAAACAAAAGTTCTCAGAGGTGTGTGAAGTTCACCAATTCGCACTTGGCCAGCACGGTGGACTATGACCTAAACTCTCTCATTCTGAGGGAATACCCGTGCCAAGCAGTAGGACAATAATGGGTTGACAAGAGAATGATAACTTTTACATCCACAAATAGAAAAACAGAGATCGGTTGACAAATCTCCGTTGTTATTCAAAACACGATAATCAGAGTTTTTAAAAGTAAACCTTTAGAAACTCGATGAAACGAAAATGCATTACAAAAATACTTGATGGCCATCGATGGATGGTTGTCGTCAGTACAACTAGATGGCGCTGTACTTCTTTCTGAATCAGTCTAACGATTTTTTATCTCTCTAGTTTGGTATATGCGAAAAAAAAATTAAGTATCACTTATGCCGTATGTGAGTTGCTCATTCATTTATGTTTTCTTTTTTGATTAGGTATTTAATTTTTTCAGGTGTCTATATTTTTCCTACATTTGGAACATTCATGCTTAATTAAACGTTGCGTTAAGAATTATTGTTTAAAATTGCTCATAAGAACTCAATTTTGACGACCCGCGTGGCGGAGCAGTTACCATACCGGTCTGACGCGTAATAGCCACGAGTTCGATTCCCGGCCAGACAGGTATCTGAATGATGAATTTAGATTCATGTTCTGGGTCTGGGTGTTTGTGTATTCGTTTTGTGTGTGTCCATGGTACCCACGACACAGAAGAAAACTTAGTGTGGGGCTATGAGTGTAGAAAGCGTGTTAATTTAAATTAAATTTTGTTTATGTTTAAAAAGATTCGTTTATTTTAACAAGTAGTGAGTTTCACTTTACATGTTTATAGTATAGTGTCAATATTTATTCAAAAATAAACTGCGGTTTAACTTTAAATTGTAAAGAAGGCGGTTAAATTAATGGATTCCAAAGACTAAATTAAAAAAAAAAAACATTCAATTAAATTCTGTTACTTTAGTTTAGTACCTAGGATTTTAAACACAAAGACAAACAAACGGATAAATTTTGTAAAATTATTACATATTCAAAGGCCTTCAAACATTTTTTCCTACAAATATATGCAACGTACAGACACGCGGAACTTCAATTTTAACTATACCTAACGACAAAAAACAAATTACCATCTTTATTAAAGATACATTTACATTACAAATCACTATTTTCAAATATAATTGGTCTTCCTCTTACAGTGCGAACCAACCTTTATGCCTTCGAATAAATAGCCTGTTAAGGCAGGCAATTTAATAATAGCAGTTAAATTAATAATGCCTGAAAAAGCCCTTACATATTAGGCTACTACTGCATGCTATGTTAAATGCAATATGCAATTACAGAATTCATTTTTGCCTTTTTATAATAGAATCCAACTTACTTGTAGGTGCAACGAACGCACACAAAGATAGGTGGAAAAGCACTAGACTAACAACATAAAAACTTTTTAACAAAAAATATCTACCGACTTCCATGTCACAAAAAAGTAAAAAATAATTTAAATATATTTTGGTCTAGAACATACTCAGTACTTAGTACATAGTCCTGAAGTCGGTGCTCGACATATTTCGCTGGACGACGGTAACTACGTCCTATATGAGCACCGACTTCAGAACTATGTACTAAGTACTGAGTATGTTCTAGACCAAAATATATTTAAATTATTTTTTACTTTTTTGTGACATGGAAGTCGGTAGATATTTTTTGTTAAAAAGTTTTTATTTTACACTTTTTAGTGACTATATTTTTATGTTTGTATTTAAATAAAGCCTCTAAGTTTGCTTTGTGCATCTACATATTCACAAAAATTAAACATAAAACACTTTTACAATTCATACAAACAGGGCGCCCCCTCTGGAAGTACCCCTCCATCATCAGGGTTGAGGAGTTGAAGGTCAAATTTTTCATCTTATATTGTTGCTTAGTAATCTTATAACATATACGTTAGTACCAGGTGGCTAACTTCTATGGCTCAGGCTTGCAGTACCCTGCATCATCAGGGTTTAGGAGTTGAAGGTCAAAATTTTAATTTTGTGCCTCTGTTTGGTATTATTTTTACATACCCGTAAGCACCAAATTGCCAACTCCTATTGTTTAGAATTGAAGTACCCCTTCATCATCAGGGTCGAGGAGTTGAAGGTCAAAATTTTAATTTTGTGCCTCTGCTTAGTATTATTTTTACATAACCGTAAGCACCAAATTGCCAACTCCTATGGTTTAGGATTGAAGTACCCCTTCATCATCAGGGTTGAGGAGTTGAAGGTCAAATTTTTGATTTTATATTTTTGCTTAGTATTTTCTTTACATAACCGTAAGCACCAAATTGCCAACTTCTATGGTTTAGGATTGAAGTACCCCTCCATCATCAGGGTTGAGGAGTTGAAGGTCAAATTTTTCATCTTATGTTTTTGCTCAGTAATCTTATAACATATACGTAAGCACCAAATGGCTAATTCCTATGGTTTTGGCTTTAAGTACCCCTGCATCATCAGGGTTGAGGAGTTGAAGGTCAAATTTTTGTCCCATGAATTTGCTTAACAATTTCATTATATATTCGCAAACATCAAACGACCAACTTTTATAGTTCAGGCTAGCAGTACCCCTGCATCATCAGGATTGAAGAGTTGAAGGTCAAATTTTTCATAGTAAATACCTACATAGTAATTTTATTCTATATTTTACTCAATTGGACTTCTCCAGCTAAGGTTCGGCCGACTATCACTAATTTTATTATTTTGCTCCAAAAAGTTGAAGATCCTATGATTAGAACCTTATCAAACTCTTATCAGACTACCCCTGGAGTACATCCTTTCTAATAAAAAAAGAATCATCAAAATCGGTTGGCGGGATATTGAGTTATTCATACATTTATCGCGTACATTGAAAATGCAAATTTAAGACTTATGCGTTTTTCTTATGGATGCCCTAGTCAAAAAAATACTAAAAAAAATGGGACCCTATGACACGCACTACCTTTCAAATAAAAAAAAATCATCTAAATCGGTTCACCCAGTCCGGAGAAATGAGGTAACAAATATAAAAAAAAAAAAAAAAAAAAAATACAGACGAATTGATAACCTCCTCCTTTTTGGAAGTCGGTTAATAAAATATAAATTCTGCATTCAGACATGCAACCGGAAATCGAATTCGGGACTGTCTGTCTGTCAGATACTATGATGATAAATAACAAATACAAATTGTACATAACAAATGACAAATTGCAAAAAAAAATATAGTCATTTATTATTTGCTATTTTTGAGATACCGTCGATAAAGATGGAAAAGTTAATGAGAACAAAATATGTTACTTACTAAATGATTGAAGGTAACGTAAGTAATCAAAAAACCATTTAAACAAAATTATAGGTTGAAGGTAGTGCCTTAACAAACCTATAATCTATATTTCTACCAAATTAATACAAACGTCTATTATTTTCCTTCCAGATAAACGTATAAGATGGCTTTAAAACTAAAGTACACGGACGAACACGGCATCCTGCAAATCGACATGTCCCCTTCTTCCAGTCCTCGCGAAGACGAGATCAGCGACCCACAGTTCGACACCATCAACACCCGCTTCGGGCAGTGCGACCTCTTCGGGGGGAAGTACGACTATGGGGGGGATACACCGCGATCACTATTCCGTAGCAGATACAACAGCATCGAGGAAGAACTCGCCAACACGCCGTATGCATTCGCTACCGACCGCTCGCTGCCCGTAGACATCACGATCGAATCGAAATACGATGATGTAGATGGATTATTCGGCCCACAAATCGATTACGAGAACACCGTCAACACACCCGCGTTCACAGTAACTCAATTGATCCACGCGCAGGATCGATATTTCGATTTATCGAGTCAAAAATCCGGTAAAAATGAATCCGAGCCCAAAAGAACTGTACGGAGTTTAGCGAAAAATTTCGAAGTGCAAAGTGCTCCGGGTTCAGCGAAACGGGTTAAAGTGAGCAGAGTTCCGGCTTCGAGTGACAGAGAGGCCTTTAAGGTCCTCTCGAAGGACTCCGCCGAGGCCTGCCCAGTAACGCCGCCTGCCAAATTACCGTAAGTCATTTTCTTAAGTTTTTTATTTGTATAAAATAATGTTTTGTTTAAAATCCATTTGAATTAATCCGTGGTTAATTTAATTTATTTTTTAATTCTGATTAAAATAATGGAAGAATAAGCAACTTGATTTAACAATTAATTCTTAAGCAATAAGATCTTAAATATTACATTAAATTTCCATTTTTACTTCCTTAATAAGTATTAGCTAATGTATGTTCTATATTTTAATAACTAAATTACTTTATTCTTAGTTCAAAAGAATATATTACTTTTTTTTTTGATAAAGAGAATACATTTCTGACGCAACTAAAGTCATTATAAATAAAAAATATACAGTAAAAAAGAAATCACTATTAAAATAAACATCGTTATGTTAATCGTAACGTAATGTACGTAACTATTAAAAGAAAATAATATAATTATAACGTGAGGGAAGTAAGTAATTATAAATATTCTATAACGTAATGACTTTTTGTAAAATTTACTTATTCGAAACGAACTTCACCTATACTAAAGGGTAGCAACCCATCTGTAACAGACAGCTAGGACTCCAATACTGTCTTGGTTTGATAAAAATGTTTATGGGTAGCTGTGACTATAATCAGATTTATAAAAATAAGAAAATTAATAAAAAATCCAGGCTTTAATATTACTTATTTTTTCTGTGATACATAGGCCAATTTTCATTGGTAGAAATGGTATAACAGAATTATTATTGTTTAGTATATCCTGTGATATGTTAGATCGGAAGCGAATTTACATAATATAAATAATCGGGGTTGACTCGTAATACCGTATCAAATCCCATGCTATGATGAAAATAACCCCAAGTAGATAATACTATATACTATCCCCACAGATAAAAAACAAAAAACTGTAATTGTAATAAGTTATGAATCAATGCAAAACAACAAAAACTCTATACCCTTAAGCTATACTTAAAGTCTTCTTTTTTTTTATCTGACTGAAGTAGCAAACGAACATGCAGTCCACCTGATGTTAAGTGGCCACTGCCGCCCATGGACATCTGTAATCAACTTCACACAGAACATGGGTTCCATCTGAAATCAATCACAGATGCGTTGCTACTCCCGAGGACTATGATGGTCGCCTCATGTGAAAGTGTGCCGACAACCACACCCTTGCATTGAAATGCAAGAAATGCTTCACGCTAGAAATAGGTGCGGCGGTGTTACTTCCCCGGGCGAACTTCATAAAATAAAAAAAGGAATTTCAAAACACAAATACTACAATTTTTATTTTTATACGTGTATGATATCAGAGTCAACCTTTAAACGGTTATCGGTGAAGGTGACTCACTAATCCGTATTTGTGCATAGAAGTTGAACCTGCTGTAACTAAGTTTGGAAAACTCATATCTTTTATTTATACGTCATAATTGCTATAATACCGTTATTTTATATTTCCAAAGCACAGGTTTAATGGCTTAAATACGGAATCATCACTGCCACCTATTCTCTTAGTAGTGTTAACTTCTGTCTTCTGATCTGCAAGTAAACGCAGAAATATTTATCACAAGATAGTTTTCTTTTTCATCTGACTGAAGAAGCAAACGAACATGCAGTCCACCTGATGGTAAGTGGCCACTGCCGCCCATGGACATCTGTAATCAACTTCATACAGAACATGGGTTCCATCTGAAGTCAATCACAGATGCGTTGTTACTCCCGAGGACTATGATGGTCGCCTTATATAAAAGTGTGTCGGCAACCACACCCTTCTATCGAAACGCAAGAAATGCTTCACGCTAGAAATAGTTGTGGCGGTGGTACTTCTCCGGTCGAACTACACTGGTTCTACCACCTTGATATTTGTAGACGACAAGTGCTACTGCGCTCTGGTTTATAGGAAGACAAGGTTATTCTGTTACTTCTCCCGCTTCGCTCTCGTTTCCAACGGTTATACGACTTATTTATCTAGACCATAAACTGTGTGTCAAATTTCAGCGAAATTCGACCTGTAGTTTTTGCGTATTTTAGGCCACAATCATTGATCTTCTCTGGTTTAAAAAGTTATTGCTTTCTAAACAGTGCCAGGAAGCGTTCCAATTGAGAGTACCTCAGTCAAAGTAGACGAGGCGTTCCAATTTAGTTCTCAGAGGTAGACGCTTGTGCTGCGTGTTTTTTAAATAGCACCACTTCGACTTTTACCGTGGATGTCATAGGACATCAAAGGACAATATCTAGTAGAATGGTAACAGTGTCTTCTTGTGTAACATCCAATACCCAATGCTAACACCATCATGCATTCAAAACGCAGTGACTAAAACCTGCAATAAGAGTGGCAAAAACCTCAAAGGATTAAAAGGTCGCATCTTATCTATCAGTGGCATCAGATATACCTCTAATTATATCTGGCCTTGGTCACAAAAGTCTATGGGTGGCAGTGACCACTTACTATCAAGAACTGCATGCTCTTTTACTTCTTCATTTCCATAAAATTGCAGATCCAAATTTAAGACCTATATTTTTCTTAAATTAACAACGAGCATATAGACTGATTAGTGTTAAAAAATTCTAGACTTATAAAACTTAAACACTAGCGCTAGCATTGTGGTATGTAACTTTCTAGACCGAAGTCTCAAGGTCTAGATTCTTTCAGACAATATTCTGTTAGTAAACACTAGCTTTTAACTACACGTTCTTATAATTAATCGAATTTTGCGAAGGTAAGGTTAACTGTAACTGTTCTTTAAGTGAATAAAGTATGATTTTACTGTACCGGTGTAATAAACGAACATTTCCGGGTTTGATTCCCGGCCAAGCAAATATGATTCGGTTGTTTCGGTTTGCACGCTCTTTTTTGCCACGGACGTGTAAGTTGTGGAATGAGCTTCCTCCTGAGGTATTCCCGGAGCGCTATGACATGGTTATTCAAGAAAGGTGAGAAAAGAGCTCTCCTACAAAGCCGGCGATGCATTGGCGACTCCTCTGGTGTTGCGAATGTCCACAGGCGGACAGGTGACTTTCAATCAGGCAACCCGTCTGTCTTATCGTTAGGTTAAAGTATAAAAAATGTATGAACTTTTATTCTGGATATTGGTGTTTAGTGTTATTTTTTAACCATATCCTTTAATGTGGTTAAAAGATAAGTGCTGTTTTTAGATTAATAACAAATTGAAAGTTTGTTCTTTTTAGTATTTTGAGAATCCAATATGTTTCAATACATCGCAACGTGAGAACAAAAGTGACCGTAATCAAAATTTTTAAAAATTGAGTTTAATACTAAAACTGTTCATTGTTACGTAGACTATCATATGAATTAAAAAGAAAATATTTTGTACTACAAAAGGACAAACTTATATTACGTCCTTTAACAACCGACTAGTTGAAAAAACTTAAAAAAACTAACACATTTCGTGATGTCCAAAGAAAATGCAGTTACGCATTAAGTTCCTTCAATCTCTCTCGATATATGAATGAATGCTTCGCCACCAATAGGAAAACGGTCATCCCCAAGAGATATAACAGGAAAATAGCGTGAAAGTAAAACGTTATAATTAATTAAACATATGAAACTTTCGCTTTATATCCTATTAAATTGAAAGTTATGATATATTGTCAACCCATTATTGTCCCACTGCTGGGAACCCGTGTTCTTTCGGAATGAGAGTTTTTAGCCATAGTCCACCGTGCTGGTCAATTGCAAATTGGTGGACTTCACACATCTCCGAGCACATTTTTTTTAAAGAACTCTCGGGTGTGTAGGTTTCCTCACGATGTTTTCCTTAACCGAAAAGCAGTGATAATTAATTTCTCATACGCACATAAATCAGTGGTGCGTCCCTGGGTTTGAACCTCGGACTTCCCGATTGAGAGGGCAAGTTTCAAACATTACTCTATCACTGCTCAATTCAAAGTTATGATAGCTGAATATACATATACCTATGCAATACAATAAAAGACGACCGGCGTGGCACAGCGGTTACCATACCGGTCTGACACGCAGGGGGTCCCGGGTCCGATTCCCGGCCAGACAGGTATCTGAGTGATGAGTTTAGATTCTTGTTCTGGGTCTGGGTGTTTGTGTATTCGTCTTTGTGTGTGGCCATGGCACCCACGACACAGGAGAAAATCCTACTGTGGGCCTATGAGTGTAGAGAGCGTTTTAAGTTTGCTTTTAAACATGAGTTTTAAAGGTGGTAGAACTCATTGAGTTTCGACTTCGAAGACATTATCGTCACATAGCTAAAAATAGTTTTTTTGCCTTATAAAATGCCGAGTTAAGTGGGTATCATGGACGCACATGGGCTATCGTTAGGGTCAACTATAAAAAAAATAAAAAATGTGTGCGTGTACTAGCGTACACTCGTAAGAAGTGAAACTTCTTTATGACGTTATTTTTCAAAAAATAATTTACTATATGCAACTTTACAGAAATTGTTTAAATAAAGTTAAATTAGATAAAGTTTAATAATAGGCTTTTATTAAATTTTATCTAATATTCTAATCTATAATAATCTAATATCACGCGTGGTAGGGATAAGAAAAAGATGGCGCGTAACGGAAAAAAAAGATGGCGCGTAACAGAAAAAGATGGCGCGTAACGAAAAAATGTTACAATATTTTTTTTTCCAACCCCGATCAAAAAGTTTCACTTCAAAATTTTCCTGTTACTTTTCCGACACCAAATCCAAAAAAAAACGTTAAATAAAACAAACTATTATAAAATACTGTCTGTTTATAAACAATGAATTGAAACTGTAGGTAATCAATCGTTTTTAAGCAGTCAGGTTTTTCTGACTTAATCAATTAACAATTTTATTTGCCAAATTGAACAACTAATTTTAACGTCATTTGTTTACAAACGAAACTGGAGCAACATACAAACAATAGTTAATTTTGTGTATTATTACATGGACAATGTAAACAAACAGACAGACGGCAGACAAGTCGTGATGAAACATAAACAATTAGCTCAGATGTCTGATATAATTTTAATCTGAACAGATCGCATGGGATTCTTTATAAGATTAAAGACTTTATTTCTCATAAGAATTTCGAATTCACTTAAAGAGAAAATTACATTTTTCTTAAACAAATAACATGTCACTTAGCGTTGGTTACATTATAGTGCGTTACCATAAGTGTATTTAGTAATAGAAATATTATGTTTCGGACGAGAAAGAATTTATAATTACAATATCAACATTTTAGTTTTGTTAACATATTAAGATCACTGCCACCCGTGGACATCTGTAAGTGTTGGCGACACATTTATTATTATTATTTTTGTTAAATTGTTATACTCTGGACTTACCAGGTAATAAGAAATAACACGGGCACAGCCAAGTGTTAATTCAGATTGATGATGTTTGTATCATGTAATGCGTTATTATCAGTATCTAATTGAAGACATTTTCGGACTATATGTATTAAGTATTGCAGCTTTCTTATTATTATTATTTTGTTTTATCTGACTGAAGTAGCAAACGAGCATGCATTCCACCTTATGTTAACTGCCACCCATGGACATCTGTAATTAACCACATACAGAACATGGGTTTCATCTGAAGTCATCACATATGCGTTACTACTCCCGAGGACTAGGATGGTCGCCTCATAGGTATAAAGTGTGCCGGCAACCACACCCTTCCATCGAAACGCAAGAAATGCTTCCGAGACATACTTCCGAGGTCAGCCTTCTTTACTTTCACCATTTTAGGGGGGGGGGGGGTTATATACGCTCATAATATATAAATAAGAAGAAGTCGTCAACCCATTATTATCCCACTGCCGGGCTCGATTATTCTCTCAGAAGAGAATTAGCCCACCGCCAAGTGCGAAATGGCCCTTCTTTGAACTTGTTTTAAGGAAGTCAAGTGTTCGTGTTAGTTAATTTTTATATTTATTTAATATTTGCTTAAAAATAAACCAAGAATGAGATAATATAACGTGGGAGGCACAACACAGTTCTATATAAGTAACCAATCAATTAATTGAACATCGTTGTTTAGAGAGCCCTCCTTATATAGCAGGACCATTTACCAAATTGATGATAGATTGGATAATTACTATAACATTTCTAAGAGGATGGTACTGTGACCTTGGATTTTTTTTTCATATCTTTAAAGTAACAAACGAGCATGTAGTCCATCTGATGGCAGCTCGTCACTGCCGCCAATGGACATCTGTAGGCAACTTCGTACAGAACATAGGTTCTATCTGAAGTCAATCACAAATTCATTGCTACTCCGGAGGACTATGATGGTCGCCTCATACAAAAGTGTGCCGGCAACCACACCCTTCCATATCGCGCAAGAACTGCTTCACGCTAGAAATAGGTGTGGCGGTGGTACTTCCCCGATCGAACTACACTGGTTCTACCACCTTTAAAACATTAGATTGAATTGCATCAACAAATACTAATGTATGACTGCAACCGATTCATAATATCATATCTTATTAAAATTCAGCAATGTATGCAAATAAACCGCTAAGGCTTTTAATAAGCTGTACAAAACAGGTTTATAATACCAAATAATCTAGACCTTTTCACTGCCACATAAGACATAGTTTTGAATTTCTGAATCCGCCCCCGCTCAGTGGGCGTAAACCTTTTCAACTTTTGGCTATGCGTGAAGTCGTATGAGATGGTAATATTTTTGTTGCCCAAATAAGATACCTAAGGTTCAATATACCGGATTCGAAATAAAATCTCTATAGGAGTGTCTTAGTTATTTTTTTTATCTGACTGAAGTAGCATGCAGTCCACCTGATGGTAAATGGCCACTGCCGCTCATGGACATCGGTAAGCAACTTCATACAGAATATAGGTTCTATCTGAAGTCAATCACAGATGCGTTGCTACTCCTGAGGACTATGATGGTCGCCTCATGTAAAAGTGTGCCGGCAACCACCCTTCAATCGAAATGCAAGAAATGCTTCACGTTGGAAATAGGCGGTAGTACATCCCCGGTCGAACTACGCTGGTTCTACCACCTTCAAAGTGGCAGCTCACCGGTACCCATAGTATTAATTCTTTGTTTCTTCAAATAATAATAAACAAATTTATTGCCTTAGAACATTAATTATGACAACGGTTAAAAACAAAGCAAATTTGAATTTAAGAATATGAGAAAAAGGAAACTTAGCTTAAGCTGCCATAAGATTTCAATCTCACAGAGCAGTCTGTGAGATTGAAATCTTATTATTCAGTCAT
Organism: Spicauda simplicius; assembly: GCA_949699795.1. Taxonomy (NCBI): domain Eukaryota; kingdom Metazoa; phylum Arthropoda; class Insecta; order Lepidoptera; family Hesperiidae; genus Spicauda; species Spicauda simplicius. The sequence continues at coordinate 12,478,735 of OX453082.1, read as the reverse complement.
TCCCTTCTCCCTGAGTACTCGTGAGGGAGTATTGCGACCAGTGCTCTGTCATTCCTGAAATTTACTTAAAAAAATGTTCTCAAAAGTGTGATGTCCACCAATTAGCACCAGGCCAGCGGTGCACTATGGCCTGAAACTCTCTAATTGTAGGAGAAGCACAAGCCCAGCAGTAGGACGGGATGGGTTGACGACAAGGAATCATGGTAGAGTGATTGTTCGTAGAGTTTGTTATAGATGTTCATACTACAGTGACCATTCCATCAGGTGGAATCGAAGCTCGTTTGCTAGTTCAATGTCAAAATTAAGCAGCGGAAATGGTAGCGCGGAATGATACATACAAAAAATAGTAATTCGTTTTTATTAACACATAAAAACAAGCTTGATGGACTTTACGTCAATCTAAGGACGAATCGCAGTGAGGTTTATAATATGTTTTCTTACTCCACAAGTCCACAGGCTTTTATCATTGGCATTGAACGATACTAAATCACTACGTTTAAAACAAAGTCGCTTCTCGCTGTCTGTCTCTATGTATGCTTAGATCTTTAAAACTACTTTACGGGTTTTAATGCAGTTTTTTTAATAGATAGGGTGATTCAAGAGATAGAGTTTTATAAAGCGAGCGGTTTAACTTTTTAACCAATTTTTTAAAGGAAAAAATTTGTCTAGTCGTCGTGAAACGTGAACAAATTGTCAATTACACATTTTTTTATTTTCTTACACTACCACCGGATCGGAACACGACCTCAACTGAGAAGATCCGGCAAGAAACTTAGCGGTTTTGTCTTTTTTGTTATGTTATATTTTTTTTCAATCATGTTTTTTTTACATTGTAATGAAAGTAATGATAATAATGAAAATTCTAACCAACTGTAGTAGTATGATAGTAGCAACAGTAAATAATCGGTTATTTAAAATTATAAGCATGAAACACGTATTAAGAACCTTTTAATTATCATTAGTTCGAATTTTATTGCATTCAAATTTCTCAAAATAGTAATCGTGATTTTACTTATTGCTAAGAATCGTGAAGAATAATCTTAGATATTGAATTATCACGACGCTCGTTTGCGTCTATTGCTTCGTTAAATTTTAGTGTTTCTTGCAGGATTCATGGGAATATATTTTTGAGACTAAAATGTTCGTCAACCGATTTTTGATTACAATTTTTTATTTAATTCATCTTAAGTTTTAAAATTTCAAGAATTTTATAGCTTAGAATTAAAATACTTTTCTTATAAATTCCTGATAAATTAAAATTTGGCGATGTATGGTAAAACTGCGTTATATAACGATATTTTGGGTGTGAATACAGTTTTACCCTATCCCAGTAAAATTAGTTTAGTAATTTTGAAAATTATACCGTAGACGACTAAACGTAAACGCGCTATAATAAAATCGATACTACTCGTACCTATGTATACTACTATGAGTTTACATAACTTATTTTTTATAATACCATAGAACACCTTGAATCTACTCTATTTTGATAATTCATCAACATCAGTTATTATTTGCAAGAAAATAGAGACATCCATAATGGACGACTTTGTGACAAAAACTGTAACTTTTATATATTTTAAATGAAGCGAGAACGACCTTAAACATTGTTTTTGGCCGATGAATGGAATTTTATAAGACCTTGGTGCTCATAGTCTTCAATGAGTAAATGATAATTGTTATAATATAATATGGAAGTTGTTTTTACTCTGAAGCAAGCAGCGCATAAAATACGGAATAGATCTTTTTGACTAGTTGTAGCATTGTGGTACGCTTGTTTGGTTTTGTGGTGTACTAGTAGAGTACTGCTCTCCGTATTTTTTTGAATAGGAATAGCAAACTAACATGCAGTCCATGAAGACTAAAATGGACGGCCTCATGTGAATCATCTGTATCCCTTAAAACCTGAAGTTGGCAGCACTAAACTGTCACAAACCTTTAAAAGCTTGAAAATACCTTTATTAAAATCATGTAAATCTATTACATGACGACCTTGCCTTTTTTATTTTTAATCTATTGCATAGCTTCTATCGAGGGCCTTGAGCGCGGGTACCGAATCCAGAAATTCCGTAACGAAAAAAATAAGAGTTGTGTCACAATGATTTTTGTATAGAAAAATTAACTAAAATATTTTAGGTATTTTAGCCAATTTCCTGAAAAAATCCCTTTGGAGTTAATTTTCTTAAATTAATAAGTATCTAACTTTACTTCCATTTTACATGTGACAGATATATTCGCCATTATGTTTGGATCAGGGATGTGATCTGAGGTCGACTAATCAAAGAATCGATTAATTAAGGTTATAAAATCGATTTACTGATTTATTTGAATTGATCCAAGAATCTCCTGTTCTATTCTTTGTTCGACTGAAAGCGTAGTTTAGTTTATTAGTCTTGAATACGAGTTAAACATTTCTTTACATAGTAAACATAAAGAGTAAAAAATCGTAAAAAAGTGTAACTTGAATTAATATCAAAGAAAAAGAAATACTGCATAAATAAAATAAATAAATAATAAATATATATAATATATATAATATAATATAAGTTGATACAAAATGCTATGCAATAGCTTTACCGCGGCAGTCCCCGAGTGCCACACGTCTTTTTTTTATCTGACTGAGATAGCAAACGAGCATGCAGTCCGGGTGTGGCGGTAGTACCTCCCCGGTCGAACTACACTGGTTCTACCTGGTGCCTTTAGATTTTGAAATCAAAAGGCTATAATTCTAGACGAAACCAAGTGAAAATAAGTAAAAGTTTATATAAACACCGGTTTATTAATGTACAAATGATAAAAATAAAACTTGCGTATGAATACGCCCTAATAAAAAACATAAATGTAATAAAGTGACTCTGTCAGTAATCCTTTTTTTAAATTTCAAAACAAATTCACGGCAAAGGTTAAAAAGACTAATATTTTTTTGAGTTAAGTGAGCCTTTTTGTAATTTAAGCATCTATTTTATGCAAATAGATGACCAAAAAAACGAAAATATTTACGCTTAAACAAACTGCTTAGATTAATTAATAACACAATAAAAAAACGTTAATTTTATAGAAGAACCAGGTAGAAAAAATCTATTTTTTTTTTCATCTAATTAAACAAGCAAATGAGCGTTCGATTCACCTGATAGTAAGCGGTCTCTGCCGCCCATGACTGTAAGCAACTTCATATAGAACATGGGTTCTATCAGAAGGCAACAGATGCGTTGCTACTCCCAAAGACTGAAAGGGTCGCGTCCTATGAAAGAGAGTCGGCGACTCGGCAGCTACAGCCGTCCATAGAAACGCAAGAACTCTTTCACGCTAGAAATAAGTGTGGTGGTGGTACTTCTCGGTCCAACTATACTGGTTCTACCACCTGGTGAAGGACGAATTAATAAGAATGAAATGAAGATAGAATAATGAAAATATATTAAAAGGCCACTAAAAACAGTGTATCTAAAGCAGAAAGGTTCAATTCTAGGTCTATTTTAGTTCATCTCTGTAGTTTCGGGATCAGAATAGGGCTACGGTATCCCCTGCCTGTCGTAATAGGGCGACTAAAAGGGGCTTCCGGAGTTGCGGGTGACTAGAGTGGGAGCTTGAATCGTCCAGCCAGGCGATCCCTGGAAGGATGGTATTACGTGTGGTCGCATACCGTCGTAAAGACTAGACGGAGCGGTGGGCCCAGCCGCCCTTTAGTACGGTAAAAATCCCACATAACCATATGTCGCTCCCACGGCGTTGGGTGCCTTTTGAAGGTTTCCGTCTCGAAAAAAAAATGAAAGGTCTATTTTAGTTAAAACTACACCTTTACTTAAAATTGATGAATTTTGAAGAGTGCGGTTTCTCATGTAAAGCAGTGGTACATGAAAAAATATCACGTACGTCATACTGCCTTCGTATTAAAGCGGAACTAACATTTTTTCGAAATCTGAGTGACGTAATTCGACGCAGGAAAGCCAACTTGCTGTATCTCTAAAAATGCACCAGAGCTGAAAAACTATTCCAAAAAATGAATTAAATGGTCTAAAAATGTCTTATACTCGTATTGTATGTTAAAAAATGGAAAATTTAAAATATATTTATGAAACCGTTTTAAGATTAGTGTCAATGTAGAGAGTACACTAGGCTATCTTAGAATAGTTTTGAATTTTATGTTCATAACTTAAATAAGTACTTTTTCGAGATACAAGTTAATCTTTCTTCATCGAATTAACGGATTCAGAAAAAAGGCGCATTTGCCATTTTTAAATTTCTGTCTCGTTTCGTTGCAATGTTAGAATAATTATTTATTGAGTAGAAATAGAGCAATGATAGCCTAATAGTTGAAACTTGCCCTCTTGATCAGAGGTCCGAGGTTCTAACCCACGCACCACTGATTTTTCTAAAATTACGTGCGTATTAGTAAGTACTTATTATTGCTTTTCTGGGCAGGAAAACATCGTGACTGCTTTTAATTAATTACTGCTTTTCTGTGAAGAAAAACATCGTGAGGAAACCTACACACTCGAGAGTTCTTAATAAAACAGTTCTTGGAGATGTGTGAAGTCCTCCAATTTGCACTTGGTCTAAACTCTTTCACTCTAAGCAGTCCCGTGCCCAGCAGTGGGACAATAATGGTTTGACGAGAGAGTGGAAATTCTAACTTTTCATTTAAGTCAATACTCATAGTTCTTTTTAGCTTAATGCATATTTTGAAATGTATACGCTAAATGTCGATTTAATTCAATTTTTTACCTGGTAGTTACTACTCGTATTACTACTAGGTAATCGTCTCTCAAAAGTAGTAAAGTACATTTTTACAACACCCAATAGTGTTATAAATTTCATTTTCTTCAATCAAAACGTTTTTGCGCGTTGTGTAAAATGGACGTAAGAATTTACAATATACTTTGTGCAAACATTAAATAAGTTTTAAAATCTTCATACTTTTTGTACATTTTGAAATATTCAATGCTAAGTGAAACTAGATCAAATACTATGAATCAAGAACAGTTTACGTAAGATAGCATAAATTTATTCGTCTATTTACTACGTAGGTTTGGCATTTAATTTTTATTAATATTGAGTAAATAAGCGTGCAGTCTACTTAGTGCTTTAACGCTTTTTATACGCCTGTGTGTGCCATGGGCACACACAGATAATGATAAAACGAGTAACATTATTAAATTGCTAAGACAAAACTAAACAGTTAAAAACCACCAGGGATCGAATCCGGAACCTGGAATGGTGTGTCGGTTGTTGTGTGTGTTGGTGTAAGTGGCCACTGTCGCCCAAACAGCGGTTGTAGAGGATTGTGCTAGAGTTTACTTCTAGGTTAAGTCCCCTATAAAAAGATAAAATATAAATATATGGGTCTCTGTCATAAAGTTTAACTAGTACGCAACTCGACTAGACTGTGATTATTTGAGCTAGGCCAGTTCCAAATCTTTTCAATATGGTTACTCCTGTGACCTGGGATTGAAAGCTAATTTTCCCTTTAAACTTTTAACTCTTTTCGAATACTAATTAAAGTTTAGCAATCAAAAAAAGCTCGTCTTATCGATACTAATTTAAGTTTGACGACCAAAAAAAGGTTGTGAAATCTATAAAAATTAAATCTATAATAATCTAAAAAAAAGTCGCCAAATATATATTAATTTATTAAGTTTGACGGAAAAAAAATTACCGCCCATTACCCCTACAAGTACCTGTTTTACCCCCGATGCAAGGTTAGAACCCTAGGAGCTAGACGACACAATTGTTTATATGCGCTAGGCCTTAACTTTCTTTATACCTACTTTACTAATGACGAATTTATATGATAATACATTAATCTACAGTCGAGGCTGACACCACCTTAATAGCTAATTATTAGTGCAAAGCTAACAATTAATTCGTGGAGCGTTTAAAGAAAACTGATTAATTATGTATGTAGAACACTTGCGCTGTGGGATTCGTTAATGAAGGATAAAGGATACATTACTTTCTGTGTCGTTTTAATATAAGTAACAAATAAACGCGCAGTTCACCTGATGGTAAGGGGTCCCCGTCCCTGTAGTTCCGGGATTAGAGTAGGGATACGGTATCCATTTCCTGTCGTCAGACGAGTAAAAGGGGCTTCAATCTTCCCACTAGAGCTTCAAGTGGGGTAGCACAAAGGACATTTACCTTTTGAAGGTTTCGAAAACAAAAGGTAAAGCCAGCATTTTTGTTTTCAAGGGGGAAACCTTCAAAAGGTACTTTGCACCTCGGGAACAACGCTGGGTTATATGGGATTTTTTAACGCACTAAACGGTGGCTCGTTTAGTGCGGTAAAAAATCCCATAGTCGTCAGTGCTACAAAGAGGATTTTGGGATCTCCACCGGAACAAAACCAGAGTCCCTTGAACGCGTTAACCCATCGGGCTCCTCCCAGATGAGCGACTGCGCCCACCGCTCTACCTGGTCTATACGACGATATGCGACCACATATACCGCCGTCCTTCCTGGGGTCACTTGACTGAACGGTTCGAGCTCTTCCGCCCGCCCGCTGGGAGCCTTACTGCTTGTTATAATTGAAGTCCTAGCTGGAATAACAGGGATAAGTGGTAGAATGTTGAATAACACCAGACAAAATGTATATGGTAGAACGGGGGAGCACCACCGCCACACCTATTTCTAGCAGTTCTTGCGTTTAGGTGTGGTTGCCAGCTTAGTTTATATGAGACCATCTTAGTACTCGGGAGTAGCACCGCATCTGTGATTGGCTTCATATAGAACTACTGTTCTGAATGAAATTGCTTACCTACAGATGTCTATGCGCTGCAGTTTTTTTTTTTATCTGACTGAAGTAGCTAACGAGCATGCAGTCCACCTGATGGTAAGTGGTCACTGCCGCCCATGAAAATCTGTAATCAACTACATACAGAACATGGGTTCCATCTAAAGTCAATCACAGATGCGTTGCTACTCCCGAGGACAACGATGGTCGCCTCATATAAAGAGTGCTGGCAACCACACCCTTCTATCGAAACGCAAGAAATGCTTCACGCTAGAAATAGGTGTGTGTTACCACTTACTGTGTGCTTTGCTACTTCTATCTTATAAAAAAATATTACACTAATAACCAAAACTCAATAACAGGAATATTAGTACACGTTTGCCGTGACTCGAACCCAGATCCCCAAGGTAATAACTGTACCAGAAGGTTTTCAGCGTTTGGCTAATTTTGTCGCTGAAATAGTAATCGGGGTCAAAGATATTCGTCTACGTCAGACGTTCTCAAACTAAATTTGGTTATAGCCCACTTTTAGAAACAATCGTGGTGTCCAAGGTAAAAATCCCAAGTCTTTTTATATATTTTTTTGATGACCCGCGTGGCGGAGCGGTTACCATACCGCTGTGACGCGCAATGGATCCCGGGTCTATTCCCGACCTGACAGGTATCTGATTAAAAGTTTAGATTCATTTTCTGGGTCTGGGTGTTTGTGTATTCGTCTTGTGTGTGTCCATGGTACCCACGACGGAGAAAATCGTGCGGAAAAAGAAGGCGTGCGTATTTTTTTTAATTGAACTAAAACAAATTAGAAAGTATTTATAAGTAAGTTTATAAATCGCCATCTCTGTTTTATCAGTTGTGTTGATGTTGTGTTGATAACGACGAAGGAAAAGCTCGTAAGAATGAGAAATATATTTAAAGTTTTCAAAGATGTGTGAAGCGGGTGGAAAAGTAAGAGTTTAAAGGTAGTAGAACCAGTGTAGTTCGACCGGAGAAGTACCATCGCTACACCTATTAAACGTGAAGCATTTCTTGCGTTTCGATATAAGGGTGTGGTTGCCAGCACACTTTTATATGAGACGATCTTAGTCCTTGGGAGTAGCGACGCATCTGTGATTGACTTCAGATAGAACCCATGTTCTGACTTACCCTAAGGTGGACTGCATGCTCGTTTGCTACTTCAATCAGATAAAAAAGGCGAGTGAATCCGTTAAGGGCAAGTGCGGTGGACTATGCCATGAAGCTCTAACTCTAAGAGGAGACCCGTGCCAAGCACTGGGCATTATGTCCGATTTAAATAATAAACGAACATTTAAATTTCTAAATTTACATCAACGCAAAGATTTCAACACAATATCTAAATTCTATATCGCACAATCTTCAATTATATGCCATTTTTAACCGACTTCCCAAAGGAAAGAGGTTATCTATTCGTCACGTATATTTTTTTTTTTTTTTTTTTTTTTTTTTTTTATGTATGTTCGGGCGAAATGGCTAGAAATCGTCGACCTACCGACACGATTCATACGACATTGTATGCGGCTAGTTTCACAGGCAGTCCCATATTGAGGAAAATGAAAACCTTCCGGCGGTTTTCCCGGAAAATTGGAAAATGTCGGTTTCTTAAAATCTTAAATAACTTGGGTGTTTCTAAACCGATTTCCATTTTCTTTCTTTCATTTGATAGGAAATTTTGTCACGCAACTTTTTCCCTTGGACATGGGTATACTGTGATGCTTAACTCTTTGAGTTATGGGGTGGAAACCACCACCACTCCTCAAGTTTTTTAGATAATTTGAGATAACTCGGCTTCTGCCGAATCGATTCTTATGAAACTTGAAATATGTATTATATATCTATGCTTATATAGGTTGACGAAAAATTTGACCTTCAACTCTTCGATCCTGATGATGCAGGGTTACAGCTATCCTAAACTATAACATTAGCTATTTGATGCTTACATATATGTAATAAGACTACTAAGCAGAGACATGTGATGAAAAATTTGACCTTCAACTCTTCAATCCTGATGATGCAGGGGTGCCTCAAGCCTAAACCATAGGGGTTGACCATTTGGTGCTTATGGGTATGTAATAACAATACTAAGCAAAGACATATTATAAAAAATTGACCTTCAACTCCTCAACCCTGATGATGCAGGGTGCTGTAAGCCCAAACCGTAGGAGATGGCCATTTGGTGCTTACGGATATATAATAAGATAGCTAGGCAAAGATGTACGATGACAAATTTGACCTTCAACTCTTCAACCCTGATGATGCAGGGGTACTGCAGGCCTGAACCATAAAAGTTAGACATTTGTTGCTCACGGATTTGTAATAACATTGCTAAGCAAAGGTATACGATGAAAAATTGGACCTTCAACTCCTCGATCCTGATGATGCAGGGGTATTGAATGCCTAAGCCATAAAACTTAGCTATTTCATACTTACGCATTTAAAATGATATTAAACAGATTAAAGGTAGAACATTAGACTAATGGTTGTATACAGTGAAAAATTGGACCTTCAACTCCTCAACTCTGATGATGCTGGGGTGCTTCAAGCTTAAACTATAGGCGTTGGCCACATGGTGTTTAGGTATATCTGATAAGATTACTAAGCAAAGATAAAAACGAAAAATTTGACCTTCAACTCCTCAACTCTGATGATACAGGGGTACTTCAAGCTTAAATTATAGGTATTGGCCATTTGATGCTTATGGGTATGTAATATATTTACAAAGTAAAGACGTATGATATAAAAATTTACCTTGAACTCCTCAACCCTGATGATGCAGGGTACTGCAAGCCCAAGCCATAGAAGTTGGCCATCTGTTACTTACGTATATGTAATGAGATTACTAGGCAAAGATATAACATGATAGTTTTGACCTTCAACTCTTCAGTCCTGATGATGCACGGGTACTTCAGGCTTAAAGCATAGGCGTTGCCCATTTGATACTTATGGAAATGTAATATATTAACAAAGCAAAGACGTATGTTAAGAAAATTGACCTTCAACTCCTCGACCCTTATGATGCAGGGTACTGTAAGCCCAAGCCATAGAAGTTGGCTATTTAGTGCTTAAGGATTTATTGAAGAAATGCTAAGAAGAGATGACTTATGAAAACCGTTATCTTTAATTGGGCTTTTATTCAGTGGTACTGCCTATCTAACCCACAGGTGATAGTAATATGGCCCTTATATATTAGGAGTTACATAAACAGAGGCAACGATTAATAAAGTTACCTTCACCTCTTTAAACCTAATAATATAGGTATACAGCCTGCCTAAACTACATAGTTTAGCACACATGTGCTTGGTAATTATTGTTCGCAATACAAACAATGAGTTCCGGAAAGGACATAATTATGATCACAAATTCCATTTTGAATACAATTACCTGGACGATGCAGGAGTACTGCCAACCGCGCCCTGCTCGCGGTTGCGCTCAGTTCACATGCACTGTGACAGTAATGTAAGATATCGCTTAGGCTTTTGTTTGACTTGTCATTTAAGGTTGATTTTAAAGTACCGTTTCCATTTATGTATGCACTATGCAGTCTTATGGATACTATGTATTACACGGTCTCGTATAACTGATCGAAGTGTCTAGTCGTCCGGTAATCGGATGAATAAAATAAATTAATCGTCCGCTAAATGGTAAATTCGTAATAAAAATGGTCTGTATATTAAACATACTTATTATCCTCGTAATAAAAAACGTATTGAAACTGGTGAGTTAAATCATCTTACTGAGATTAATAAATTGTGTAAAGCTATGGGTACACCTGATGTAGTGAATAACGACCATGCTGCCCGAACTTAAATTGGTTTTGATGATATTGGTTTTCCAACTAAGGATAGTCAAAATTATTTTTATCAGTATCAGTTGAATTATACTCTTAGTTATAAGGTTTATATTACTTTTTCTACTTTAAATATTGATCTATTCTTTAAATCTTTAAATAAATGTTTACTCAGAAAAAGTTGTTTTATTCGGTTAGGTTAGGTTCGAACAGATTTTTCCAATTCAGAATCTAAGGGAGGGGGCGCGGTAGCGCCCCCGACCGGTTGTGTCAAAGAAGTCTATTTTTAGATGATGACGTCAGCACATAATTTTATTCATCCGAAAATCGGACGAATAATTAATTTTATTCATCCGGTTAGCGGACGACTAGCAACAGCCATAACTGATTTTATCGTGACTGAAAAGCGTGAAAAAAAAAATTTTTAAACAAAAAATACAACCGACTTCCATGCCACATAAAAGTAAAAAATAATTTAAATGCATGTTGGTTTAGAGCAAACACAGTACTTAGTACATAGTTCCGAAGTCGGCGCTCATATAAGATACATGTACATACCGACTTCGGGACTATGTACTAAGTACTGTGTTTGCTCTAAACCAACATGCATTTAAATTATTTTTTACTTTTATGTGGCATGGAAGTCGGTTGTATTTTTTGTTTAAAAATTTTGTTTTGTAAACAATGCGGTGTGCGTATTGCGTACGGCAGACAATGGGTATGTGGTTGTGTAAGATTGCGTATATGTTAATTCATAACTAACTTCCGTTCGTGACTCCGTTCTTTTTTACCCGACTGCGACAGTAGAGTAATGCCGCGTCCGCACGCTTGCCAAATCTCTTTTTTTTTTTATTTGACTGAAGTAGCAAACGAGCATGCAGTCTACCTGATGGTAAGTGATCACTGCCGCCCATGGACATCTGTATTCAAATTCATACAGAACATGGTTCCATCTGAAGTCAATCACAGATGCGTTGCTACTCCCGAGGACTATGATGGTCGCCTCATGTGAAAGTGTGCCGGCAACCACACCCTTCTATCGCAACGCAAGAAATGCTTCACGCTAGAAATAGGTGTGGCGGTGGTACTTCCCCGGTCGAACTACACTGGTTCTACCACCTTGAAACTCACAATCTCGACAATCTCGACAAGCCATCTCAGATTGAAACATGCGGATAGAGCATTTGGCTTGTATAAGGTTGCAAGCGCTTGGAGCCGATCCGATCGAGTGTCGGTTTTGCAACAAACCAAAGGGGGTTTGTCGCAAGCACTTGCGATACGTCCACACGTTTGCTCAGCGTTTGCGTTTCGGAGGAAGGGTGTGGTTGCCGGCACACTTTTACATGAGGCGACCATCCTAGTCCTCGCAGGTGGCAGGCATCTGAGATTGACTTCACATAGAACCCATGTTTTATTTGAACTAGCTTACAGATGTCGCAGGGCGGCAGTGACCACTTACCATCAAATGGGCTGCATGCTCGTTTGCTATTTCAATCTGATCATATCAAAAATATATATATTCGATAGGTTTTAATGTGTTATCTTCTATTTTTTGATGGCATCTTGCATTTGATGTTTTTTCGTAGTGTATTTTATTCACAAATTAAGCTCTTTCATTTGATACCCATATTGGATAGGTTGTACCAAAATATATAATTGTGCTTTTTTGAGGCGGCCATATTAGATTTGTGATTCGTGATATATGTATTCTACAAATGAATCCTTTTCATTTGATACTCTTGATTGATATATGTAGGTGTAGGATGGGTTGTACAAAGATATGTAATTCACCATTTTATTGCGACAGCCATTTTGAGTTAATCACAATATTTAACATATGTAATTTCATTCTCATCAGAACTTCACGTGTACCAAATTTCAGCTCAATGGGATACTTAGAAATGGATTAAATTCAGGTTAGGTTAGGTAAGATTTGACCTAAATGCACAGGTACTTACATCCTTACATAATTACCCAGAAACATTGCCTGTTAAAAGCTTTTAGAAAGATTAAGAATAAAAGAAAACAATCAATCAAGACCTCGGTTTTCTAGCAATTTTGGTAAATAAAGTCAATTTGTCAAAAGTAAGATTTATACCTATTTTAACTAGAGGTAGAGAATTAACTTCAAAGAATCACAGATGTACGTACACCTGTTATTTGAATCCCAAAGCCTCAAATGATACTGAACTTCTTACCAAAACAAGCACAATATGAATTGACAGATTACATTCAATTTAACTTAAATTCCACTCAAAAACATCCATTAACAATAAAACCCAACAATGCGTTGGTATTTACTAACAAAAACAGATGCAACGGACTAATGGAAGGCGCAAAAAGTATTTTTTGTTGTGACACGGAGACCGCGGTCCTCAAGGTCTGTGTTATTTGTATGAAACAAAGGTCTTTTGTCAAGGGCTATTACATTTAGACAAGTTGTCTTATTATATAATAGTTTTAATATACGAATGCTATCAATGGTATTCAAAGCTCAGTAAAATATCTTTATTCACTGAGGTTATACGTTACGCCCATAGTCCACGAATACAAAAACCGTGAATGACCAGCTCTACTCAAAAAAATCAGGCCAAGTGCAAGTCGGAACCGCGCACGAAGGGTTCCGTACCATTATTTATAAAAACAGCAACTACATCAAATTTGTTGTATGGGAGCCGCCTTTAATATTTACTTTATTCTATTTTTAGTACCTATTTGTTGTTATCGCGGCAGAAGAAATACATCACTTGCAAAAATTTCAACTGTCATGCGATTACAGTTTAGAAGATACAGCCTGGTAACAGATAGACGGACAGACGGATTGAAGGTAGTAGAAACAGTGTAGTTCGACCGGGAAAGTATCACCGCCGCACTTATTTCTAGCGTGAAGCATATCTTGCGTTTCGATGGAAGGGTGTGGCTTTTTTTTTTTTGTTTTCGAGGGGGAAACCTTCCAAAGGTACCCGACGCCGTGGGAGCGACGCAGGGTTATGTGGGATTTTTACCACACTAAAACCCCCCCGGTGGCCGTCCTCGGTGCTGAAAAGGAGGACTCCGGGATCTCGAAACGACTTCAACCGGAATCCTCGAGCGCGCTGCCCCATCGGGCTCCTCCCAGATGGGCGGCTGGGCCCATCGCTCCGTCTTATCTTTACAACGGTATGCGACTACACATACCGCCGTCCTTCCCGGGATTGCCTGACCGAACGGTTCGAGCTCCCACTCTAGCCGTCTGCAACCCCGGAAGCCCCTTTTAGTCGCCTCTTACGACAGGCAGGGGATACCGTAGCCCTATTCTGACCCCGAGGCTACAGGGACGGAAGGGTGTGGCTACCGGCACACTTTTATATGAGGCGACCATCATAGTCCTCGTAACAACGCATTGATTTACTTCAAATGGAACCCATGTTCGGTATGAAGATGATTACTGATGTCGCAGGGCGGCAGTGACCACTTACCATCAGGTGGACTGCATGCTCGTTTGCTACTTCAGGCAGATAAAAAAAAGACGGACAGCGGAGTCTCAGTAATAGGGTTCCGTTTTTACCATACGCGCAAACAGAAGGCGCTGTCTCTTAACTCACGCCGACGACATCCGCGAATAAAGTAATTTTTAGGCCATGAATACAAGAAAATGGTCACAATTTTTCATCCAGCGATTACTGAAAACGCGAATGCGAAAACCGTGGTTAATGAGCTTTACTTTATGTCCCGTTTTTATAGACAAGTTAGGCGTAAAAACACATAATACGAAAAAACACTGTATAATCTGTGATAAGTATCTAGATTCCGACTGACAATTGGTCATTCATCTCAGTCGTGTTAATAATTGAGTAACCCGAGAATCCTTTGGTTTAATTAATCCTGATTATTTGACTGGAATATCAGTTCTCTCTGAGTTATTATGGTACTAGCTGTACCCGCGGCTTTGCCCGCGTGCAAATCAACGTGTCACAAAAATTTTCTCGCGCAAATCTTGACACCGTGGGAATTCTATGATAAAAAGTAGTAACATTAAAATCGGTTTGGCTCAAACCTCAAGGATTACCTGGTCAAACACAGAGTGAAAAAACGAATTTAAAGTGTGTATTTGTGGGTAGGAACATATTGTTATGTATTTTTTTTAAATTAGACGAATTCTAATATTGTAAATCGCTTTTTTAAACCAATTTACATTCTTAGTGGTCTAATTCACAATATTGGGATACTTTTTTCAATCAACTCCTCCACATTTGAACCAAAACGTATCGATTATAAAGATTGATTTGAACTTTTCCGAATTGGAAAATACTATTTGAAGTAATTTTGGCGGATTCAAATTTCTAAGTAAGATAAACCTAAGTATAAGTATAGGTAAACCTACTATTAATATTAATTTGTGTTCAGGAGTTCCGGAAGGCATTAAGGAATTCAAAAATTCTGTTGGATAATGTACTGCTTCCTCCATCTCAATGACTGTGTCTACCGAATAGTAGATCTGTGACGCTGCTTTAAATTTTGAAAAAAAAAAAACATTTATTTTATCGACACGTTCATTGGTGGATGGATATATAGCCGTCTTTTGGAACCAATTTATAGTGTTATTGGTTGTATTAACAATAACGGGATATACTTTTTCAACCAACTCCTCCTCCTCCACATTTAAAGGAAGACGTATCGATATAAAGATTGACTTTAACTTTTCCGGATAGCAAAGAAATCATTAGAAAATTGGAATATCACTGAACAGCGACATATATTCTAAGTTCATATTTTGTTTCATGTGGCCAAAGTTAAGATCTTTTAAGAGGTGCATCGGGCTATTTGTGTGCGTAAATCCCGCATTGTTCTTTGTGAAGCAGAAGACATAATCAAAACACTTTTACAATTCATACGAACAGGGCGCACCCGCTCGCAGGGCGCTGCCGCACCCTGCTCGCTTATTTTTTATGTTTTCTTTTAAATTCCAACCTAACCTAACCCATCCTGTTTAAAAAGCTACAGCTAAATCCAACTCTTAACAATAACATGACAATACTCCTGCATTTTCAGAATTTAGGTATTCAAAGTGACACTTTTCATTATAATGTTCTCTCAGGAAAACGGGTTGTAATGTATTGTAATCAATAAGTACCAAACTCATACGGCTTAAGTAGGTTGTGAACTTAGATTATCAGGGTTGATGAATTGAAGTTTAATTTATTAATCATATTTCAGTTTAATGAGCTGTCATTAAACTTATAATATATACTAAAAACAACCGTAAGCATTATGTGACTACTTTTTATAATTTAGGCTTGCACTATCTCGCATCATCAGGGAGGAGTTGAAGGTAAAAAAATATTCCGTGTCTTTGCTTAATATTCTTATTACTTATACGTAAGCACTTGCGAGCCAACTTCTATAGCTTGGGCTTGCAGTACCCTGTATCATCAGGCTTGAAGAGTTGAAGATCGAAATTTTCATCTTGTGTCTTTGCTTAGTAATTATATTACATACCCGAAAGCACCAAATAGCTAACTTCTATGGCTTAGGCTTGAAGCACCCCTGCATCATCAGGGTTGAGGAGATGATGGTCAAAATTTTCATCTTGTGTCTTTGCTTAGTAATTATATTACATACCCGAAATCATTAAATGGCCAACTCCTATGGCTTAGGCTTGCAGTACCCTGCATCATCAGGCTTGAGGAGTTGAAGATCGAGATTTTCATCTTGTGTTTTATCTTAGTAATTATATTACATACCCGAAAGCACTAAATAGCTAACTTCTATGGCTTAGGCTTGAAGTACCCCTAAATCATCAGGGTTAAGGAGTTAAAGGTCAAAATTTTCATCATGTGTCTTTGCTTAGTAATTATATTAAATACCTGAAAGCACCAAATGCCCATCTCGTATAGTTTAGGCTAGCAGTATCCTGCATCATCAGGGGTGAGGAGTTGAAGGTCGAAATTTTCATTTTGTGTCTTTGCTTAGTAATCATATTACATACCCGAAAGCACCAAATGGCCATCTCCTATGGCTTAGGCTTGCAGTAACCCTGCATCATCAGGGTTGAGGAGTTGAAGGTCAAAATTTTTACCGTGTATTTTTGCTTGGTATTTTTATTACATAACCGTAAGTACCAAATAGCCAACTCTTACAGTTTAGTCTTGAAATAACCTTACATCATCAGGGTTGAGGAGTTGAAGATCAAATTTTTGTCCCATGAATTTGTTTAACAATCTTATTATACATCCATAAAAACAAATTGACTTACTTCTACGGTTCAGGCTAGCAGTACCCCTGCATCATCAGGATTGAAGAGTTGAAGGTCAATTTTTTTAGGAAATATCTGCTTAGTAATCTCATTCTACATTCAACCCAATTGGACTCCTACAGCTTAGGTTTGGCCGAGTATCGCTAATTTCGTTAATTTGTTTCAAAGAAATGGATCCTATGATCAGAACCGTATCAATTTCATCAGAGTACCCTTGAAGTACATTCTTTCAAATAAAAGAAATATCATCAAAATCGGTTGGCGGGAAATTGAGTTATTCATCTATTTATCGCGCACATCGTTAATGTAAATATCAGACTTATGCGCTTTTCTTATGGATGCCACTGTCAAAAGTGAACTAAAAATAAATGGAACCCCATGACACGCGCTACCTTTCAAATGAAAAAAAAAATCATCCAAATCCGTTCACCCAGTGAGGAGAAATCGAGTAACAAATATTAAAAAAAAAATAAAATAAAAAAAAATACAGACGAATTGATAACCTCTTCCTTTTTGAAGTCGGTTTAAAACCATGTTTTAACATAAAAATCAAAGCGAATTACAAAATTTTATTGAGGTGGCCTCAAAATTGACTGACTTTCATACAAACTTACATCTCCTATTTGGGTTAAATTGGGGGGGGGGGGATCAGAAAATTCATTCTTAACTGACGTCTACGTCATAAAAGGAACCCCTAGTAAAAATCATATTCGTATCCTTAGCATTTTAGGCCCTACGATGTTTATTCAATAGATGAGTGAGAGAGCATCCTTTCGTTTTTATATAAGTATATATAGATATAGAGATATAAATTCGTATAGTATCAAATAACATAGGTACACACATAACCAATAATAAATACATAACAAAGGAATACATTTTACAGACCATAACATGTTTAGTTTCAACCAATTCAACTATGCAGTAACTTATCACATTAACACTTACCGAACACAGAATAAATACTGCGTAGTTTTAAATTGACATAACTTTTTTATTTATAAACCGATTTACATAAAATAAACACTAAATGTTAAGTGAAGTTTCCCACAACACATGGGTAAAAATTATATTCAAATTGGATTAGCCGTTTCTAAGATTAGCGTTTTCAAACACACAGACAAACAGACAAACAGACAAACAGATAAACAGACAAACAGACAAACAGAAAAGATTTCTAAAAACCATTATTTTGGGTTCTATATCGTATTAAAGACCTCTAGAAATGGTTTTCACCTAAATTTATTCCATGTACAGACAGCGACCTCTTACAGATTTATTATAGTATAGATAGATTAGGGTTCGTTTATAGAGACGCCGGTTAAAATTATATGGTACTAGCTTCTACCCGCGGCTTCGCCCGCACGGTCAAAGGGAATTAACATTAGCATTTGACAGCGTGATTTGAAACTTGCAAATGAATTTTACTAACGCCATCTATTAACAACGTCTGGAACTACTAAATATGTATCAACTAAATAAACATCGATATTCTCATGGGAATGAGAGAGCGCCTAAAAAGTAGCCTGCGTCACTCTCCGCCCTCCTAACATATATCATAACTATGCGGTGACGTGAAAGAGGAACAAACAAACACACTTTCACATTATAATATTAGTATGGATTAGTGAAGTAAAGTTATTAATACGCCAATATCGACTTATATGAATATATAAGATTCTTAAAGCCTACATGTAGGTATCATAAAAATTACTCTGTTTAAATTTAAAAAGAGGAAAAAAATGGTTATAGAAGCTAACACCGATTAAAAAGACTTTATAAAACACGTTAAATTTTGAAAATTTTGTGTATTCATTTGATAATCATATTTAAAATATGTCAAATAGATGGACGGACGGCGTATACAAAAGTTATAGATTTTTTTTTATTACTGAGGATTCCCGTATCATATCCGTCTTACAAGCAGCGAATACCAGGTTCGATAACCGGCCAGAAGCCAGATAAATATCTGAATGATGAATTCATATTTCTGAAAGTTTTATTATTATTATATTTGTAATGTCTCTACATGTCTTAAATAATGGCGTCTTATGTAATATCTTTTAAATGTCTTTACTCTGATTAAATACTTTCTTTATCTGAATTTGTCAGATCTGAAACATTGTTCTCAGGTATATTAGCGGTATCTCTATCGTTATTTTACATACGAAACCATAACGCAATGAGGTTGTGTAAAACACCATAAAAACACACCAGATCACATGACCGTTCAGTTCTGTTTGGCGCGGAGCCGCCATTTTCACGGGAAATTAACTGTCATCAGACACCATGACGGTACACATAAATAACTTGAGTTATTGTAAGTAGTTGTAGCCTAAATATTCGTACATGTAAATAAAATCGGCTAAGTGCGAGTTGGACTCGCGCCGAAGAGAGTACAGAGCACGAGTAGGTACACTTATCTATAAAAAAAAACAGCAAAGAAATACATTTATTGTATCGGGTTATTATTTGTTATTGCACTCATGGCCCCACAGTAGGATTTTATCCTGTGTCGTGGATACCATGGACACACACAAAACGAAAACACAAACACCCAGACGCAGAAAAGGAATATAAACTCATCATTCAGATACCTGGCCGGGAATCGAACCCGGGACTCAATGCGCGTCACACCGGTATGGTAACCGCCCCGTCACGCGGGTTGTCTAAGAAATACATCATATGTGAAAATTTGAACTGTCTAACTATCAAGCTATCACGCTTCATGAGATACAGCCTGGTGACAGACAGACGGACAGGCGAGTCTCAGTAATAGAAAGAAAGACAGAAGAAAGAAAAACATTTATTTCGGTCCATCGACACAAAGACAGTATAAGCACATACGTTTAAATTAGAAATTATTATGTTTAAAAGTAACAATATTCGAGAAAAAAAAAAATTAAAAAACAAAAATCCGCTAAACCTAAAACGATAAAAAATAAATAAAATGCAACGTTAAAAGACTCACAAAGAAATAAAATAAAAACCAAAATAAAATTAATATTATCGATGGGGACCGAAAAAGGGGTTGCACTCAGCCTAAGCCGTGGAACCCACGACTGCTGATTTTCAGGAAACCCCTACTCTTTTTTTTCCGTGTAGTCAGGACAAGTGGTGTGTGCAAATAGAAAGTAATAAATATATAATAGGGTTTCCGGTTTTACCCTTTAGGTACTGTGCCAATGATAGCCTAATGGTTGAAACTTGCCCTCTCAATTGGGACGTCCGAGGATCAAACCCAGGCGCGCACCGCTGATTTATGTGCGTATTAGAAATTAAATATAACTGCTTTTCGGTGAAGGAAAACATCGTGAGAAACTCTCGCGATAAATTTCTCTCGTAGTCGTACCGCTTACTCTTACAGACCCTTCAAACCATGAACACATCAGCTCACAAAAACAAAATTACAACACATATACATCTGTGTACAATGCACTGAATTATACATACCATGTAAATAAAAATGATGAATGGTCCTATATATATATTAAGCGTAATTGTAAGATTTCTTTAATTGCCAACGTTGTCACCACCGCACACGACAGTGTGATGGTGACAGCGATGGACTAACGTGGAGCTAAGAAATAAAGACTTATTGTTAAAAAAAAAGAAGAACTATTGTGACAAAAGGCACGGACGATCAGTCTGTGGAGTTTTTGTGTTATAATAAAAAAAAAAAAAACACATCAGCTTCTTACACTGTTATAAGACAGAATTAAGTAACAAAATGTTCTTGATGACAACCTGTATTCAAGAAAATAGTTACTGATTTGCCTACTACCTATAGACCAAAACACAGCGTTTAACACTGCCGCAGACATACGCAAAGGGTTCAAACCTTCAAACTTGAACTGCTAAAACATTTACCACGTAACGCAAATTGCACATCGCAAGGAATCTAATAGAGACGCAGTAAAAACCGCGTACACTTGCATGCGCCAAAATGATAATTGCGAATTTCAAAATTGCCAATCAAACGTCGCTCGTCCCACTTCGGCCTTGGCTTGCGAATTGCTGAGCAATTGTGTTTTTGTTATAAAGATTGTATATTCTATGACTTTAAAGAGAAAACTTGAGCAATTTTGTGAAGAAAAATCTTGAAACTCGCGTCATCATCAACGCTTTGCATGAGCTATATGTGAGGAGGTGACCATTTACCATCAGTGACCAGTGCAGTGGTGGTGACCAGTCCAGTGCAAACTCTCTCATTCTGAGAGAAGACCGGTGCCCAGCAGCGGGACAATAATGGGTTGACGAGAGACAGTGCAGAGGCAGTGACCACTTACCATCAAATGGACCGCATGCTCGTTTGCTACCTTAATCTTATAAAAAATGTTATAATGGTAAGTTTGTGAGGACGGATTGATGGATTTATATTAATCTGATTGATATGAAAGTTTGGAATACAGGTAATCTAGACTTTAATAAATTCATAGAAAGCTCATAAAAATAAAATACAGCCTATAAAAAATATTTTTAAAAGGATAACAGGGTAAAAGTAAAGTAAAGAGTAAAAGGGAAAGCTAGTAAATATCTAAATAATTAACGCTTTTCATACTGAATGCCCTAATCTCGATTTTTTCTTGTGGCATGGGTGCAATACACAGGCAAGTACACAAATACCAAATCCTAAACAGTAATCTAAACTTGTTATGGAAATTTCTATCTGCCTGAGGATCGAACCCGGTACCCACTGCATTAAGACGGATATGTTCACCGCTCCACCGCATCGTTTGCCTTGCATTTTAGTTGAAGACCGAGATTGAAAACTTGGTGCACTAACTATACCCTTGGTACGAACCACTTGATATAAGTATGTTTGCTATTTAACACTAAATAGATAAAAACAATAGGCGTTGTTAATTTTTACTCAGGTCTTCTGTAAAATTTGCGTTTATGCTTTCATAACATATTCACGACATGTTTTTGGTGGTCACGGGACCTTTCGAAAAAAAATTGAAATACATCAGATTGTTTGTACGCCGTGTGATTGTACAGAAAACGGAGGTATTTAGGTACCTGTACAGCTTCCCTGATTATATCTACTATATCTATATAGTACATATTTAAATTATTCTGATTTAAGAAATCAATTCTAAGATCATACAATATCATTAAAATAAATAATTATATTAAAATCATAAAATTAGGGGAAACAATGTAATAATAAAAAAAGAATAAATACGAAAAAAGATGCATTAATCGTAATAATTCCAATGAAAGTAAACAATATGTAAATAAGACTATATAAACAAAAATTCGTGCATGAATGTTACTATTTACTAACAATCAAGCACGAAATATTTACACAGATTTATTAGTGTTCAGATAGACTTAACACTTGTTCTTTGATATGTTTGTAAACGTTTTTTTGCTGTTTACTTAATTAGACAATTAGTTGGCTCTAGAAAGCGTGTTCGCTTATGTATGTTGCCACGTAACTAGATTCCAAACATAATGCAAAAATGTTACTCTTTTTGGGCAAGTAATTGTTCTCGTAACGGTATGTAATATTTTGATTATTCTGTTATTAATCTTATTTTAACTGTCAGTTTCAAAGGTAGAATGAATATGGTCCCACAGGAGACGTAATACAGCATCTCGTTTTTTAGTCGATAATATTAATTAAATTAATATTATCGACTTACGCAACACGAAGAAAAGCCTTCACGTAGACAGATAGACAAATGATTGACACCCACACATTAATACACCCATATGAGTACTATTTAACGAGATTCGGGTTAGGGCCAAATGGTAAGGTACTGTAGGAGTGCCATTATCTTCAAATCTTTTAGAATCGCGGCATGACCCCGGAGGCAAAGTGTCACACCTATTCCTGTTATGACAGCAGTGTTGTACGCTATTTTTTATCTGACTGAAATAACAAACGAGCCTGCAGTTCGATGGTAAGTGGTCACTGTCGCCCACGTAGGTACATCAGTAAGAAACTTCATACAACAGGGGTTCTATCTGAAGTCACAGATGCGTTGTTACTCACGAGGCCTAATATGGTCGCCTCATATATAAGTGAGCCAGCAACTAACCTTCCACCGAAATGCTTCATGCTGAAAATAAGTGTGGCGGTGATTACAGGTCCGTTGGTATTGACGACCCGCGTAGCGGAGCGGTTACAATACCGGTCTGACGCGCAATGGGTCCCGGGTTCTATTCCCGGCCAGGCAGGTATCTGAATGATGAGTTTAGATTCATGTTCTGGATCTGGGTGTTTGTGTATTCGTCTTGCGTGTGTTCATGGTACCCACGACACAGAAGAAAATCCTAGTGTGGGGCTATGAGTGTAGAAAGCGTGTTAAAGCGAACATTCAGTCTATTTGATGGTAGGTAATTGGCTACTAGAATAGGGCTATTGTATCCGCCGTCTGTAAGAGGTGAATAAAAAGGGCTTCCAGGGTTGCGGGCGGGTAGAGTGGGAGCTCGAACCGTCCGGCCAAGCGACCCCGAGAAGGGCGGCGGCATGTGTGGTCGCATTTCATGGGGGTTTACCACTACAAATAAAGTTTTAAAAGTCCCCATCGATCCGTTGTGTGCTTCAAAAGTTATTCTGGGTCAAACATCAAAATTGGAAGTTTTTGGATTTTTCTCGAAAACGGTAAGTTTTATCAAAAAATACCTCAAACCAAAGTTGTAGATCTTAAAATTTTCTACAAAAATAGTCTGTATGATTTTTTCCTTAGTGTTACCATTCCTGAGATTCACAATTCACATTCCTGAGTAGACTTCGCAATTTGAAAAGTTTTTAAGAGCTCTCAAATATATAGGTTCCTTCATGATGTTATCTTTACCATATAACAGTGATAATTAATTTCTAATCTATAAATTAATACGTGAAGCAAACATTCGTGATTTGTTTTTAAGATACTTGCCGCAGGTGGAGGAGTATGAAATTACGCACGGTTACAGTTGATGTAGAGAAGGATTGCGCAATGCTAATATTTTTTTCAAATAATGCATAAAACATATATGAAATCAACTATGACATATTACACTCACTACCTTGCATTGGACCCAAACACATACAAAATAAACGAAATAGAACATTGAATGTCTTACTATGAAAACGTCAAAATGTCAGATGTCTTTGTCAAAATACCCGCTATTGCTTTTAAATGCAGCTTAGTTATTAAACCTCTTTT
Source organism: Spicauda simplicius (assembly GCA_949699795.1). Classification (NCBI taxonomy): domain Eukaryota; kingdom Metazoa; phylum Arthropoda; class Insecta; order Lepidoptera; family Hesperiidae; genus Spicauda; species Spicauda simplicius. Next base: position 12,454,808 of record OX453082.1, on the reverse strand, counting down.
TAAATTTTACGCGTGCATTCAAAATAACTTGAAAATGATCACAGTTTATTTAAATTAGAGAAAATTGGTGTTACTTTGGTTATTATGAAGTTTAGTTTTTTAATTTAAATTACGGTTGAATTTCAAAAGTTACGACGCGTAACTAGTACACAGTATTCCAAAGTTTAAGAAGTTCAATCTACGCCAACATATCATCAAAGCATATGCAAAATTGGAAATTGCATGATAAATCATTCCCATCCCGCCTATACAAGATGAGTCAAAACTCTCATATTCATCCCACCACGCTCCTACGAGTATTGTTAGGTATTGCGTAAAATTGTGTAATTAGTGTTTTGTTGCAAACTAACAAGGCCAAGTATTAACCAATTAATTCACTACGAGGCATGGGTCTTCATTAAACCGAGAAGGTCAAAATCCACGACTGGTTGTTAAAAGGCACATGTTAACTTTTTCGAAATTTAAGTTCCCGTAACTATGTATATGGCGGATTTAGTACGAAATCAAATATTTATCAATAATACCAAATTGCAGGTGGTGGAACCAGTGTAGTTCGACCGGGGAAATACCTACCACCACCACACCTATTTCTAGCGTGAAGAATTTCTTGCGTTTTGATGGAAGGGTGTGGTTGCCGGCACACTTTTATAAGAGGTCTCTTATCATAGTCCTCGGGTGGGCCAACGCATCTGTGATTGACTTCAGATAAAATTCATGTTTTATTTGAAGTTGCTTGCAGATGTCGCAGGGCGGCAGTGACCACTTACCATCAGGTGGACTGCATGCTTGTTTGCCACTTTAATCAGATGAAAAAAATATATTTACTACTTTTTAATGCAATTGAAGTAGCAAACGAGCATAATACATCTGATGGTAAGTGGTAGAACTAGAGTTTTTTCTGAAGTCAATTACAGATGCGTTGCTACTGCTGAGGTCTATATTATGATAGTCGCCTCGTATAAAAGTGTGCCGGCAACTATTTTTATACCTCACTTGGATTTATTTTTTCACTAGCTGTACCCTGCACTACGCCATCACAAAAAAAATACACCAGAAACCTTCGCGAGCTCATGAATAACAACTTTGCTAAAGATCATCACATGATCAAATGAATAGTTTACGATTCTATAGAGGATAAACAGACAAACATTCATTTTTATAAAGAAGAAGATTACTTATACTTATACCATGCAATGTATTTTGATCATCTTTTAAAACGAAAAATATATTTTTAGTTAAAATTAGAAAATTCATAACGGCTGTAATTTCTAATTTTCATCATGCAATTATTATCTGTACTTAAGGACAGCAAAAGAATTTCCGTTTGATTCAATCAAACATTTATCTTTCCGTTTTTACAGATGGAAGTACTCTACATACAAATTCATACATACATACATGCTTTCGAAAACGTTACTCTGCTTCTGAAGCACTCACAATCAGATAAAAAACACGCTTTCTATACTCATAACCCCACAGTAGGATTTTCTCCTGTGTCGTGGATACCATGGACACACACAAGAAGAATACACAAACACCTAGACACAGAACACGACTCTAAACTCATCATTCAGATACCTGTCTGGCCGGGAATCGAAACCGGGACCCATTGCGCGTCAGACCGGTATTGTAACCACTCCGCCACGCGTCAGAAAAAAGTACTTACAAATGTTTTAAATATAAACTTTAACGTTTTGTTCTCGTAAAACCGTGAAGCGCCCAAAGGAACTTAACGAACCATTAACTTTTATAAATTATCCATTTGTAGTCATAAAAACGAATGCAATATGTTTATACAAGAGCAATACTTGGCTGAGTGCTGATAGCCTAATGGTTGAAACTTGCCCTCTCGATTGGGAGGTCTGAGGTTCAAACCCAGGCACGCACTACTGATTTATGTGCGTATTATAAATAATTATCACTGCTTTTCGGTGAAGGAAAACATCGTGAGGAAACCTACACACCCGAGAGTTCTTAAAAAAAAAAAAAGTTCTCGGAGGTGTGTGAAGTCCACCAATTCGCACTTGGCCAGCGCGGTGGACTATGGCCTAAACTCTCTCTTCTCTCATTCTGAGAGAAAACCCGTGCCCAGCAGTGGGACAATAATGGGTTGACGAGACAATACTTGGCAAGTAATTTTCCTACTTAATTATAACACTACGTATGGTAGTTATAACACTATTTGCCCTAAGTTCGAGCGTCGAATTTAAAAATAGGATTTTTCGAAAATATTTTTTTCAATGGCAATCAATACTTGCATTAGTGTTGTAGCGCCTCATTTTGTATAAACTTTTTACTCTTATAGAAAACTATTTAAATAACTATAAAATCAAAATTTTTATAATTTTATATATTTAGAAAATATTGTAATATGACATGTAAAAGAAGATTTTTTTATTGTTCTTGAGAGGATATTATGTTTTAGGTTTACTTTATTATTTCTTGTAAATACATTTCTATAGTTGTAAATATATAATATAGGTATGAAATCGGAATAATAGCTTCCTTTCTCCCTATAGTGTTATTCAGCGTTGCCAGATTTTTTTAGTAAGTCGGGATTTAGTAACTTTTTGAGTGGAAAAAACGGGATTCCATAGTCATAAGCGGGATAGCCCTCGCGGTACAAAGGGCCTCGCGCCTCACAGACACAGAAAAAAATCCTTGTGGTGTATGGGAGCCGGAGAATTGGCGACCTTTTTCTGTATGACGACCCGCGTGGCGCAGCGGTTATCATACCGGTCTGACACGCAGTGGGTCCCGGGTTCGCTTCCCGGCCAGACAGGTATCTGAGTAATGAGTTTAGATTCTTGTTCTGGGTCTGGGGGTTTGTATATTCGTCTATGTGTGTGTCCATGGCACCCACGACACAGGAGAAAATCCTACTGTGGGGCTATGAGTGTAGAAAGCGTGTTAAGAATTTAAAGTGTCTATTTGCTTACTTCCTCCTTATTTAAAAAACACCAATATTTGCTAACTTCAATAACTTGAACGTATAAGCATATGACTCCATAACCTGTCTGTGTTTATGGGTGCAATACACCATATGGGTACAATTAGCTACGCCGTGATTAGTCACTGTGCGTAGGTTGTTTAAGTCATAAGCGAGAGGCGAGCTAGCGAATAGCTAGATTGCCTTGAAGTGAGATGAATGAAAAAAAATTGGAAACGCTTTCAAATTATTTGAAAGATTAAAGCAGTACGAGTTGACTAGTAAGATACCACTTGTACGTGTAATATTTATTTAAATTCTAATGGGAAACAGTGTACGTGTTCTATTAAAAAGGTGTGAATGTCGGGTAACTTCGATATGTCGTCTCTGTCTTAGTCCCTAGGAGTCGCAACGCAACTGTAATTTACTATCCAACTATGTTTTATAATGTTCAATTGGTTACAAATATATATTGGCGACAATTACCCCGTACCCTTGTACCGTAGATGGACTCTAGACAGTGTAGACTAAAAAAAGTATGATAGACAAGAGGCCTTGCGACACATTTCCAAGCCGATGGTGTTACCGAATATGTATGCCAGGATACATATATGTATATATCTCACATGATTGCGTCTCTCCTAATAAAACGCTAAAAAACCGGTATTATTATAAACTAAAATTATACGTTTATACACTCATAGCCCCACGATAGGATTTCTTCCTGTGTACCATGGACAAATACAAGACGAATTCAGAAACATCCAGACCCAGAACATAAATCTAAACTCATTATTCAGATACCTGTCTGGCCGGGAATTGAATACGGGACCCATTGCGCGCCAGACCGGTATGGTAATCGCTCTGCCATTGGGTCGTCATTATACATAAGTTATTAAAGATTTTTTAGATCAAAAGCTTTTTAGCAAATAACCGCTACCTACCTACCGCTACCGCTTAAGCCTTATGGCACGTTCAAATGCGTGGGTACCGACGCGTGGCGGGCGAAAGTCTTATTGCAGCCATCCCATTGTGATTATGGTATCGCTTACTACGTATACCTGTTAAGAATTTACTGACGCGTCGTGGTACTAAGTGGATACAGCCAAACAAGCCAAGTTCAGTCAAATGTAAACCATGATAGTGCTAGCTTTAAATTTTCACCTAAAAACCAAAAAAGAAATGAAAAATACCCACCGACTTCCATGCCACAATAAAGTAAAAATAGTTTAAATGCCTATATGTTGGTTTAAAATACACTCGGTTCTTAGTACATAGTCTCAATGTGGATAGGTAGGGGGGAGTCCAATATGAATCACTTTTTTGGTGGGTAATCCTCATGGATACCCAGCCGCCCGGGCAGCAGCTGGGTTATGCCAGACTCTTACTGGTTAAGCCCCCACTGTGTGTCCTCCTCGCACCGTACGGTGGGAAAACGGGCATGCGTTCGTGTTCATCCGCGAAGCCAGCCGGTGCCTAACCAGTCCCGCAGCCCCCCCCCCCCCCCCACGTGGAGCCTGAAGCTCCCCTCCAACAGCAAGGTGCGCCAGAAAACACAGGGCGACAGGCACGGCAACGTGACATCGAGACACTTCTCGTCCCGCGACTCATCCTGGCTGCAGAGGCCAGAAAACACCCTTCCCCGTAACCCCTTCGGATACATCACTCAAGCTCGCTCGGAGCGTCCCCTCCCTGGGATCCCTCTTGGCTTCACCGTGGTGGTCCAAGGCGCGGTTCGTTCGTTCGTTAATTTTACTACATAGTACAAAACAAAGTCGCTTTGCGCTATCCCTATGTATGCTTAGATCTTTAGAACTAGGCTACGGATTTTAATGCAGTTTTTTTTATTTTTTTTTTATTTATTTAGATAGAGTGAATCAAGAGGGAGGTTTTTTTTATATTTTATATTTTTTATGTATAATATAATATATATAAAATAATACATGCATAACAGTGCCGGATTAAGCCAGCGCGGGGCCCGTAGCAAATTCTGACAGGAGGCCCATAGTTTGCCTTAAGTACCGGGTATTAAATAAAACAAAACTGTTAGGTACTAGTAAGCTTTCGGTCCCTGTAGTCGGGGAATAGAATACGGCTACGGTATCCCCTATCTGTCGTAAGAGGCGACTGAAAGGGGGCTTCTGGGGTTGCGGGCGACTAGAGTGGGAGCTCTGACCGCTCAGTCAACAACCCCTGGAAGGACGGCGGCATGTGTGGCTGCATGTTGTCGTACACTGAAAGGCGTAGGGGACAGTCACGTCCTAAGAGATGAGCCCGTAAGGGGCGCAGCGCTAGGGGGCACCGGTGGTATCCGTTGGAGGTCCCGGGGTCCCCTGCAAGCGCAGAGGAAGGCCACCGAGGAGGTTTTAGTGGGTAAAAATCCCACATAACCCGGAGTCTCTCCCAAGGCTCCGGTGTACCTTTTGAAGGTTTCCTCCCCGTCAATAAAAAAAAAAGGTACTAGTAAGCTTTACTGGATTTAAGTTGGGAAAATTTAGAGATGACATTTTCTATATCTACTTTATAAATCTTCTTTCAGTTTAGGATTTGTAGAATAGCAAAGATACTAAAATATATATAGGTGTTGGGCCGCGGGGCCCCTCTAGTTGCGGGGCCCGTAACATTTGCGTCTCTTGCTATGTGGCTAATCCGGCACTGATGCAAAATATAGTGGAAGAACACTGATAATTTTAGATTTTATACTTTTATGCGGAATGTTGTTCGCAGGGTCAGCTGGTCTAGAAATAAAATTAAAAAGTAATAAATGTGGTATCCTAAGTTTAATACCACCCTCGCCCAACACCATACAACATTATCACTATTGTTACATGTTAACCAGAAAGTATATACATAAAATTCGTAACATTCACGCCAATTCTACCGCGTCCTACAAATTCCAAGGCCCAAAGTAATTCATGTTCGAATTAACGGGCAAGAGGGCACGAAAAAATGGCAGAACATTATTATTCGTTATATTAACCTATTTCTGTATGCATACACGAGCTATGTTTTCAAGGCTGGTCCTTGGGAATAACTGCCCGTTCCGATTTCTTGGTGGTGTTGAAATGGGGCTAGCGTGGCGGCTCCGTGAGCGGAAATCGGTAATCGATTTGGTGGCGAATCGATTCGTTATCGCTATTAAGATTACTAACGAGAATGGAGAATAGAGTAGGTTATATTTATTTATTTATTGTTTTTCTAACTGTATCTTTCTCTGTATTTCAATTAGTTTGCTCTGCATCTTTATGAAAAGTAAGTGCAGAGCAAACAAATTTAATATGTACTATGAGTTATCGTTTACTTACCTGAATCACTTTTAGAAAAGACAATTTAAAAAAACTATAATCATTTCAGAGAATTTATATGCATAACTTTTACATTTGCAATGAATCTTAGGTCATTTACATAATTACCATCTATAAATATTTCATAAGGCGTTTTGAAAATGTTCTACGCAAGCTTCTTTGTTTAAAAATAATAATTATCAAGTACCACATTCCTCTATAATTAAATAAACGAAAAAAAAAAAATTTGCTAAGGATTCTGTATTTATTAACATTTTAATTTAAACAAATGCGATCAAAATTAAACAAACATATAGGTACGTATAGTCTAGAAGTTATATACATGTAGTGAATTTTAAAATATGCGAAGGTCAACCTATGTAATTCCCCAAGTAATTATAGCACGCACTTACGTTTTTATTTGTTGCTCAAAAACGATTAATATTATGAGAAATACTGAGCAATTAATAGGTACCCCTCTTTAGTCCATCGTTACTTTACGGAATTGAGAATCCTTGGAATACTCAAATATTGTTTAGAATTAAAACTTATCCAAATTAACTATTAACTTAATAGGTTACCTTTATATAATTTATTGTATTTTGCTTATATTGTTACGTGATTTTACATTTCTTCTGTTCATTAAAATTTAGGTACCTCTAGCATAATTTTAAAATATATTTATGGTAAATCAAATATTAATACGTAATTGTTTGTTTCATATAAAATAGGCTTAAAGTAACTGATATCCAGTAAAAAATAAAAACAATTATTGCATACGTATCTTACTTGCTATAATTACGTAAATAATAACACCAACATATAATAATAATAATACGACGATGCTTGTCCAATTTTTTCTTATTCTATTCCTTTAGCGATAATGGCGATGTGTTCTGTTCGCTTCGTTTTCGATATCAATTTACTCACGCTAGCGCCATTTGTCGCCAACCTGACGTAATGAAGGTCATTCTACTTGGTTGACTTTGATTGCTTAAAAATCATTATAATAAACTAAACAACGCTTCGTGAATTAAAAATAGTGTTACAGTTGAAAATATTGCACCGTTCGCACTTGCGATCTTCTTACTTTCTAATCCTATTGAAGTAGCATGCAGTCCAGATAAGTGGTAACGGCCGCCCATGGACATCTTTAACCAATTCCAGATACAACATAAATTCTCCGTTATTCAACTTCATATAGAACAGGGGTTCTGTCTGAAGTCAATCACAGATGCGTCGCTACTCCCGAGGACTGAGATCGCGTCATATACAATTGAATTAAATGAAATATCTTTTCATCTCGCGCAGGAATAATAGCTTTACGCTAGAAATCAGTACCTTTTTTTGTTATCAAGGGGGAAGCCTTCTAAAGGTACCCACCCCCGTGGAAGCAACGCCGGGTTATGTGGGGTCTTTACCTCACTAAAACGCCCCCGTCGGCCGTCTTCAGCCCTACATGGAGGACTCCAGGATCTTCTTAAAAAACACAACCGGAGTCCTCCGAGCTCAATGTCCCTTTCGGGCCCTTCCCCAGTGACAAATTGTGGTGTGGTGTGTTTACGACGTCATACGGCCACACATGTGAACGACCTTCCCGGACGGTCACTTGGCTGGACGGTCTGAGCTCTTAATCTTACCGCCTGCAACCCCGGAAGACCTTTATAGTCGCTTTTCACGACAGGCAGAGGATTCCGTAGTCCTATTCTGGTCCCGTAACTACAGGGACAAGCAACACGCACACACACACAGTAGGTGTTATAGTGATACTAAGTAGAATCAGCAATATTTCACCGAGGGTGTACCTCCGCCACATATATTTATCAGTTTTTGTTTTTCGGAAAAGTGCGGTTGTTTCATTATGTCAGTCCTCGAGAGTAGTAACACATCTATGATGGACTTCAGATAGAACCCGTGTTACTTACTCTCTTCGAACTGCATCTACTGGTTCTACCACCCAACAGTTGACTCATTTGTCATCCCTATCACTACATAGTATAAACAAAGTCGCTTCTCGCTGTCTGTCCCTATGTATGCTAATTTCTTTAAAACTACGCTACGGATTTTAATGCATTTTTTTAATAGATAGAGTGATTAAAACGAAGGTTTTTATGTATAATACATGTATACGATTTTAGACTAGTATTATCGCGAAATTGATACATTATAATACTTAACGGGTACTCACGATATGCGGTTTAAGAATTCTTATAGAATTCTTTTGTTATGAGTTTGGCCGTGACCACGATCCATGCAACTGGGTCGAAATATCGGCAAAAAGAATTCTATAAGAATTCATAAACCGCATATCGTGAGTACCCGTTAAGTATTATAATGTATCAATTTAGTAATACATGTAGACAAAACACTGATAATTTTAGATTTTTGACTTTTAAGCGGAAAGAAAGTTCGCCGGGTCAGCCCAGTCCTATCCTACTAATATTATAAATGCGAAAGTTTGTGAGGATGTATGTGTGTTTGTTATTCTTTCACGCAAAAACTACTGAACGGATTTGGCTGAAACTTTACAGTAGTACAGGTTATACATCAGAATCACACATGGACTATAATTTATACCGATTTTTTTGTAATAAGGTTATACTATAACGAGAAATATCAGATTAGTCGCAAAAAAAGTTGTCCTCTGAGAGCTATCTTCGTGTACGCTGCCTAAACCGTTGGAGATATCCAAATATAATGTATGGTGGGATTGTTTGGCTCACATAGATCTAAATAAAAGTCCGCGACAGCATATATCTATATTTTATGTATAACCCACAATAACTCTTTTTATACTTTGAAAATTTAAAAAATATGAAGTTGATGTTTCCATGGGTTTTATACAAACTAAATATTAATCCTTATCAAAATAAATGATTTCAAAAAATCAAGCATCTAATACAGATTAAATCTACTTTTTACACCATGTAAATTGGATAAGTAGTTGTGAAGATATTACGAGTATAACATATTGCGTACTCAATTGATTGACCGGCAGTACGAGCCGTGCGCCGCTGCCGTATACAACGAAGTTCTATGAAATTAATATTTAAATGGTTATAAATCACGGAGCAAAATGGGAAAGGTCGATGTGAATGACGTCCCTGTAGTTCCGGGATCAGAATAAGGCTACGGTATCCCCTGTCTGTAGTAAGAGGCGACTAAAAGGGGGCTTTCGGGGTTGCGGGCGGCTAGACTGGGAGCTCGAAACACCCAGTCAGCAACTTCGGGAAAGATGTCAGCATGTGTGGTCGCATGCTGTCGTGAGAGCCAGGATGCAAGGAGCTTGAACAGTCCAGCCAGGCGATCCCGGGAAGGATGGTGGTATACGTGTGGTCGCATATCGTGGTAAAGACTAGATGGAGTGGTGGGCCCAGCCGCTCACTTGAGAGGAGCCCGATGGGGCCATGCACTCAGAGGACTCCAGTTGCGTTCCTTTGAAGATCCCGGAGTCCTGGTGCGATAAGAATCCCACATAACCCTGCGTCGCTCCCACGGCGTATGGTACCTTTTGAAGGTTCCCCCCTCGACAAAAAAAAGGTCAATAAGAATGAAACAGTGGAAAAGGTTAGATATGTCATTCAATCGTCATCGACCTTTTAATGTTACACAACTCGGCACATAAGTCAGATTAGCAGTAGTTTAGGTCGTAGTTGACCACGCTAGCTAACTGCGCGTTGGTAACCGTCACGCGTTTTGAGACCCTTTCTTAAAATTTTTAATTTCAAAATAAGTATTAATATCCGTTGTCGACAAAACTAATTCAAATTAATATACGTGCCTGTGATTTGAAATTTGAACACACAGATTTAGGAAGTAGGGCAAGGGTTCAATCTGAAGTCAATCACAGATGCGTTGCTGCTCTCGACGACTTTGATGATCGCCTCATATAAAAGCGAGCCGGCAGCCACACCCTTCTAATGAAACACAAGAACTGCTTCAAGGTAGAAATAGGTGCGGCGGTGATAACTCCCTGGTTGAACCATTGCTCTACCACCTTGCAAACTTTATGTGGCAGACTAAATTCCACGCGAGCGAAGCCGCGGGCAAAAGCTAGTATTATATAAATTAGGCTCGTCATCAGACCTTAACTATAATTTGTACCGTGACTATACGGTGACTACATACGTAAATCAAAACCATCGGTCAGACCTTCATTAACCCATGATTCACTGACTTCTGTGGCCTTTGACTACGCCTAATTTTTTACATGGAAAACTATGGTGTACTATTGAGTCATAGTTCACACGAGTTCATACAACTGACGAATGTAATTACTACTAAGTCAAGAAATGGTATAAGAAATGTTAAAGGATATATAATATTTTTTTTTTTTTTTTTTATTTGACTGAAGTAGCAAACGAGCATGCAGTCCACCTGATGGTAAGTGGTCACTGCCGCCCATTGACATCTGTAATCAACTTCATACAGAATATGGGTTCCATCTGAAGTCAATCACAGATGCGTTGCTACTCCTGAGGACTATGATGGTCGCCTCATGTGAAAGTGTGCCGGCAACCACACCCTTCTATCGAAACGCAAGAAATGCTTCACGCTAGAAATAGGTGTGGCGGTGGTACTTCCCCGGTCGAACTACACTGGTTCTACCACCTTGAAATTAATATGTAGTTTTGATTATAGAAAGTACGTAAAGGAGATATACTTATCAGTGGCCTTCCAATTTCACATCAACCCATTATTGGCCCACTGCTGGGCACGGGTCTTCTCCCAGAATGAGAGAGTTTAGGCCATAGTCCACCGCGCTGGCCAAGTGCGAATTGGTGGACTTCACACACCTCCGAGAACTTTTTTTTTTTTAAGAACTCTCGGGTGTGTAGGTTTCCTCACGATGTTTTCCTTCACCGAAAAGCAGTGATAATTAATTTCTAATACGCACATAAATCATTGGTGCGGGTTTGAACCTCGGATCTCCCGATCGAGAGGGCAAGTTTCAACCATTAGGCTATCACTGCTCTACAAATTAAAGCGTCAGAAACAGCAACGCATATAAAGCTAGTCTCAGGTAAGACTGATCTTATCTGAGAAAGATTACAAATGTCAACGGGCACCTGTGGTCACTTGCTATAAGGTGGACCATTTGCAAATTTCCTGTTTCATATTATAAAAAAGACTACCAAAAATCTCCTATTTTATCTACACTAGATATACCAGGCAAGATTGTCAATGCCACGTTAAATATAAAATACTACATAGTTGACCCGGCGAACTCTGTTCCGCCTGAAAGTCAAAAATCTTAAATTGTCAGTGTTTCTCCACTATATTATACATGTATTATAAATAAAAACAAGACTAACTTGAATCACTCTATCTATTTAAAAAAAACTGCATTAGGATCCGTAGCGTAGTTTTAAAGATCTAAGCATACAAAGGGACTGACATTGAGAAGCGACTTTGATTTATACTACAAAAAAAGTACACATTTATTTATGAATAGATTTATTGGACCAATTTAATATAGATAATTTTAATATTCTCTGTAATCAGTCGATTAAACTAAGTCGCCAGAATTAAATATTTTGCCACTAAACTTGCCGGTCTTTATGAGTTTTCGAAAGGGATTGCCAACTATTTAATTGAGTAGATTGTGCTTTCCCAGAGACGAGCAGCCGGAGACCATGATCTCCTATACTTACTCACCTCTTCCCTTGCCCGATGCAACGATCCCCCAGATCCCCAGATCCTTCCAGGGTCTTGTATCCCACAATTTTCATTACGCCTCTGATTATTCACAAACTCAATAATATGGTAATATTATTGAGTCCATATTATTGAGTTTGTGTACCAAAGAAAAAAAAATCAAAACGTTTTTTACCAATATGTATTACTAGTTGAATCCCGCAGCTTCGCCCGCGTTAACAAAAATCGATTGGCCCGTGGGAATAGGATATTTTCCCACAGTAAAAAATAGCCTATTTGTTAATCCACAGTCACAGCTAACTCCTTACCAAATTTTATGAAAATCGTTCCAGCCGTTTAGACGTGAAGAAATAACAAACATACACACTCACAAACTTTCGCCTTTATAATATTAGTATGATTTCCTCGATGGTCCATTATCCTAGTTATCATTTCCGTATTTAGATATTACAAGCATGATATTTCAAACGCTTAACGATTTGTTCGTGATATAAGTGCATCGAGATTGTTACCAACATTATGTAAGAAAATACTTAAAATATTGCAACATTAAACACCCAATAAGAATTTAATGTCCATGAAATCGTCGTCAACCCATTATTGACCCACAGCTGGCACGAGCTTATAAGAGTATTCAGGCCTTTTTTTTTTTGTTTTCGAGGGGGAAACCTTCCAAAGGTACCCGACGCCGTGGGAGCGACGCAGGGTTATGTGGGATTTTTACCGCACTAAAACCCCCCCGGTGGCCGTCCTCGGCGCTGAAAAGGAGGACTCCGGGATCTCGAAACGACTTCAACCGGAATCCTCGAGCGCGCTGCCCCATCGGGCTCCTCCCAGATGGGCGGCTGGGCCCACCGCTCCGTCTAATCTTTACAACGGTATGTGACCACACGTACCGCCGTCCTTCCCGGGATTGCCTGACCGAACGGTTCGAGCTCCCACTCTAGCCGTCTGCAACCCCGGAAACCCCTTTTAGTCGCCTCTTACGACAGGCAGGGGATACCGTAGCCCTATTCTGACCCCGAGGCTACAGGGACGAAGAGTATTCAGGCCTTAGTCCACCGCGCTGGCCAAGTGCGAATTGTTAGACTTCCCATACCTTAGAGAACTCTTTTTAAAAAACTCTCAAGTGTGTATCAATATACGATGTAGCCACATATCTAATACATATTTGATATTTTCACTCCTAAAAGCGTAAAATATTCCGTATATATTACATATTCGTAAGCGTCAAATATTCCACATTCCGTCAAATTACATAAGCTGTGTTTTTATTACGGATTTATGTTTCCTCAAAACTACCATGATTGCAAAGTATGTTCGAAAATAAACCGAAAAATAAACTCCTAGTAACACTTAGTACGATACTGTACCATTCATACGAGTTAATTTTTATTTATTTACATATTTATGCACACACAACGAAATCAAAAGACAAAAAGAGAACTTATAACTTACATTTTTTAGTGCAAAGGTACTACTCTACTTTCTACTATCTCATATTAAATGTATCCACATCAACCCATTATTAGCTTACTGCTGGGCACGGGTCTTCTCCCAGAATGAGAGAGTTTAGGCCATAGTCCACCGCGCTGGCCAAGTGCGAATTGGTGGACAATTAAATGTATAGGGGCGTTTATTGTAAAGCTTTTGGATATTTCTCGTTATATATTTAAAATGTTATTATTGTCATTTTACTCAAGTAACGTACTTATGATATCAGTTTAAAGTTTTTTGATATCTGTAATAATTACGGAATAGTCGCCTGTGCACACTCAACGATTACGTACACCCTGTATAATACTTTATTATGTTTTCTTAAAAGAAGCATTGTTATTGTTTTCACTCGTTATTTCAAAGTTCATTGCAAGTTATGACCGAAAACGAAACGCGAGTGTGTAATGAAAATCGCAATGTAGCAAAATCACTACATAGTATAAAACAAAGTCGCTTCTCGCTGTCTGTCCCTCTGTATATATTTATGTATGCTTAGATCTTTAAAACTACGCTACGGATTTTAATGCAGGATTTATATGTATAATACATATATATAATATAGTGGAGTAACATTGATAATTTTAGATTTGTGCCTTTAAGGCGAAACGAAGTTCTTTATTTACTAAAATAAAGAATTATTGTTTTGAGGATACGTAATTAACTTGTACCGAGGATATACATATATGTTCTGTTTGTAATTTTCTTTTAATCTAAAAATAAGTTACACAAATAAACAACATTTCGATTTAATTTCAAACCCTTTTAAAAAAATTGAACATTATACTTTTCTTTGTCCACAGAGTGGTGCCAACGCCTAAGAAGAAGAAGGAGACTTCATTTGCTATAATCGCAGAGCCGCCGGTCTCAAGACCAACCAGTCCAAAGTCTCTACCAATAGAGATCAGGCCTGGAAGAGTCTCGCCCTTCAAAGGTATATTTCCTAAAATAGAAAATTGAGAGTTAGAAACAATCCTAACCAAGAACTACAAAGTACTGAACGCTGCAAATGCCAGCTTTAAGCAAAAATGACCAAATTTCGCTATGAAATGCAACGAAAGTTCTTGGTCTTATTAAATCAGATATATTTGACTTAACGCTCAACGCTGACGTTTGCAGCATTAAGCAAAAAACGTTGGAAACGACTGTTGTATAGACCAGGGATGCTGCGAATATTCGCATCCGCATCCGCAAATGCGGAGCTTCCGCATAGATTTAGATATCTGCATCCGCATTCGCATCCGCGAATGTAAGCCCTCAAAAATCCGCATCCACATTCACATCCGCGGATGTCAAAAAATAGGCATCCGCAATATCCCTGGTACCTCAAATTATTGAGATAGTAGTGATTTTGATAACTAATCGGACCAGTTGGATTTCACGAATTGGGGCTTGGAATAGGTTCTATGCTCATTCAAAAACAAAAATGGACTAAAATACGTATACCTCTTAAGTGATTTAAATTGTCAATAAAAATAATTGGAAATAGAAAATTAGGCATTTAAGATTAGTAATTTAGGTTAATCTTACAAACTTTATTAAATAAAAATGTCGATTTTCATTATTCGCCACAACACATGAATGATCGTTTCATCCAAATAAATCCTGTATAATTATATTAATATTACTTTTCTCCACAAGGTCGTGGCTTCAGAGAAGAGACATCAAGGCACAATACTCCAAAAACCTCAGCAGCTAACTCGAGGTGCAGCTCACCACCACGAAGAAGAACCAACTCATTGTCGAAAATCGACAAGATGGCGACTGCAACGCTTCCACCTCCTATCCATCTCAGCAGGCCTCATTCACCACGAAACTTCCTCAAAGAAAATATAGAAGAAGTAAGAGAACTGAGTGAGTTGAATAGAGAAAAGCATGAAGCTGAAGCAGAACTGAGGAGACGAGAAGAAGAAGAAGCGCTGTTAAAAGAAATGGGATTACTAGATAAGAAAGACTCGAGAAGTCGAGTGAATTCAAGAACAAATTCAAGAAGTAACTCTCCTCATAAAATAAACATTAAATCGAGATCAAATTCCCCATCAGCTGTGCTGTATTACGAAAATATTCCAGCGAACAGCAATGACTTCGTCAACCCTGATGATGGACCTAAGCCTGTGCCACACAGATCTAGATTAAGATCCGTATCGAAATCCCAACCGCAATCAAACAACGGATCACCGAAACATTCGAAGATACCGCAACGACAGAACTCCGTTTCGCCAGTCAGGAATAGTCGTTATGATATTTTTACACATCGAAGACCATTCGAAAATAATCTTAATAAAAATCAACGGTTCATTTCGAATAGTACGAGTAGCATTCACGAAACGATAAAAATAGGTAGTAGAGTTCATGATAAGAGAGCTATCAGTAAAAGTACTCAACATTTAGATATATCTCCCGCTGTCATTAAAAGCAAGCCCCCTATATCACCCGGCAGAGGTGGGCCTCCGCCCTCAAATAAATCAATTAACGCTAAAAGACTTTCTCCTATCGTTGGGACACCTAGTAAAAGTCCTATCGAAGATGCCAAAACTGGTACAGCCAAAACATCATCAAAACCAACTCCAGCCCCCAGGAAACCTGTAAAACCTACAGGTAGCACACCTGCTGCTACATCTAGGTTAAACTCTAGAGGTCCCAGCAGGGCTGCAAGTAGGGATTCTAGTCCTGATAAACGGAAAAATGCAACTAAATCCTCACCACCGAAGCCACTAAATAATTCCACTAGACCAGTGTCCAGGGTACCAAGTTCGAAAACTGCGCAGAAACCTCCAACCGCTAATAAAAGTGAGGTAAAGAAACCAATAAACAGAACAAATAGTAATAAGAGTCTGACAAGGACTCCTAGTACAAAAGCTTTAAATGAAAAGCCTCCGACAATAAAGAAAAGAGACAGCAAGAAGGACTTGATGGAAAAGACTAAATCAAGTGGTAATATTAATCAGGTAGGCAAAACTAGTACCACCAAAGGAGAGGTTAAAAAAGACCAAGAAATAGAAAAAGTAGAAACTAAAGGCGAATTAAGCAACGGAGACATTGCAAAAGACCTAGATGAAATAACAAAGCAAGATAATGAAACTCAGTGTGACAAGGCAACAAATGAAAATGGTGAATTAGTTATACTCACGAAGAAAAACATAGTATCTATGACAACTGCGGCTATTACTTCGCAACCCTTAGAAGTTGTTGCAACCGTTACTAACCAACTACCAGCGGCATTGGAAAAAGCGAGAGAGAAAGGAATTTTTGAGAGATTAAGTTCAAAAGACTCACTTTTGCCCAAAGATGACGAAACTGATGCCACTAAGGAGGGAGCAGAAGAAAAAGTAGATAAAATAGAAAAAGACGACAAGAAACCACCTCCAAAACCTCCTAAAAGTAATAGCGAAAGGGCAGCACTATTTAGTGATGACAATATAAAATTAAAGCTTTTGCAACCTCCGTATAACAACCCGCAAGTAGAGCGTGTAAAACAAAAAATAGACAGCATATTAAAAGAACCAGAAATATCCACTGAAAATATTTTAACAGCAACACCTAAAGCAAAACAAAGTATACAGAATACTGCTGAAGACATAAAAGCAGACTTGAACCAAATAAAAAATGACGAGATTCTTAATTTGACCCAAATTAAAGATGATACGATAAAACAAAGTGAAGAAATAACAGCTGAAATACGTTCTGAGGCGAGTAAAATAGTCGATAGTATAATAACACCAGTGGAAGAGCCTAAAGAAATCGTAGAAAAAACTAGAATAGAGATTAAAGAGAACATAGAGCCAATAGTCATGGTTGTAAACGAGAAAAAAACTGACGGTAAGGCAGAAACAGTGGAGAAGATAAATGAAACTTTGGTGAAAGGGGAGCCTGAAGTGGAGGTGCAGAGTTCTAACGTTTCAACGCCTGGGATAGAAAAGTTGACGGTGCCAGCCAAAACTGATGGGGACGAATCTGACAGATCTGCGCACAGCAATGGCGGGTGAGTTATATATTTTCTTGTATTCGTATTTAATGACAATATATTACTGTCTGTGCTGAAAAATAATCTTAACTATCATCGCTTACATTTAGTCAAGAAAGTTAATAACAAGTTATATTATCATACATATTTGCAGCCAAAAATTAAAGAAAAATGTCAAATAACATTTAAATTCGAATAAGAAAGCTTTGAAAAAGATTTTTAAATGTCCTCAATACGTATTTTCTTTTATATGATAAAACTTCATCTACAAAAATTTATGGGTATCACTATGTAGTATAAAACAAAGTCGCTTACCGCTGTCTGTCCTTATGTATGCTTAGATCTTTAAAACTACAGTTTTTTTTTATGGATAGAGTGATTAAAGAGGAAGTTTTGTATGTATAATACATGCATAATATAGTGGAGGAACACTGATAATTTTAGATTTTTGACTTTTAGGCGGTACGAAGCTTACTTGATAAAGTTTTAAGCTTCCGTTTTTATAGGTCTCCTGTTTTTAATTTATTAGTCCTAAATAATATAGGTTACAAATACCACAATACAAATCTCTTGTCATCATGTCAATACTAAGTTATTCCCGCTGCTACACCCGCTTCGGTCATGTCTATCACGGCAATGAGTCCCTTGTCAATGTCCAAAACTTTCTGTGTGTCATATTTCAGCGAAATCTGCCTTTTGAAAAAGTAACAAACACATAAATCGTCACAAACCAGCATTTATAATATAAATATGATTAACGATGTAGAATAAAGATGAAACGAAATATTAAAATCGATCAGCACATGAAACATTACTTGGAAATTAAACGAAAGCAAAAACATAATGAAGACGTTTTGCAAAACGTGTTCAATGGCGCAGACAATTACTTTCATAACGAAATCGACAATGTTAATGTTTATTCAAACCGCACGCTCTCTGGGGCGTTATGTGCTAAACGGTGAAAATCAAATCTCAGGGTACACTTTCTTGGCTTGGGGACTACTTTTCCTTGTTAAATAATGAGCTTTCGACTGTAACTACCCTCACTTTTCTATTTTAACATTCCCCTTTAAAATGTAATTAAAATGATTGTGTATTTTAAAATAAATTACAAGTACGCATTCTTTCTTTTATTAGTAAGGATGTCACTCGAAAACAGTATTATACTTAAAATTTAAATTAGAAAAAATAATTAAAATCTATTGGATAGCTAATTTCAAATCGAATTCATTAGTGGTAGTCTAAAATGGGCATTGGGATTCTTGACAAAAAATATCATAAACACAAATTGCCCGCAAAAATGCAAAAATCGAAAAGCAGATCAGGAGAGAAGTAGGTACGCATTTTCTATAAAAGAAATAACCTGTTTTCATAAAGGAGTAGAAGGTTCTGAATTCTGAAAGTCTTATTTATTGAATGATATAGGTTTATTGATATATTTGTTACGGTTTCAAATTACATGTAGTCGTTTGTCACATCAATCCTAGCTTGAAGCAGTTCTAGCATTTTAGTGGAAGGGTCTATTGCCGGCTTGCTTGTATGTGATGCTCTTATCTCAGTCCTCGGGAGCAGCAACACATCTGTGATAGACACAGAAAGGTTATTTATTCTTTAATAAGCTGTTTACAGAAAGACATAAGCGGCAGTGACCACTTACCCTTATCAAGGTGGTAGAACCAGTGAAGTTCGACCGGGGAAGTACCACCGCCACACCTATTTCTAGCGTGAAGCATTTCTTGCGTTTCGATAGAAGGGTGTGGTTGCCGGCACACTTTCACATGAGGCGACCATCATAGTCCTCGGGAGTAGCAACGCGTTGTTGTTTTGTTGCAAACAAAATCTGTGATTGACTTCAAATGGAACCCATGTTCTGTATAAAGTTGATTACAGATGTCCATGGGCGGCAGTGACCACTTACCACCAGGTGGACTGCATGCTCGTTTGCTACTTCAGTCAAATAAAAAAAAAACCCTAATGATCGCATGCTTACTTTTTTATCTGACTGAAGTAGCAAACGAGCATGATCCACGTGTTGGTAAGTGGTCACTGCCGCCCATGAACATCTGTAAGCAACTTTATATAGAACATAGGTTCTACCTGAAGTCAATCAAACATACGTTTCTACTCCCGAAGATTAAGGTGGCCTCATAAAAGTATGCCAGCAAGCACACCCTTCTATCGCAACGCAAGAAATGTTTTACGCTAGAAATAAGTGCGGCGGTGGTACTCCTGGGTCGTACTACACTGGTTCTACCACCTGGAGACTACTACTTCTAAAAAAACGCAGAAACATTCAAATAGCTTTTCTTTTACCACTTAACAGTATCAGTAGTGCGTGCATCAAATGACTATTGCAAAAATGGAAAGTTACAAACGTTTCGACCTCTAACGCATACATTTAACTGCATCACGTTTCAGATAATGCATGTTGAAAGTGAACATTAAATTATGGTGTCTCCGTAATGGTAATGGATCTATACTGTAAACAATATCTGGCATTTCCCACCTTAAGTGTTTTTAGCCAATTTTAAGGACAATATGCATAGAAGACCACCATCAGGTAAAATCAGTGTAGTTCAATCAGATTTGCAATCAAAATACGCTTTGTACACTCATAGCCCCACACTAGGATTTTTTCCTGTATCATGCGTACCATGGACACACACAAGACGAATACACAAACACCCAGACCCAGAACATGTATCTAAACTCATCATTCAGATACCTGTCTGACCGGGAATCGAACCCGGGACCCATTGCGCGTCAGACCGGTATTGTAACCGCTCCGCCACGCAGGTTCTCAAGATCTCAAGATTTGATGTTGGTTGTGCTTTCGAAAGAAATGGTTGCCCGCTCAATTTTATCTAAGGCGACGTTAGACTTATTAACGCAACGGTAATTGACTATCAAAAGAACCTCTATTATATTCATGGGTGCAAAGAACTACTTACTATCTGGGAGATTGTATGTTCATATATCAGAACAAAACACTCCTATCTACTATTTTAATAGCGACGAAAAGTTGTGTAAATGATTTCAACAAACAGTATTTAATATTGTAAAGCCGAGGTACTAACATGGCATGTTCCTTGTTATTCCGCTTAGTAATTAAACTCGGCATCTCAATCGAGGGTCTCAGGTTCACATCCCAGGCATGTACCACTGTTTTTTCCACATAATTTGCTGATATCAGGAAGTAATTGGCATTGCTTTACGGTGAAGGAAATGTTTTCCTACTTCGAGAGGAAACATTCACACCTGTGATTAAAAGAAATAAAAAGTTCTCTAAGGTATGAAGTCTTTTTTTTTGTTTTCGAGGGGAAAACCTTCCAAAGGTACCCGACGCCGTGGGAGCGACGCAGGGTTATGTGGGATTTTTACCGCACTAACCCCCCCGTGGCCATCCTTGGTGCTGAAAAGGAGGACTCCGGGATGTCGAAACGACTTCAACCGGAATCCTCCGAGCGCGCTGCCCCATCGGGCTCCTCCCAGATCGGCGGCTGGGTCCACCGCTCCGTCTAGTCTTTACGACGGTATGCGACCACACATACCGCCGTCCTTCCCGGGATTGCCTGACCGAACGGTTCGAGCTCCCACTCTAGCCCTCTGCAACCCCGGAAGCCCCTTTTAGTCGCCTCTTACGACAGGCAGGGGATACCGTAGCCCTATTCTGACCCCGAGGCTACAGGGACGAAGGTATGAAGTCTACCGGTTCGCACTTGGCCAGCTCAATGGCTTAAAACTCTTATTCTGAGTGAAGACACGTGCCCAGCTGAGGGCCAATATTTGACGATTGACGAGGTTCAACCATCAGAGACGCTTTCGTGATCGACCTTCGAAGTCAATTAATGGTCCATGAGAGGCAGTGACCAGTTAACACCAGGTTGCATGCTAATTAGCCAAAATGGCCGTGTGTATGCTTACAGACAGAAACCGAAGTCCAATAAGGAGACCAAAGAAGTTGTTAGACGAGCGTGTATACTGTGTGGTGCACTGTACTCCGGTCAGTGTATCGAGCGGTGATTCGCGTGACAGAAACACTATTAGCATACTGGGGTATACTAGGGTTGACGGTTGTTTCTGGAGATTTAAAGAAATACTAGTTTTTTGCCCCAGCTCCACCCAATTGTGACGTTTGCTACGGTCAAATATTCTATGTCAATCCGGGTCGTAAACTACTTGTGTGCCATTTTTAGTAAATTTCGATGAGTAGATTTTGCGTGAAAGAACAAAATATCCATCCTGACGAACAAATAATCAGGTGCATTGCCCGCGGTTTTTTAAGCTATCGCATAGCTTTTATCGCGGGCTTTGAGTGCGGCGACAGAATCAAGAAATTCCGTAACGAAAAAACCTAACACCCCCCCACTCCGCCTATCATGTAGCGCGGCCGAGCGTTCGCTTAACGTGTACCTATGTATTTGGTACGACAGTACGAAGCTCGCACGGATCGAGACGAGCTGCTCGGAAATCGGACGAATATGTAAGCAACTGTTTGTGAGAAAGTATCAAAAAAAAAACTTGAATAATATCAAAGAAAAAAATACTGCATATACTGCAAATAAATAAATAATTATAATTGCATAACTAAGTTGATAACAAATGCTATGCAATAGCTTTACCGCGGCAGTTCCCGTGTGCCACACGTTTTCTTTTTCATTAAAAGTTCATCTAACAAAGTAACAAACAAGTAACAAAGTAACATTGTTACGCTTGGAAATCTCTATCTATATCATTTTAATACCTCACGCTCACATTTGTAAGAAAAGTTGGTCCTCGGGAGCAACACACCTGTGATTGACTTCAGATAGAAGCCTATTTCAGTATAAAATTGCTTTCAATGTCCATGGGTGGCTGTGAAAACTTTCCATCAGATGGATTACATGCTCATTTACTACTTCAATCTTAAAAGATTGAAGTAATCATCTTGGATCTGTTTGAAGTAAAGTCCTTAAACTGTAAAGGTATCACCTTTTTTTTATCTGACTGAAGTAGCTAACGAGCATGCAGTCCACCTGATGGTAAGTAGTCACTGCTGCTCATGGACATCTCCAGTTGCTTAGCAACTTAATACAGAACCTAGGTTCCATCTGAAGTCAATCACAGATACGTTGCTACTCCCGAGGACTATGATGGTCGCCTCATGTGATAGTGCCGGCAACCACACCCTTCCATCGAAACGCAAGAAATGCTTCACGCTAGAAATAGGTACTACACTGGCTCTACCACCTCGAAAGGTGGTTTATTTACTTACATCTTATACTGTAAGGCAATGTGTGACCTATATAATAAAATATTAACTTTCATAAATCTTATCTGTACCTAATAAGCAAAGTTCGACAACCCAAGGCCACTTCAGTGTAATCTGCCCTAAATTACCCTTTCCTTAATTTCCGTTGCGTAAAAATCTGACGCTTTTTCGATATCAAGTTTGCATACTCGGTAGAAGTATGTTATACCTAAGTATGGGATAATCTATATCAAATATAGAGGTATTGTAATAGGTAATGTATTCTTATATACAGGTGGTAGAACCAGTGTAGTTCGACCGGGGAGGTACCACCGCCACACCTACTTCTAGCGTGAAACATTTTATGCGTTTCGATGGAAGGGTGTGGTTGCCAGTACACTTTTATATGAGGCGACCATCTTAGTCCTCGGGACTAGCAACACATCTGTGATTGACTTCAGATAGAAACCATGTTCTGTATGAAGTTGATTACAGATGTCCATGGGCGGCAGTGACCACTTACCAACAGGTGGACTGCATGCTCGTTTGCTACTTCAGTGAAATAAAAAAAAAAAGTCTAAAGAATAAGACTCCCAAATTTAATTACACAGTGGGTAAAAAGTTTGAGAATGTCTCTATATTAAATGCGAGTGATTTTAATATACGTACATAATATTGAAATCAAAAACTGCTTGTGTAGAAATAAAATAATGCACCACCGCAGTAAAGTAATAATACCAGATCACCAATACGTTGTACGAGCGTTTTATAAATAATTTTATATTTATTTGATACAAAGATAAAAGTAACGTCTATTATTGTATTGTTACATACGCTATAATCTTTAAAAAATCTAAAATATTGTAAACAAAATATCCTTCATAACATATATCCAATATTTTTCTTATTATTATGAATAAAATTCAAAATAATTACATTTTCTGTTATAGCCTGAGATTTGCCAGCCCTGCCGATACACAGGGCTACACAAGTTTTAATTAGACTTAAAGTATTTGTTATGTTTTGTTTACGTGTTTACTATACAACGTTTTTACAAAAGTAATTATTAATATTTAAAAAACTAGGTTGAACCCTTGGCTTTGTCCGCTTTGATCATGTTTTCCATTAATTTAATAATTAATCTTGGACATAAACTTTCTGTATGCCAAATTTCAGCAAAACGTTATCTTTAGTTTTAGTTCGAAAGATAAAGACATCGGCACACTTTTATATGAGGACTAGCCTCGGAAGTAGCGATGCATCTGTGCTTGACTTTAGATAGAACCCCATGTTCTGTATGAAGTTGCTTACAGATGTCCATGGGCGGCAGTGGCCACTTACCATCAGGCGGACTGCATGCTCCGTTGCTACTTCAGTCTTTTAACAAAAATACACATACGTCTTCTAAACTTTCGTATTTATCATACACTAGCTTATTCCCGTGGCTTTGCCCGCTTCGTTCATGTCTTTCACGGTATTGAGTAACCTATGTTTTAATATAGGTCATTAACTATATGTGTAACAAATTTCAGCGAAATCAAAATAGTAGTTTTTGCGTGAAAGCGTAACAAGCCAATTTACATTCACATTTATAATATTAGTAGGGATATATGACATTAAGATAATAATTAGCAGACGAGCATGCTTTCCAGCTGAAGCTACTACTGCCCATGGGCATTTGTAAACAACCCCATATTAGATTAGAGGTCTTCCTGAGGTTAGCTGAAAAAATACGTTGTCTGTATATTCTGTTTGACTGACGATAGTTGAACGAGACAACGTCTTATGAAAATACTGATGAAATGGTTGCATTTTTCTTATGATTTTTTTTTATGGTTGAAAGATATTTTGTATTAAACGAGGAGGTAAATGGAAATCACAATGGAATTGATCTAGTTACATTTATTTGTACGAATAAATACAATTATGTCAACTTTTTGACATAATTGTAATAATGCGTATTGGCCGATTGTGCCCCTTTGTCGCTCGTTCCGCACTCTCGCTTCCACTTCAAGCCTCAAATGGAACGCCAGAGCGAGGTAACGCCGCATGAATGTTTTTTGGTGCATGCAGCCGGCTCCATCGAATTATAAGACGTTGTCACGTCAAAATGTCTGGCTTGAAAACTAAGTTGGAACGCCTTTGATGAGAACACAGCAGCACTTAACATTGCTTTTATAAAAGTAGTAATATTTTATAAAAGTAGTAATTATAAAAGTAGTAATTAATTAATATGCTATAACACAAGTAAGGGTGAACATAAGTTAGAAGAATGGCGACATTAAATAATGTTCAGGAAACAAAAAAATATTGACAGATAAATATTTTTTGATGATCTTCAATATTTTAGAGGTCTAGGTGTGAATGAAAACTGCATTATTAAATATTAATTATTATTTAATTATTTGTTGTCCTTTCGATGAACGACGATGTTCTTCGAATTTCCTTAGTGTTAAAACATGGCCTGTATCTTCGTCTACTGACGAACAAGATTTCCTCCGTTTATACCTTCCCACCTTACATTATTTGTGATTTAGATGGTTTCATTCCGAAAAAAATATAAATAAGTGAAAAAAGGTGTGACCTATTCAGAAAATTTGCTCACCAATGTTATAATTGTGAAGAAATAACCATTTAATTTGCCTAATGCCTTTAATAGCTTGAAAGGCATTCTATGAACAGGTTGGCTATTTAAATAAAATCTACGCGTAACTCGATACGAGTCAACCCTTAAGAAATTAGTTCACGCCACAGTCCGCCTTCGGCCGCGCACTCTCCACGTCGTTTGCACGAACAAATTAAAACTATAAAATAATGGCGCGAAATCAACTTTTTGACAGATGCGAAATTATCTATAGTTGTGGTGATTAGGATGCGTTCAATTTTAAGAAATGTTTTTTTAAAAATGTTTATATCGCATTGTGAAAAATATTCGTGTGGTTTCGATTTTAATCGATATGAAGTCAAACAAAGACTGCGTTTTGTTACCAAATTATGAAATAGTCAAATTTGCAAAGCGTTTAGTTAGTGCATATTGAAATATAGTGTGACAAAATGATTCACAACAGGACAGTCTACATTTTGCCAAACGAACTTCTCCCAAAGCGGTACGGCAATGATAACGGGTAAAATTTTATGAAGTAGAAGATTGTTTTTAACTATCAAAGTTATTGTTATTTGCATGTACACACGTATAATTTTATGTAAGGTGAATCAACTTAATATTACAACAACAAAGTTAAAAACAGGTCTCAAACATAATACAGATAAATAAAACTTCCCATTGAACAGTTTTGCACAAGTGATTGTTTCAATGGAACTTTTCTACCTTCATTTTTTTCTGACTGAAGTAGCAAACAAGCATTTTTAAGAACTGTCGGGTGTGTAGATTTTTCGATGTTTTCCTTCACCGAAAAGCAGTAATAATTAATTTCTAATAAATTTAGAAAAATCAGTGGTGCGTCCCTGGGTTTGAACCTCGGACCCCCCAATCGAGAGGGCAAGATTCAAGCATTAGGATATCACTGCTCTTCAAGATTCGTTTGCTACTTCTATATTCAAAAGCTCTCACTACCAAAGAGTTCAACTTAGTAAGTTCCACGAAAGACTTCGTCTTTTAACACTTGCTATCCCACTTCTGGACATAAGTATACTACATATCAGAATTTTCCCTTATTGAGGTCCATAAATTATAACACTGAAAAACGTTTTGATCTTTGCAGTGTGAAATTTTATATTTGATTTTATTATTTACTCGTATAAACACGGCATACGTAAAATTTCGGTAGTTTATAGTTTCAGTTAATAGTTTCAATATTTACATACAAATTTAAAGCAAGAGATTTCAATCTAAGCCCAGATTTATGAGACCCAGAGATTCAATTTAGCTGGTGGCTTGTGGGTTGTATTCGTCAACCCATTTTTGACCCACTGCTGGGCATGGGTCTCAATTTGGCCATTGTTCATCACACTAGCCAAGTTCGGATTAGTAGACTTCACACGCCCTTGATTTCCTTACGGTGTTTTTCTTCACAGTAAAGGAGTTATAAATAATTTCTAATACGCACATTATGCTTTTACATGAAGTAAAACATCGTGAGGAAACCTACATACCCGAGAGTTCTTAAAAAAAAAGTTCTCGACAATAATGAGATGACGACGACGCACATTATTTCAGAAAAAACTATGATGCGCTCCAGGATTCGAACCACGGACCTTCGTTTGAGCCATTGGCTTAACTGTCCACTCTGCGTAGTAATTAATTAATCCTAATTAAGTTAACTGAACTCCAGTTAACGTGTCCCAGTAAAGTGGAACATGACCCAGTTAACGAAATGACCTAAACATTTATAAACAACAAGAAAACATTTCTAGTTTTCTTGTGATTTGTTTTAACGCACACCTAAAATACTTTATAGCCACATTCTGGAGACTCCGCCCACTTTCGTAACGTTTATCACAGTAATGAGCTAATGAGTATGCTAAGTATACCTAATCTAGAAGAGATAAGAAGCAGAATTTCGGATTCCAATTAATAACGATGCTGTGTTATACAATTGTGACATAATTTATATTAATCTCATTAACCTGATTAACTTCTAACGTTACATACAACTGTACGATTTAATAAACATTCAATAAACATTGAAATCTAGGTTATAAACTATGTGTGTACCTACCAAATTTCAGCCAAATCTGATCTGTAGTTTTTGCCTGAATGAGTAACAAATGTATCCTCATACATCCATCCTCACTAATTGGTGACAACCCTTTATTGTCCCACTGCTGAGCACGGGTCTTCTCCCAGAATGAGAGAGTGTAGGCCACAATCCACCGGTCTAGCCAAGTGCAAATTGGTGGACTTCACACACCTCCGAGAACTTATTTTTTTTTTAATTCTTGGGTGTGTAGGTTTCCTCACGATGTTTTCCTTCACCGAAAACCATTGATAATTAATTTCTAATACGCACATAATTTAAAAAAATCTGTGGAGTGTGCTTGGGTTTGAACCTCGGCCCTCCCGATTGAGAGGTGCAAGTTTCAACCATTAGGCTATCACTGTTCTACACTAATTAATAAAGTATTAGTAAAATTAGACCTGAGTCCATGTCTATGAACAATTGTGCATGGGCGATAGTCACCACTTACCATCAGGTGGACTGCTTGCTCGTTTACTACTTCAGTCATATAAAAAAAAGTGGGCATCTGTAAGCAACTTTATATACGGATGCATTGCTCGAGGGACCAAATGGGACTCTCATAAAAGTCGCCAGGTGGTTAGAACCAGTGTAGTTGGCCGGGGACATATCACCGCCACACCTATTTCTAGCGTGAAGCGGTCTTTGCGTTTCGGTGGAAAAGTGTGGTTGCTGGTGTACTTTTATCTGAGGCGACCATCTTAGACCTCGGGATTAGCAAGGCATCTGTGACTGACTTTACATAAGACCCCGGTTTTATATAGGTAAAGTTGCTTACAGATGGTCGTAGGCTGCAATGGCCACTTACCATCAGGCGGATTGCATGCTCGTTTGCTACTTCAATGTGATAAAAACTGCCGCGGTCTGCTCGCTTGATTTTAAAACTTCTTTAATCTTCCAACCCAACCTAACCTATCCCATACCTTATTGCAATAATTCGTGCGTATACCAGCTCGTGTTAATCAATCTTATCGTAATTATATTAAATTAAAGTGTGTATAATACTCAATTATATAGTAATACTAATTCAATATTTTAGATTTCCCGGTCAGACTGCATTGTTAAGGTAAAATAAACATACAGCATAACGAAAATTGCATGTATGCATGCAATATTTGACTAAAGACATATATTGTCCAAAAATAAAGTATTTCACTTCGGGAAATAACTTATTTTGAAATAAAAAATTCATCAAATCAACAAGTTGCATGTGCCAGATTAAACAGAAAAATAAATAGGTACAATAAAATACTTATTTTATGTTCTGGGCGAAATATTTCTACGACAATTTAGTTGAAAATTTATGTTGGTACTGTTTCAAATGATGTTCAAAGCTTTCGACCATTCTAAAATTTATTGAATCTAAATTTGTTGGATGAATGCATTCATTCAGATTTATTGTTTCCTTTTTATTTTCTTTCTTTTAAATAAGGTAGTATTTTTTTTACAAAGTTAAATACAATTATTCACACGTAAACAGCAAACGCTCAGTTATATTTAATATTCATTGATAACATTATATTGATAACATTATATTTTACCTTTAAAAAAACATTTAACATAAAATCACATTTTATACTTGTCTAATAATTTAAAATAACTACAAACTTCTTTCTCGCTTAGTCATTAAAGCATAACAATATAAAATTGCATAATTAAGAAATATGACCTTCACACGTGAACCCATAATTGCTCACTTCTAGCATGTAATAACATATAATTATAAATTACACCCCACTCTCCCTTTGCGATACTTTAAAATTTTAATACGCATATTTCTTAGAATTTCTTATGGTATAATATATTATACCAATGAGGGATTCTAAGAAATTCAGTAAGACAGAAGGGAATTCAGTAACACACACGTACTTAGTTACAACACAAAATTAAACAAACAACTAAACAAGTGATATTATTCTTTAACTATTCCTTAAAAAAACACTAAGTCTATAAAACATCTATGTCTATTGTTACAACTATTTAACTATTTCTGGTCAAGGTGGTAGAACCAGTGTAGTTCGACCGGGGCAGTACCATCGCCACACCTATTTCTAGCGTGAAGCACTTCTTGCGTTTCAATATAAAGGTGTGGTTGCCGGCACACTTTCACACGAGGCGACCATCATAGTTCTCGGGAGTAGCAACACATCTGTGATTGATTTCAGATGGAACCCATGTTCTGTATGGAGTCGGTTACAGATTTCCTTGGGCGGCAGTGACCGCTTACCATAAGGTCGGCTGCATGCTCGTTTGCTAGTTCAGCCAGACAAAAAAAAATAAAAAAAATACCCTGTCCAACAGATTTCCACAAAGCACAAGCACGACACCAAAGCCACCGGCACGAGCCCATCGGCAGCCGAAGGAAGACAAGCCATCGTCTGCTGAACCAACACCAGTCCAAGAGGCCCCAGCGACCACTGAAGACCACCCCAAACCCAACCTTTGCCAACGACTTATGGGCAAATGCAAAACCAAGTGCTGTACCTGCTGTGTCAAACCTAAAGAAGAACAGAAAGAAGAGGAACAGAAAACAGAAGAGACTCCAGAAGAAGGTGAAAAGAAGAGCACTTGGAAGAAACTTAACTGCTTCAAAAAGAAGGAAGTTGATCTTGAAGATGTTGAAAGAGCTGCTGGCAAAGTAAGTATAAAAAACAATATTAAGCTTTTTAAAAAAAGTAAAATTGCCTACGCTATCGTATTGGATGTTACCTGTAAAGATAGACGTATGTCTATTTATAGTATTGACGCAAATAAAAGACTTTTTAAAGCGACAAGTAAAATGTTATTTTTTTTATTTACAAAGAAAAAATGTTGATGCATCGTCTTTTCTACTCAAACATTACACTGAAATATAGCAAGTCAGTATGTATATCTATTTATTTAAATTAAACATATTAGTATATTATAACAGTAACTAATTATATTATAACGTTAATATTCCTTCATTATGTTTTCAAATAATTCTTTTTTCATCTACCCACTTTAGAACTGTATACTTAGGTGGGTATACGGATTTTATAATTATCGTCATACTATTTTTATCACGACATATTTTATTGGTATCTTTAACTGCCCTAAGTAATTATAATAAAAAATAGGTAATGGTGTTGCTATAATTCCACCTTTCCTTATCTGCTAGGCAACAACAATCGAATTCGAGAGCGAAACAAAACGCAAGAGGAAACTCCGAGATGTCCTCTGTTCGTGCTGCCGTCGACAGAGAGTCAGCGACATCGCTGAGCCTCCGCAGCACGTGGAGGTCTCCTCGCCGGTGATGTCCTCTGACGTGGTGAAGGAGACCGGCTGCTGCGGGAAGAAGAGGGAAGTGGAGAGGCGGGACAGTATACTGAGTGATCGGTCTGGGAACACGTGAGAATTATTATAATTTTACTCGCCAAAGTTTTGATTGAAAACATTCATGCAAGGATTGTCTTGATCGTCGTCGAAGAAACTTAGTTTAGGTCATTATATGTTCATTAAATTTAAAAATAATGGGTGAAATGTTATTATTATTATAATTATCTGGTCATTGTGTAGGTACATCAACTTGTGTAGGTACTTGTAATAAATTTTAATGTGTTTTGCAAATGATCAGAATGAAAAAGGTTATTTTTTTCTATTTTAAATGCTGGGAGTACTTTTTTAACGTATTAACTTCCTGTTCTATTTTCACCATCGACCTTTAAGAACAATTTATCTGTTATAATAATAATAAAAACTTTATTTTCATTATTACTATTCTCATCACAAAGCAGTATTTTAAACTATTTCTATGTTAAAGTCATAGAGATCTTATTTGTATAATTTCTTCTTTTGTTTGTATTTGTCTATCTTCCATTATTTTAAATTCTTCTTTCCCACTATTACTTCTTGCCCTGTGTCTTACTTCTGCTGATTTACTTCATCCTTTAAATATTCCTTTTCATCTCTTTTCTTCCCATTTTCTCCATATTTATTTCTCGCAGATCCCTTCTTAAACTCAATAAATCTCTTAAACTAACCCCAAATTGCAAGTGTTAGTCTTACCACCTTCATCAGTACCACCTTACCACCAGTTGCTGCAACAACCGCGTGTGCCGCTGGCTGCGCGGCGCGTGCCGGCGGCAGTCCGAGCAGTCCTCCAGCAGGCGGACCAGCCTCTTCTCCAAGAACAAGAGCTTGTCACCCACGTTGCCACCGGAGGTAAGACCATAAAAGTGATCATCATTGTCTTTCAGGATATTTTTCAAGTTTAACAAGTATATAGTTATCGATCGAGGTAGCGGTCTGCCTTGCCGTGACCACGAGTCATGTAATTGAGTCTATCTTCAAAAAGAATTTAAAAAACGCATATCGTGAGTGCTCGTTACATATCAAAATGTGTCAATTTCTAGTATAAAGGCCAATACCAATCTTAGTATAAAAATAAATACTGCTCTTAGTATAACGGTCAATACTGCTCTTAGTTTAAAGGTGAATACTACTCTTTCAGGTCAATCATCATCAGGTAGGTCAATCAAGAGCTTTTGACAGGAGTCTATTAGCGATAATCGATAGACCAGTGTTGGACAATGCCTTAACTATTTTCTAAGTGAAAAATTGCGGGGATTCAGAAGCCGTTATGGCTTCTGAATCCCCGCAATTTTTAAGAACCGATATTATTTAAAAGACTAACTGTGCACCGCTGTTTTAAAAATGCACGTTTAAAAATAAAACGTAACTTTAAAATTTAATAACTTTCTATAGAGTCAATGGATTTTAATGATACTAAGCCTTGATGTTACCAAAAAGTATGAAATAGAAATATATTTTCCTTTTCATTAAGTAGTTTTGGTTTGATGCGATTTCAAACACAAAATCAAACAGACAAAACTAAACTTATTCTTAGTTTTTCAAACTATTTACTTCCAAAAATATGCAATGAACATGAAAAAAATATTTTTTATTATATCTTCTTACTAGCTGAACCCCTCAGCTTCACCCGCGTTAAAAAAATCGATGTATCGATTGTCCTGAGGGAATAAGATATTTTCCGACAGTAAAAAGTAGCCTATAAGTTAATCCAGAGTATCAGCTAACTCCCTACCAAATGTTATGAAAATTGCTTCAGCCGTTTAGACGTGAAGAAGTAACAAACATACACTGACAAACTTTTGCCTTTATAATATTAGTACGAAAGTATGATTAGTATTAGTATTAGTATATTAGTATTAGTATGATAGTATGATATAATATTAATATGTTATGTGGATAACCTTATTACCAGAAAACGAAAAGCAAGGTACAATAGGTAACAACAGCGCAAACCAAAGTTCGGTGGAATGAATTTTAATGTCACGTCATACATCGGCCACTTCGAGTGAAGTCCGGCGGATCGAATGTCACGGAGTATCGTTAACAAGGCATTTCACCTTGGCAAACTGTATTGCGTGTCGAACTTGGCTTAGCAGCCTCAAGTCAAATAGTTTCTAGTGTGAGCCCTTAAGCCTAATACTATTAGGTGTGACAAACATAAAAGCGCTTTAAAACTATAGAGCAGGGAAGCCAGGCTTCCAACTGTCAGTCGCTTAAAGAGAGATAAAACTGCGGCGACTTGTCTAAGATATCTCTCTTTTTTTTATCTTACTGAAGTAGCAAACGAGCATGCAGTCCGTGGACATCTGTAATCAACTACATACAGAGCATGGGTTCCATCTGAAGTCAATCACAGATGCGTTGCTACTCCCGAGGACTATGATGGTCGCCTTATGTGAAAGTGTGCCGGCAACCACACCCTTCCATTGAAACGCAAGAAATGCTTCACGCTAGAAATAAGTTTGGCGGTGGTATTTCCCCGGTCGAACTACAGTGGTTCTATCATCTCTTCTCGCGCTATTGCAAGGCAGACATAGGAATATAATTCTTACTTCTCTTTCAAATTCTCGTCGGCATTCCGCTTACAGGCAGCCTTATGACTTCCTTACCCTAATATAATACCTCTATGTATGAAAACTTTGCTTTAGACGTCTATCAATCAACGGTGCAAGTCAGCTATGAGCCTTAAAAACAAATGTTTATATCTGATCTTATCAGGAAACAAAGTGTCGCAAATTGAAGCGAAATTTGCCAAAATTCGCTTAATGCGTACGCTTGCTAATCTGCTACGCGACTCTACAATGCTCAGAAAACACTCGCTGGGCCCTAGCGAGTGTTTTCTGACCGGATCACACTCCGTAGCATGGAGTGAATGTCATTGCGACGGTCAGCGTTGCCAGTTCAGTAAATCTACTTATTATAACGTTCACTGTTTATCTGACTACACACTTATTAATGGTAGAACCATTATGGTTTGACTGAAGACACCAACACCACACCGGTTTCTGCATTATAACAGCAATCTTAAACATGCTGTGTCGAAAGAATGGGTTAAGGGATGTCTCCCATATTTGTACTTATCCGAGGCATTCCAAGTTAGTCTTCAGGTATAGCAACGCATAGTCAACTTAAGATTGAAGGTCGTAGAACCAGTGTAATTTGACCTGGGAAGTACCAACGCCACACCTATTTCTAGCGTAAAGCATTTCTTACGTTTCAACGGAGAGTGTGTTTGGCGGCACACTGTTAAAGAAGGCGACCATCTTAGTCCTTGGGAGGAGCAACGCATCTGTGATTGACTTCAGATAGAAACCCATGTTCTGTATGAAGTTGATTACAGATGACAATGGGCAGCAGTGACCACTTATCAAGTAGACTGCATGCTCGTTAGCTACTTTAATTAAATAAAAAAAGAAAAAAAGATGGAATTCTATTCTGGTGTTCATCACAGATGTCCATAGACAGCAAATAGCACTTACTATGAGACGACTCCTTTACTACTTTTGTCATATCAAAGATATTAATATGCGATATTAATAACGAGTTAAGAGTTAGGGAGGTCTAGATAAGCGTCGGGACCGCGGACTAATGCTATAAGCGTTCCCGTGGTCCAGACAAAGTTCGTCCAAAGGAACACCCTAGGGCTTTAGTCTATAGGAATCCGGAATATCCTCTCAGCTACGGCCGAGAGAAACCCATGAAAGGTTTAATGAAAGGTTTAAAAAAATGTGTCAGCTCCGACGCACGACCGGAGTTTACTCCTTAAGTCCGATTGTCTAAACAGACGCAAAGAGATTACGTTACGAAAAAACGTAAC
The DNA here is from genome assembly GCA_949699795.1 of Spicauda simplicius. Taxonomy (NCBI): domain Eukaryota; kingdom Metazoa; phylum Arthropoda; class Insecta; order Lepidoptera; family Hesperiidae; genus Spicauda; species Spicauda simplicius. The sequence goes on along the minus strand of OX453082.1, from coordinate 12,420,402 downwards.
GAGGTCATTCATCAGTAGATTTTACTCCTCACATTTTTCTCATACGAAGCTCTTATGTATGCAAATCGATTCTTAATGAGTAAACTTCAAAAAAGCTCTAGACAAGAGTTAATGAATAAATCGATGTTTTCTTTAAATAAAATACATTTCATAAAAAGAAAAAGATACGAGTAAAGCTTTATTAATTACTATTGTCATTGTCGAAGGTTAAATCGAGCTTAAACACGAAAGCTATATTGCAGTTAGAAATACTTTACGGTTTGCATAAATATAACTTAGAAGTGCAAGTTCATTTATATATTTTAGACAATATACCGACTAAGTATTAAAGTTATCAATGCTTAACAAATATCTGTTTAACTTTGTAAACAACTTTTATGTGGAGCTTTTTAGAGCTTATGATTTTGCAAGTGCTGAAACCAGCATGCAACCCATTCGATTTTAATCCATTAATGCGCAGAAGGCCATTTTGGTGCAAGAATGTTCAAGAACGTCACAAGCATGGCATTTTTTTCTGAAAACACCATATCGAGAGTTTCTGCGTATGCTGTTTCAGAATCCAGTATTAGTTTAAAAAAAAAACATTATTTACTTTACAATAAAAAAAAATATACGTGTTTTTTTCCAAAATATTATTTCAACCGAAATTAACTATTTTTGTTCCGACTTTCACAACCCGACCGATGGGTTGTTCTCCCAAATTGTTCCAAATTTGTGGATTTGTGCCATGGATCGATAATCAAATATATGATTTTTCTTCTTAGAAACTATTAACTTGATAACAAGATGTATACGATTTAAAACAGTGTAAGTCATGCCGTTTAAGGGCATAATTAGAATAGCTCAAAAAAGTGATACTTGGACCAATCATTAACTTTATAAGGCCAACTGCGAAACATAGGCCTTTCCTCATAGTTTCCGTGAATACTACAACGCTTAACCTTGTTAGTAGGTAGAAATGGATGTTATAGTCTTGCTAGTTATGCATTTAATTATGCTATTAAATAAAAATAGGTTTAACCTGTGTGTGTTTCCCAGAGTGAAAAAGATTAGAATTAAGTCCACCTCCCCAGATTAGTGGGAAGGTAGACTTGAAACATCTTCAATATTTTCTTTTAAACTACTCTCCAGCGGGTACATCTTCTCTGAATTACTTGTGATGCCGTCGTCGCTATAGCAGATGATAAATATTTTTATGGGTACAATCCACTGTGGGGCACGGGTCTTCTCTCAGAATAAGAGAGTTTTAGGCCACGTAGTCCACCAAGTGCGAACTTAACACACCTCCGAGAACTTTTTTTTAAAGAACTCTCGGGTGTGTATGATTCCTCACGATGTCTACCTTCACCGAAAAAGTGATAATTAATTTCTAATACGCACATAAGTGGTGCGTGCCTGAGTTTAAACCTTAGGCCTCCCGATTGAGAAGGCAAGTTTCAACCATTAGGTTAACACTGCTCTAATAATTGACTGAAATCAGAGATCCCAGGGACACGAACATCGGACCTACTGAGAGACAGAGTTGCACCCTTACACTATTGTAGAATTAGGGCTAGTAGTAGCGTTGCAATCGGACCTTGAAAAATACGTTTGTACTACATTTTTAACATTATTTAGGGCAGATTATTTATAAACAATAGCTAAGCGTTTCACGCCACCATCTATTACCGTTTGCGTGGAAAGTGCCTTTTGTGATCATTATCACAACCCTCGATATAAATAAAATGTGAAGTAGTTTTACGACATTATTATGTACTTATTGTGCATAGTTAAGAAATAAGCGAGAAAAAAGGAAGAACTTGCAGACTCCTGTTTCTTTTTAAAACATTGAAATAGAAAACAAACTAGCAGTCGACATGACGATAAATAGACACTGCCGAATGGACATCGGTGTTGGGCGTAACCAGGCTTTGCTTTCGGGGGGTTAAAAAATAATGGTAAGTCCATGGGCGAATCACATACGTTCTACTATAGTTAAATATATTAGATATATTAATATTAATTTCCTACCATTTCGGGGGGGAAGGGGGCTGAACTCCTAAAACTCCCCCCCCCTCTAAGCTGGCTAAGCCGGTGACATCGGTGACCAACTTCATAACATAAAGTAGTGTTACCGACTCCAACTACCTGCAGGCCAGAAAATGTGCGGCTCTATAAAACCGAGCGCCGACAGGGCTTCGGGCTGATTCTGCACGTGACGTTAAGGCTTGATAGTTCTCTTCGTAAATTAATGTCATTTTTAATAATGTGTTTGTAATTATATTAGTATTGGTTTATATAATTTTACTCGTAAAAAAATTAAAAGAACTTCTGATCGATAAGAATAGTTCTATAAGCTACAGATTACCTATAGATGCGTTGCCACTTCTAAGAACCAAGTCACCTTAGTAAGTCTGTAGAGTGCTTTAAGTTTGTAATTAAGATAAACTATTTCAAAAAAGATTTGTTTTATCTAATTTTTGTTTATGCATCGCTGTAACCTGTAACCTGTAATAATATGTCTACTGTAGTGATGGGCTTTTTTCAGATTTTGATAAAGGGACCGTAGGATCTAGATTTGCCGACCTTTTTAGATCGTCAAACTGCAGTTCGATTTCAATTTAGATAGATTTGCGACCTTTCTTTGTAAAGCATTGCAATTCTATATTCGCACCAATTCTTGCGAATGCGAATATCTAAAAACATCCGAATATTCGCGAATGCGAATGCGTTTTTTTTTTTAATAAGATTGAAGTAGCAAACGAGCATGCAGTCCGCCTGATGGTAAGTGGTCACTGCCGCTCATGGACATCTGTAAGCAACTTCATACAGAACATGGAGTTCTATCTGAAGTCAATCACAGATGCGTTGCTGCTCCCGAGGACAATGATGGTCGCCTCATATAAAAGTGTGCCGGCAACCACACCCTTTCACCTCGCGCAAGAAATGCTTCACGCTAGAAATAGGTGTGGCGGTGGCACTTCCCCAGTCGAACTACACTGCTTCTACCACCTAGATATGAATATTCATTATCACTATTCTACTGATAAGGGTGTTTACGGGCAATAGGCATTTGCCCTTAAAGACACCTTTCAAACTAAAGTACAGGAATTGACAGTGCCATTATAAGGCAGAAATAACTAGGTCGGGGGGACCTACAAAGTGCTTCTACTATTAATAAATGACAATGAATTATGGACGGGTCACAATAGTTCAGAAAATCAATATGCAATCAAATTTATGCATCATGATTAGTATTTTTTGGCTTTGGTTACATAGCTCGTCTTATTTAGTTCATCGTTGTACAAATTTAGGTACACATGTGTTCTGAGAACTGAACAAAAAGTCACAATACAAGTACCTACTACTAAATACCAGTGTAAAATTTTAATAAATCATGGACATTTCTAGCATCAAATCAGTGGTGTCACATGTTACCAACGTGCCTAAAAATCGTAAAACTAATTTCGAGGACATAGAGGTAAGATTATACGCATCCAATTATTTTATCTTCCAATTATATTTGTTAAAGATATTACTCATTCTTCAAACTTACAGAACTTCAAACATTATGGCTTCTGACCATTAACAGGTCCATCCATTGCCACTTCTTCTGAAGAATAAGACGTTAACCTCGATATAAAGTCCATACCTTTTACCCCGATAGTACATCCCCGATTAAATTTTATTATGATTCTTTCAATTTACTCGCGCTTACAGAAATTTGGGATGCCAATATTTGCGTAAGTTTCTTAATCCCTTAAAAGGACAAAATTAAAAGGTCGTACATTTGTGTTACGACTAAAAAGTACAAAATAACGTAACATATCTAGTTAGCTTGGCGATAGGCTACGTAATTTTGAACTTTTACGTAGAGAAGACTAAACGTAGGCTACAGCCTCGAAGTCAGAATAGGGCTACGGTATCCCCTGCCTGTCGTAAGAGGCGACTTAAAGGGGCTTCCGGGGTTGCAGACGGCTAGAGTGGGAGCTCGAACCGTTCGGTCAGGCAATCCCGGGAAGGACGGCGGTATGTGTGGTCGCATACCGTTGTAAAGATTAGACGGAGCGGTGGGCCCAGCCGCCCATCTGGGAGGAGTCCGATGGGGCAGCGCGCTCGAGGATTCCGGTTGAAGTCGTTTCGAGATCCCGGAGTCCTCCTTTTCAGCGCTGAGGACGGCCACCGGGGGGGTTTTAGTGCGGTAAAAATCCCACATAACCCTGCGTCGCTCCCACGGCGTCGGGTACCTTTGGAAGGTTTCCCCCTCGAAAACAAAAAAAAAAAGGCTACGTAATTAGTAGTTCCAAGTATTTATTTCCAGATAGCGAAATTTAAGTTTGGTCCCCTTCCTCCTTTTCACTCATTTCGATATGTTGTACCCAGGACACTCGCAAGAAGCTGGACCCGTCGCTAGTGGAACACACGAGTGTGATGCGCGGCGCCATCCCCGTGCTGCCCATCGCGCTCGCTTACTTCTGCCTCGCTTGCAACGTGCTCGTACCTGGACTTGGTAAGAACTACCTCTGTTATAACAGACAAGTAGCGTCTATATTGGGGATGATTTTATTAACTTGAAGGCACCTCTGCCCTCATGTTTAGAGTGCCAGATAAAGCCAGCGCGGGGCCTGTAGCAAATTCTGACAGAAGGCCCGTAGTTTGCCTTGAGTTAGGGTATTAAATAAAACTCTGTTATAACATTTTTACTTTGTGTTTACTTTTACTTAGGTACATATTACATTGGTCCCGCCTGTGGTAGTGGGACCAAAATAGGGCTCAGGTGTCCTCTGCCTGTTGTAAAAGGCGAATAAAAGGGAGCTTCCAAGAAGCGGGCGTAGGAGCTTGTGAATGGGAACTCTAACCAGTCATCCAAGAGACACATGCCGTTGAAAACATGAGAAGATGCGATGAGTGCATTTACCCATCGATTAAGAACCCGGTACGGTACGCATCGCGCTCGGGGGGCACTGGTTATGTTCCATTAGAGATCCCAGAGACTTCCACGCAGCGCTAAGAACAGCCAAGTTTCATTTGCGGTTTTAACACGGAGAAATCGTCATTGATTATGTGCTGGGGAACATTACAGATTTAGCGGAAACTTCCCGACTATAACTCCGGTGCGTTCCTTTCTTAACTCAATGCAGAATCACGAGAAAATGGCATTATGCAAAGGCTTAAATGAGGTGAACTTAATGTCTGTCAGGTAAAGTAAACATTTATAAAGACGTTTAAAACAATTAAATTGTTTTATTTTGGCATTCCAGGAACAATTTTCAGCGGTATGTTCTGCCTTTGCTTTGGAATTCCGCGGTTTGGAGTTCATGATGGCGCAAAACATAGGATAGGTGAGCATTTTACTCTTCCATTACAATATAAAATAATAACATTATATGATTAATTACATGTCACGCTAAAATAATATCATAGAAAAACTAAGCGTCTGCGATTTGAAAAAAGTTATCATTTTTAATCAGACGAGATTTTTCTACGATATAACTTAAAAAACTTAATTATAATCTTTAGTAGTTCATCTTATGACACTTAGACTAATCTAGAATGCCGTTTATTTATTTTTTATTTATTTATTTGAACACCAACATAATGTACCTAGACCAATTGCAGCATATGCAAGAACTACATGCACAGATAGCGAGTGAAAACTAATGAGAAAAAAAATACAAATTATTAAAAATTAATTACCTACAAGTTATTACAAATTACAAATTGTATCAGCTAGTCAGTAGTATGATTCATGAAGATTACATTGAGCAAATTAGATTTACTGCTAAAAATAGACAAGTAGCGTGTAGCTATATTGGGGATGACTTTATTAACTTGAAGGCACCTCTGCCCTCATGTTTAGAGTGCCAGATCAAGCCAGCGCGGGGCCTGTAGCAAATTCTGACAGGAGGCCCGTAGTTTGCCTTGAGTAAGGGTATTAAATAAAACAAAACTGTTACTAGAAAACTTTTCTGGATTTAATCTGGGAAAATTTAGAGATGACACTTTCTATATCTACTTTATAAATCTTCTTTCAGTTTAGGATTTTTTCAGATAGCAAAGATATAAATAGCAGGAAGGCGTTGGGCCGTGAGACATCTAGTTGCGGGGCCCCTAGCATTTGCTACTCTTGCTATGTGGCTAATCCGGCAGTGCATGTTTATATACGTCCACAAACACCATATCAAACGTTATACAAAAAGTTCCTGTTTTCAGGTTCCCTGGTAATAAACCTACTGGTGGGTTGCGGGCAGCTGTTCACGGTGCTGTTCTGCCTGGTGGGCTGGGGCTGGTCCATCTGGTGGGGCGTCATCATGGTTAAAATATCACGTAAGTTTTACATTCCACGTTACATTTCTACTACACCATACTTGTCTAAGATTGAAAAATAAGCATATAGTTAGCCCTTATACCTGTGTGTTTATGTTGCTCTCAAAAATGAAACTCATATTCATAACTCATGTGTTGCATGAATATCCCAAAAAACATACATGTTTTTTTATCTGACTGAATTAGCAAACGAGCATGCAGTCCACCTGATGGTAAGTGGTCACTGCCGCCCATGGACAACTGTAATCAACTACATACAGAACATGGGTTCCATCTGAAGTCAATCACATATGCGTTGCTACTCCCGAGGTCTATGATGGTCGCCACATGTGAATGTGTGCCGGCAACCAAACCCTTCTATCGAAACGCAAGAACATTTTCACGCTAGATATAGGTATGGCGGTGGTACTTCCCCGGTCGAACTACACTGGTTCTACCACCTTGAAAGAGACCTATCTACTAATAGATAGACAAAAGATGTATATAAGGTAACATTGCCACAACCTAACAACCGTAATTTCAATATTTTTAGACTTCACTTATTTACCATAAATTTTTAAATGATTTTAGGAAAATATCGAAAATTGAAAGCAGAAGCGATGGCGGACGAGGCAGAGGCGCCGCCGGTCACCGCCAACAACCACACGCGCGCGTAGTGCACACGGACGGACATTTGTATACGCCTTGTATATGGCTAATTGTAGAATGTACAAACTTTAATAAAATACTGGAAAAATACTATGTAAGACGATTCGAACATTTCGAATATGAATACTCTAACTCTAAATATTTGATTGCTATTTACTATTGCAATCTAATTTATAAAAAATGCTGGTATAACTTTATTTATCAGAAAAAACTACAAACCTGTCATGTATTATGTTGTCTTGTCTAAATATTCATTTTTAGACTATGTTACGATTGAAACTAAAATCGAGGCAGCAAAAGTTAATATTATAACATGCCTCATTTTTAGTTTACCTGAAAACTTGCATTGTAACTTGAAAATGCCTTAAATATAGACATACTATGTCATTTAAATAAAATACTCTGAATCGATTATCCTTTTAAAATGGTATGTAAGAATTTATTAGAATTAGCGTACTTTCATACACCATAAATCAGTGAGTAAAAATTAATGTAAATTTAATTAAATTATAATGAAGATTTTTCAATTTAAATCTGCTGGTCAGATTAATAAAATAAGAATGAATTTTTTTCTACTTCCTCACGAAGTTTTCCGGCCATTTTGGTCATTTTATATTATAAGGTAAGTTTTATTAATATGGTAACACAAGAACCGCGTTGTATGAAATATCTGCTACTTGTCTTATTATTCATTGGCCTACATTAAATTTCAGATCTATAAATTTCGTATTTTTTATTGAAATTCTAACAAAGTTTATCCGGAAATCCTGTGTTGCCATATTAATGTCTATAAGCCCCAATGCTTCATATAAAAATATTATTGTAAATAGTAAATCTGAACAAAACAAGAAGAATTTTTCAATCAAACATTTGTTTACGATAGAAATACGTCTTTCCGATGAACGATATAACGAAATAAAAAATAGCGAAGCTCTTTTGAAAGAAAGACAAAAAATACTTTATAATTTATCGTAGGGTAGTTTGTTTTATCAAATTTTGTATATGACCAAAACTGTAATTTCTAAAAGGTTGTAGTAATATTTATCGCTTTACAAAATAATTTTAGCAAAGACGAATATTTGTAATGCAAATATAAAAAATAAGCGAAAATATTTTTTTTTCATAACAAGTTGTACTTATTCCTTATTTAATAACAAAAATTAAAAAGATATACTCATGTTATATTTAACAAAAAATAATTAATTAATTATGATAACTTTATTTATATTACATTAAAAACTGTTTTTTCTCATATTTTAATTCTACATTGATTTCTCATTTTAAATTTTAATTAATATTAATTCTTCATTATTATATTATAACGTTTTGCTATAAATGATTTTAAAAATGTTTCCCCATGAATATTTAAATCACAAAAATCTTATTTACAAGTTTAACGAATCTATGATCATGTGGTGACCAGCAATTTTTTTACAACCATGACCGCGCCCATGATGTCTCTACTGTTGACCATTATGACCATAAAGTGGTCTTGTCACTTTGTTCAAATAAATTTCGTATTTGTATCCACCATCGCATAAAATAGAACGCTAGATCAGTTTTTATTATTTCCATCCAATATCGTAAGAGTGTAATATGATTTGATAATTATAATAAAAATAGCCGTATTTTTCTTTGCGCCTTTGTTCCCTATATGGAAAAAAACGTACACAAGCGGCCATTTTGGATTATAATAATCATTGTATAAATAGTATTTTAATTATTGAGATGATGTAGGAACTCATATTTCGTTCCTTTTTGTGAAGAAACGAATATATAAGATCTAATGTCATTTTTTGTTATTAAATATTAATTATCCATATGTCACATTAATTTTAAATTATAACGGTTCTTCCAGTACAATTTTAGTTATTAAAAAAATCCAATTATTGTTTTATCGAGTAAGTTTTAACTTTATTCTATATTTACAGTTGCTTGTACAACTAATAATATAATCAATAAATATTTTACATCAAATATCGAATTTCATTTAAGCATGAACATTTTTAATTATTTTTATAACATGCCTAGAATGCATGTTATAGAAATAATGGTCCGATTCAAACGCAGCTGGTCGGTAAATACGCGCAAGATATACTTTTAGAAGATGGAATAAAAAAAAACAACATTATTCATCATATTGCCATAGAGACTAGTCACAAGTCGAGGCAAGACTATTGTATAGGTGAAATACAATTCGCGGTAATTTATACGACGACCCGAAAGGCAAAATCTTCGCCTCTGATGCTATTAATTGGTTAGTTTCAAGATTATCAATGATTCTTATTTAATTAAACACAAATATATCTTACAATATCACTTTATTACCATTATGTTTCATTACATTTACAATAAATAGTGACGCAGTAAAGAGTACAGACAGACGATGCGATAATTACATATTATAATTGATTACTGTTACCTACTGGGTTTCGAAGACTACTGAGGCAAGTGTTCCAAATGTATAAGACGAAACAATATTATTCCTAATTTGAACTTATATAAGGTAAGAGTAAAGATTGACAGCCGAACATAGTCGAAAATACACGAATGGTAATACTATTTCAGTCGTTCGCTTAGAATCGGTTTTTCTGTCTCGCTCTCTTATCAAATGGATATAGAAATTTAATTTTAACTAAGCATGATGAAATGACATATATATAAAAGAAATTTCCCCTATGATTGAACACAATTGTAATCGATTAAACACATTAAAAATTGTAATCGATATATCGATTATGGAGTGGATACACACAATATAATGATTTAATTTCTTTTGTGCTGATGTTCAGCAGAAATAATTTAAAAATCATATCGTGAGCATGACTATTATACAATAATATGTGTAATATTAATTAATATTTCTAATTAAATATCAAATATGTTTGAAAACGGCAGATTGGCAGAGCTAGTGACATCTAAACCTTACACAACTTTAACTACCCTCACATTTTTGCAGCAAAATATTCAAATTATAATCATAAATAGTTTTTACTTTGAACGGGATGGTTAAGTACAACATGTCTACAGTCGTGTCGTCGTCAACCCATTATTGTCCCACTGCTGGGCACGGGTCTTCTCTCAGAATGAGAGAGTTTAGGCCATAGTCCACCGCGCTGGCCAAGTGCGAATTGGTGGTGGTGGTGTTACAGTCGTGTAGTAAGCTACAACCATAAACTAGCTTCATATAAGAATAAAACAAGTTTTAAAATAATTATTCATTTGGAACACATACCTCTCTCGAGTGATCACATCTAAATCGTTCAAGCAATGCAGTACTAACACGTCTAATGATGCACAAAATATAATATTACACGTATATAAAACCTATTGAGACTGAGATCTCATTTTACTATTTAAGTAGTACTTAAGGTCTTGTGAGACAGGTTATTTGACCGGCGACAATCTTATGACTATCTGAATCCGTTGAATACAATGCAATCATTAACTAAATCTACTTGATAACACTGATCATTGATGTCCACTGCTGGGCAAAGATTGCTAATGGGGGGGCAATGCTAATGGGTGACTGCAGTGGGTGTTGATATCTCAACAGCAAATTAATATGCAGTCTAGTAAGAGGTCAATGCGGCCCTTACTTACTTATCATCAAATGGACTGCATGCATATTTACTACATCAATATTAAAAAAAAAAACTGGACTATTATATTTGTACCTAACGATAAGGCAGACGGGCCACCTGATAGAAAGTGGTTACCGTCGGCTATGGTTTTTTTTTTTATATATATTAAGATTAATCAGGTATAAATATAAGCGCTTAATAAGTTTTTTAAGTCTCCAGATAATAATAAGTTTGTCGCTGACTTTATTCACTAGCTATTTTACATTTTATGACTATCCAATATTCAGAGTAGGTATGAAGGTTCTGCAACTTCACCTCAAACATTAATTCGTTAATCTACTGGACTGGCACGTTTAATGTACTAACATTATTAATATTAAATATATTCGTTTTGATTCTAATGGTTATATTGTATGTATTAAGATTTACAATAGTAATCGGTAGTATGTCGGTAAAAGTATAAAATTGCTAATGCAAGACTTTTTGTTAAGGACACATGTCCTTAATATTAACTTTGCTAACAGTTCGAGATTTTCTCGTAGGGATAAGTTTAACTTGATTCGGCTTTTAAAAGCCACGCAGCTATATTATATGCGTATGGCGCAGCACGCATAGATTACAACAATTTCCTTGTATATCCCTCAAAATCTAAACACATACAATATCAAACATATAGACCAAAGTAAATAAGTCCCACTGCTGGGCAAAAACATGACTTCCAGCGAGACACTACCTCGCTTAAAAGTTGAATAACCGTGCAATGGGCTTATGAGTTATTCTCTACTAATCAAGTACAGTAAAAGCTCTTTATTCGCGTTTTCAGTAATCCTAGGAGTAGAAATTGTTACCATTTTTATTAGATATGCGCCGAATATTCGGTTGTTATTCGGTAGTTCGACGTATTCGGCATCATCTTCACAATTCGTATTCGGCCAAATTATTCAGTTTTGGTGCCGAATATATTCGATTCGAGTATTTCTATTTTCTTGGCTACACGTCACGGTACAGAACATAGAGACAAAACTTTTTGCGTAAGATTTATGTTATAAGTCAAAGAAATCCTATGAAGAGTGTGTTGAATTGAAAAAAAAAACACAAATCAACATTTTTGAAACCTTAATCAAATTCGCATTTTGCTAAACATATTACATTCTTATATTAAATCTTATTTTTAAACCTCAAATCATCATTTATTTTTTATGAACAAACTTTCGCAGTTGTTTCTTAATAAGAAATGGTAAACCGAATAATTCAGCCGAATATCCGGTTCGGTAAAAGCTAAACCGAAAAATATTCGGTATTCGATTATTCGGTGAAACCACTATTCGGCGCATCTCTAATAAAAACTTTATGCATTCCCGTGTATAAATTTATTTATTCGCGGAGGTAGTCAGAACAAATAAAAATATTCAGCGCCATCTGTCTGCGCATCAGCTTTCTTTTAGAACTGCTGATTATTCACGGTTTCTTTTTTATCGGCATTTCTATCCAATTGAAGTGGCAAACGAACATGTGTAATCAACGTCATACAAAACATGGGTTCTATCTGAAGTCAATCACAGATGGGTTGTTACTCCCGAGGACTAAGATGGTCGCCTCATATAAACGTAAGCTATCTCTTCTAACATGGCATATGCGCAGAACATAACCACCGCGAATAAGGAGATTTTACTAAAGTATTTTTTGTATCTAACTATCGCTGTTTTAAGAAGTCAGTGTTGTACAAATTGTAATTTTTTTACTATTAGGTTGTAATTACGAATTATTTCTATTCGGCATTAATTGAACTTATTACAATCAGGAAAATTGTTTAATTGTAAGATTGTATGTAGCGCTCAAAACATTTCGATCCAACTGCTTCGAAAAAAATACTTTCCAACAATATAATTATGTTTATGAATTAGTTTCCTTGTAATAAATAGGTTTCTTAACTTAGACAACAGCTTTTATAATAAATATTTTAAAAAAATGTGTGCGTGTACTAGCGTACACTCGTAAGAAGTGAAATTTCTTTATGATGTTATTTTTCAAAAAATAATTTACTATATGCAACTTTACAGAAATTGGTTAAATAAAGTTAAATTAGATAAAGTTTAATAAAAGGCTTTTATTAAACTTTATCTAATAATCTAATCTATAATAATCTATCTAATATCACGCGTGGTAGGGATAAGAAAAAGATGGCGCGTAACGGAAAAAAAAGATGGCGCGTAACAGAAAAAGATGGCGCGTAACGAAAAAATGTTACACTATTTTTTTTTCCAACCCCGATAAAGAAGTTTCACTTCAAAAATCAATTTATCAGTTAACTTGCAGTCATTTTGTAACGAATATTTCATTGCAATTTTCCTAAATCCTGAAATTCGTCTTCAACCCATAATGGGTATATTTGAAATGGACTGTCCTAAGTTTACTGGTTTGTGCTCACTTTACGCAGTTTGTAGCGTTACAGCGTACTCGACTCGACATCTCATTATTGTTCCACTGCTGGGCACGGGTCTTCTCTCAGAGAGAGTTATAGGCCATAGTCCACCGCGCTGGCCTAGTGCGAATTGGAGTTACAGCGTACAGTGAGCGCAAACTGGCAAACATTGGACACTCCATTTCAAATATATGGCAGGGCGTACTAAACCGAAACGCCGCAAAAACAGTCGGCAATGAACAGTGTGCCTACTGAGGACACAGCCTAAAGGCGGATTTATATTTGTCTGACGTGTCGTGACGCATCAGAAGGGTATCGGTTTCATACATTTAGTATCGTAACGTTCATACTAGTAATGCGTAATGTGTTGTGACGGCTTCTGCTGTGTCTCATCAGTTACCCTACTAAATGTATGAAACCGACACCCTTCTGATTCGTCACGTCACGACACGTCAGACAAATATAAATCCGCCTTAAATACATAATAAATTACACCTGTTTTAATAAGCACAAATTTAAGGACCGAAATGCGGTATGCTCGCTGCATACAATACTTCTCCCACGTGATTATTAATATCATAAGGATTATTAGTTAAGCTCCGTAAAAAAGTATTTAGTATTTAAATTACAATAAATTAAGTAACATTACATTCGTATGACGTCGATGTTAAAAGTGTATTTACATTTTATATTATAGGGCGTTACGTTGCGGAAATGTAAGATTACGTTAAAATGGCTTTGCAAATATTCAAGGCTAAAAATATACTATTCCTATTTACCTGGCCTAAACGTACGTACCTAACTGTACGCTGTAACGCTGCAAACTTCGTAAAGTGAGCGCATACTAGCAAACTTTGGACACTCCATTTCAAATATATGGCAGGGCGTACTAAACAAATACGCCGCTAACTTTTCGTCTACTGGGGACACAGCCTTATTGTCTCACTGTTTCGAGTCTTATCTCAGAATGAGTTTCAGGCCATAGTACATCGCGTTAGCTAAGCGAATTGGTAGACTTCACACACGTCTAAGAAAATTTTATCTAAAAATCTCTCAGATATATAAGTTTCCTTACGTAATTTTCCTTCACCGTAAAGCAGTGATCTTTACAACGCACATTATTTTTGAAAAATCAGTGATGATCTGGGATTATAATCCTTAACCCTTATGGTTATAGCTCACCACCGATTTTTTCGAAAATAATGTATGCTTATCACTACATAGTATAAAACAAAGTCGCTTCTCGCTGTCTGTCCCTATGTACGCTTAGATCTTTAAAACTACGCTACGGATTTTAATGCATTTTTTTTAATGGAGAGAGTGATTCAAAAGGAAGGTTTATGTATATAATACATGTATTATATAGTAGAGATACACTGATAGTTTTAGATTTTTGACTTTTAGGCGGAACGAAGTTCGCCGGGTCAAATAATCAAATATATCACTGCTCCAGGCGAAATTTGACCTCGATTTTGCAAAGCAATTTTACCGTAACCACACAAATGTATATAATATAATGCAATGTAAACTTACATTTAACCTAATTCTCGAAGTATACAATGGGAGTGATATTTACGTCAAATCCGGGATTTTATAATAATTAGCACCTCCCTAAACATAATTCATTTTATGTTAAGATATTAAGTAATTAAATTCAGTTATTACTTGATAAAGCGCTTGTCTGATCGCCAGCGATACATCTTTGCGATATTTTTATCAAAAAATTAAGGTCTTGGCTTCAAAACCCATCGATCACTACTTAATATAACATTTTTTATATCTTAATAATTCTCGCCGTTGATCTAACAAGCGCCTAATTACTGCATAGTATATAATAAGTAGTATTTTTATTACCTTATACATATGATTTCACAAAAATCATTATTTTAAGAGAAAATGGACTATTATAAATAAACCATTATATGTATAACTTGTTACAATAAAAAATAATCCGAAACGATGTATATCTTTCTCGCTTACACGTAATAGAGATAAGCGAGAGGCAAATATACATGTTGATAAAATTATAATCTTTACTGACACAAAAAATAGCATAGTAATATTGATGTGAAACAAAATGTGTAACTACCCTAATTTAATCGAACTACCCACTTTTTAAAATAATATTTGTGATACAATTATGTATTTGGCGGTATTTCAATAAGATCTCATGCATTTTTATTCATTATCAACAGTTATTTCATTTTTATTTTCTTCATCATATTAAACATATTAAATTATATCCCAATAACCTTATTCCATCGAAAAATAGTTTTGGGCAAGATAAGTGAATTAACATAGCCACAAATAAATTAATTAAAAACTAAAATATCTAATATTTACATTACACTAACATCAAAATATTAATTACACAACCTCATTGTGTGATATCAACTGGATTATACAAAAAAAAAAAACAAAATGACAAAAAATACAAAAAAATTGATCTCACAGAACAAAGTCGTAAAAATCTACGCGTCTACGTATAAAAAAAATAAAACTCTATGGTACACGAAATAAAAAAAAATAACTTGTCTATGGCATTGTACTTACATATCACCGTTGAGGGGTTGCTACGATGTTGTTTATGGGACTCTTTGGTGAACTACTCCATAACTAACATTAAAAATATGACATACATAAAGTATTTCATAGACTCATAATGTAAGTAATCAAAAGTAATATTTTCGTTAATATAAAAAATTATGTGTGTGTTTCATCGATATAGAAATTTTCAAAGTGGTAGAACCAGTGTAGTTCGATCGGGGAAGTACCACCGCCACACCTATTTCTAGCGTGAAGCGTTTCTTGCGTTTCGATAGAAGGGTGTGGTTGCCGGCACTTTCACATGAGGCGGCCATCATAGAACTCGAGAGTAGCAACGCATCTGTGATTGACTTCAGATGGAACCCATGTTCTGTATGAAGTTTGGTACTTCAGTGAGATAAAAAAAATACACTAGATACACAGTCTCGAACAAAAATGACACCTAAAACTGTCGTCAAATGTACGTAGTTATTTATAGATGGTCATAAAGACCATATATTTTAGCAATACAACCTTACGTCCATGATCCTTGTATTTACAACGCTTTAAGCAAAAAGCAATAAAATTTTACTACTCTTGTGTGTTACTTATGTACACGCATTAAAAGTTATACTTCTTTGGCGTAACGACATAAAAAATATTTTTAAAACCTCTATCTTTCATATCTAAGTTTGTAGAAAAATCGACACTAACAATAGAAAAAACTAAAATGTCGACTATAGCTAACTTCATGTCGGTTTTTCGTGACGGTGTGCACGCGCGCATCGTAAAAATTTATTCATCATTTTACCATAACGCGCCAAAAGAAGTAGTCCTTCAAAAATCTTTGAATTTATTGTCAAAAAATAATTAAAAACGTGTCAAATAATAAGCAAGATATTATTACAATTACTCACATTAAGAGTCTATAGTAACTCGATCTATATTGTTTTACATACATTTAGAACAGATTTCAAATATAAATAGATAATACCATTTCTACTTGATATTTATTCTGATACTATTTTCTAAAGTCAAATAAAATTTGTTTAAAATTAATATGACGGCCTCTTTATACATTTTTGACTTGTAATTTATAATCCGTACTCAATAGAAAAAAATGTGTAAATACTGTCCATTATATTCCATTATTCGCAACTTTTGAAAGTCTCAAAGGTCCATTTAGTAGAGTTTAATGAAATTCCGATCATACAATGCCTGCTTGGATACTGAAAATTCAGGCTCCTAGTTTTATTTACAACGAAGTTATGGGGTTCGAAAACGGCCTGAATTGCTTCAAGAAAAGTGCCGTGCCGCTTATTTATTCAACTTGGCGCGGGCACTACCGTGCCCCCAGATTTTAGTTTCTAAAATAATATATTGTGTTTCCAACTAACATGATTTTTATAAATTTGGTGTTATTGATTTGTTTACAATAAATTTAAAGAAAAGAACAGCAGAAGTAAAATTTTTTGACGTAATATTATTAACTTTCGTCATATTAATTTTAAACAAATAATTTAATGACTCGAAAGATAAAACGACTTACAAAACATTTCGATACACTAAATGAATATTATAATAAAAATGTACAATAATAATATGTAATAGAAATAAAGCTAAATTACAATAATTAATACGAATTTTCCATTTAATAATACATAATTTATTAACAAGACTTAGCATTATTATAATATTTTTTCATTAAAAGCAACTTCTCCCAAAAATGTATAGTCATATATATATATGTACAGGATGTTAAAAACAAGCAAATTAAATTATTTATATTTTTGTAATAATTAAGTCAGAGATCTCTGTATTCGTTTTCGCAACAAAATTATTCACCGTTTTCATGACACATCGTATACGTGTTGAAATTCAAATTTTAATACATTTTCCTTTTTTTATTGTCCTTATTGTATGAAATTTAAAAAGGTCATTGTAAACCAAATGGACAAAAACGATCATTAGGCAGTGAGTAATCACACATACGTCTGTATTTTAATTGCAATGGATATTTAATTTCATACATATAGTTTAGCGATACAAAGAGGCAACGCCGCCAGCATTCTTGGGACTCTCCCAAGAGGCAGCGATATGGACTCTTTGTTTTATTTATAATTTATTTTTATTTCTACTTTTCGGATAATATTTTATAAAAAAAAATGTTTTATTTATTTTTAATATTTTGTTTTGTATATACTGTAAATAGATTAATAATTAATAAAAGATACATTTATTTAAAATAATATAAAAAAATCATACATAAAACATCCGATTTAAAAACAATTATTTCCAAAACTAATACTTTCACAAAATGTATTCTAAATACATGAACGTATACTATAATAAGATGTAAATAAATGTTATAAGCAGTTTTTAACACCCTTTACATAGTCAATAAAAAAAACACGTCATTTTATCTTCCCCTAGAGAAAGCGAATACATCTAACATTACAAATCGTATAGGAAACAATATGAGTATTTTCTGTCTCACAACAGGAAGGCCGGTGGCCACTTATCGCTAACAATAAAAATAGTTCCTTTCTCCTCAACAAAATAAATTAATTTGTGTTAAAATATACAATAGCAGTCGCAAGAATTTAGATTCAATAAAAATATAAAGCTAAAAATCGACCACAATATTCTAAAAGAAACATATTTTTTCCTACTGGCAACTAAAAATTTAGTTAATTTGATATGAATTAAAAAAATGTTGCAATAAGCATAAAATCTGCCAATACTATTGTAAATGACAACTAAAATATTTGTAGTTGTAGTCAAAGTAAATAAGCGTCGTATCCAGTGTTAAGCCTTATTCACTGCAGTATACAGTTGTTTTTCCTTTGTATCTCCACGTGGGATAGGTTCCGTTGAATTTCATCGTCCTCTGCTATCCTGTATAAAAAACATACAGAACTAAAAATATTTAAAGGTTAAAAATGATGGTACAATTTTTACGACAATTGTCCGGTCCGATTAGTGACCTAGTTACCAAGACAGAAACCTGTTTCCAAGTCTCCTTCCCGCCAGCCTTTCAATGAATCAGTCAGCTATTTAGCTAATCAATTAGTATTTCAGTCAATTTCAGTCAAGTCAATCAGGCAGTCAACCTCTTAGTTACGAACAAACTTCTTCATTTCATATAATGACAAATTACACATAGACGCCCACACACACACACACATTACACACTTACACACGCATGTAAACAAACTCAATAAAATAGGAGATAATTATTTGATTAAAAAAAATGTGTGCGTGTAGTAGTAAAGTTGCATATAGTAAATTATTTTTTGAAAAATAAAGTCATAAAGAAGTTTTACTTCTTACGAGTGTACGCTAGTACTAGCACACATTTTTTTAAATTTAAATTACGGTCGAAATCGACCGATGCGACGGATGACTAGTTATTATTATATTATAAGCATTCAAACGGACCATCAACCAGTGAATCAACCAGTCAGTCAACCAGTTAATCAAACAGCCAATCATTCCGCTAAACATTCAGTCAATCTGTCTGTCAATCAGTCAATCAGTCGGCCAGTAAGTCAATAAAACGATTGTAAGAACATGCGCTCTTGCGCTTTAGTTCTTTCGTTCATTTGTTTGGTTATTATTATAAAATGTCGAAGAGCTAAAATCATATTATTAAACACTTACGCTTTCTCCTGTTCATCCATTTCTTGAACAAGCCTATCTCTTTCGTTCACCGCGGACAGTAATTCCTGCAAATAATATATAACTTAACTAATGTACTAATTAACTAATTCTCAAACGTAATTACATTTAGGAAAATTTTTAGGCTTAATAATGCCGGGTAAAGGTGTGCTTTTTAGTTTGTTTGTTAGAAGGCAATTCTCAAACGTAATAAAATTCACCCGGAAAATTTTCAGGCTAAGTAATGCAGGGTAAAGTTTTGTCTTTTAGTTTGTTTGTTACTAACAAACGCTCAAATCGCTTAATCTTTGTCAAGAGCGAAGGCAATTTGATTAAAATGCTAAGTAAAAAATGTTAAAACTCAGGCTTAAAGATTGATTTCTTTAGAAAAGTCTAGAAACTTTTAACAAATTGCGGATTTTGTTTGAATCTAAAGCTTTCGATGCACTGTTCCCGGACGATCCTGTTACAACAAGACTTGTTTTTTTTACAATATTGATTTGGGGAACAAGCCACACCATTCCACCTCACACAAGAACTGCTTCCCGTTAGGGACAAATGTGACGGTGGTACCTAGTAATAGACGACCCGCGTGGCGCAGCGGTTACCTTACCGCACTGACACGCAGTGGGTCCCGGGAACGATTCTCAGCCAGACAGGTATTTGAATGATGAGTTTAGATTATTTTTCTGGGTCTGGGTGTTTGTGTATTCGTCTTGTGTGTGTCCATGGTACCCACGATACAGGAGAAAATCCTACTGTGGGGCTATGAGTGTAGAAAGCGTTTTTAAGTTTTTTTTTAAGTAATACACTCGTTCTACCTCCTTGCTGCTCATACCTGCAGCAGAAGCCTCTCCCGTCGCCGCTGGCCGGGCGTCTTGCGCCACTCGTCCACACCGAGGGACAGCCGTAGTTCACGAGCGAGCAACTCACAACGACGACTCAGGTCCTCTTCTTGTTCCCTGTCGCAAAACATAATTACCTTTGTAAGGAGTCATCGTTATCGATCCATTCGTCATCAATACATTAGCAGCAGTGATAGCCTTATGGTTGAAACTTGCCCTCTCAATCGGGAGGTCCGAGGTTCAAACCCAGGCAGCTAAGCTAGCTAGAAGTAGCTAAAAGATTAACTTAACATAAAATACCCAAAACACATTCAAAAAAATTAACTACGGAGTTACACAGGCATACTCACAGAATATTTAGTTGCATCTGTCTACGTAGAAGAGCATTCTTCTTGTTCACCAAGTTGAACCATTGTGACATTAACCTATCTTCCTCCTGAAAAATATACATTTATATTAATTTCAATATCAATATACGACAGCTTGACTCTTTAGTCATATGTAATCTTTTTGGCCTCATTAAAACAATTCAGGCGATAGAACCAGTGTAGTTCGACCGGGGAAGTATCACCGCTACACCTATTTCTAGCGTGAAGCATTTCTTGTGTTTCGATGGGAGGGTGTGGTTGCCGGCACACTTTTATTTGAGGCGACCATCATAGTGATCGGGAGGAGCAACGCATCTGAGATTGACTTCAGACAGAACCCATGTTCTGTATAAAGTTGATTACACATGACCATGGGCGGCCATGGGGCATACGAGTGACCACTTACCATCAGGTGTACTGCATGCCTTAGCATATGAGAGTCCCGGAGGGTAAGACGTGCCCTATACGTACGTACGTAATATACAGTATAAGGTCTTTATTCAATGTTCAGTATTCACGAGTAGCAGAAGTGTGACCAATTTCTTGTATTCGTGGCAAAAACGTTCTTTATTTACGGATGTTGTCGAACAAGTAAAGATTCTGTGCCATTTTTTACTACAGCAGTACTGATTACGGGAACCGTGAATAACCTATAGCTCATTCACGTATTTCTGTATTCACTGCATATGAGTGGAACATAACCACGAATAAGGAACTTATACTGAACAAAAAAAAGTGCAAAAATACAACTCTCTAGTTTAAAAGCCTTAATAAAAGCATTCCACCACCATAATAATATAAATAATGAATATACAAAACTAATGTATGATTATGTATAACACTACATTACTAAATCTACATGTTATCATAAATCTATATAAACAATATGTATACACTACTAACATCATATGGAATGCCCTCCATTGCAGTGGGTATCATACACCCACAATAACAAACACAAACACCCAGACCCAGAACAGACATCTAAATTCATCATTCAGACACCTGTCTGACCGGGGATCGAACCCGGAACCCACTGCGTATTAAAGCGGCATGGTGACCGCTCAGCTCAAATTCGATACATTACGAAATGAAAATATATTATAATGAATATTCATTATAATTTAAGGTCTTAAAACGAAATGAAAATATATTATAATGAATATTCATTATAATATATTTTCATATATTATAATGAATATTCATTATAATATATTTTCATTTGGTAGAGTATTTTTATAACTAAATTATATGAAAAAAAAATAATACCGGATCCCGAGGGACTCGCACGCATGACACAAAAATATTTTTCCCTTTTATCTGAAATGCATGCATATTATAATATAAATGAAAGAACTGAAAATTAAAAAAGGATGAAAAAATATATAGTTCCATTAACTTGTGCTGAAAAGGGTATGTGTGCGTGACCTTGTATTATATACATGCATTTTGAATGTGTGAGTGTCCGAACTAAACGAAATTATCTAAATTCTTATCTAAAAACAAACGATTACAATAAGTAGATCTAGAAAGACTCGTCGACTCATTACTATCCCACTGCTGTTATAGTAGTTTTAGACCGTACTTTACTGTAGCTAAGCGCAAATTGGTAAACAAACTAATAACATCGAAAAAAAAATAAAAATACATCTAAAATAATGGAAAAAGGTTTTAGGTCACAGTTTACCGCAATCGGTATAGAAAAACCCTATTTATCTATATTTCCATAGCGATGTTTACCGCGCAGGACTCGTGCCAATTTGATACCCAAAAACAAATCTATAGGCAATCTTACAAAATTACTCTTTTCATTATTTTGTAAATAATAACTAGAGGTAAAAAAAATAGAAATTAATTTTGTGTTTTTAATTCATGCTTTTTAGATATTCGCATTCGCAAAAATTGCGCGAACGTTTTGCAAATATGTAATTGCAGTACTTTTCAAAATCAGGTCGCCAAATCTATCCAAATTGAAATCGAACTGCAATATGTCAACCAAAAATGTCTCCATATTTACCCTACAAACCCTACACTAAAAATTTAAAAAAACAGCATTCGCATTCGCGAATCGGCGAGGGATATTCGCATTCGCATTCGCGAACGTTCGAACATGTACATTCGGTACATCCCTAGTATGTATATAGATGTTAGTTTCATCAATATGAAACTAGATGGCGCTGTTCATTTTCCTGAATCACGCCAACGAATGTACGCTGGAGATTGTATAAGAGCCCAACACGTCAAGTGCAAATGCGGTGGTACCTTACCCGAGAACTTAAAAAAATATTTTTGTTCAGGATCGACATACTGATCCTATTTAAAGATTTAATTTAATAATAATTAATAATTAATAGAGGTGTAAAAGTAACGAGAAAAGACATACCCGTATGTATTCGTTACTATAAAAATTAGTACTCGTTACTATCGTATCGTTACGTTACTCGTTACTCGATACCTCAGTGTAACCAACGAAACAAATCGATTCGTATGTTGTATCGTTTGGTGCGCGTGTATATCTGCAAATTAATTATTGACGGAATCTCTAAATATTAAAATGCATTATAATGCAACACATATGTCACACACAAACTTATTTATTGACAAAAACATTTCAACAACAAAAATCTTTTATTCTTAAACTGAAATTAGACATATTAGAAAACATATTTTAAACAGCAAAAATCTTTTGGTCTTAAAATGAAATTAAATATATTAAATATAAACATATTTTAAACATAAACCTTCAAAAGCAGTAAAGTAAAAAACTTGGATGGACGATTAACTTCCACTAATAACAAATAAACATCGTTCTTTTGTAATTGTAACGAACGGTTTGAATTCACCGAATAAGCGCGCGCAAAACGCGCATGCGTAAGACCACAGATTTAAATACATAAAACAAACGTACGATCAGCAAACGTTTCAATACACGCAACTACTTACCTGCGTGAACTGAAACCATTATACAATAAATGCGAGGAACGAAATCGTGCGAATACCGATATACATTCGAGAGTAACGTTTCGTTACTCCGTACCAGAGGGTGCACCCGTTACTCAGTACCGAATACATACGGTTCGCTACAGGTCTAATAATTAATAATAATAATAATTACTTGATATTAATAATATACGGCTGCTTCAGTGAAGACACGAGTCGTCGACGTATTTTTCGTCAACGAAACGAAAGCGAAACTAGACCGTAGAATATCGGCCGTCGACTAGTCGATAAATTAGTTGAATTCTTCGAATAATTGAAAGTTATAGTGTTGAGTAGGACACGAATATAAAATGAGTTTGTAAGAGTAGACTCTTTTAGTACTGGATCAGTACAAACGTCCTACTTCAAATGAGGCGAGGCGGATGAGCTGAATAGAGGCTCGCGATACATTTGACGTGAAGGATATGATTTTGTGATGCCAGTGACGTCACCCCGTGGTATTTTGTTACAACACACACCTCCTTCTATACATAAACTATAACCGAGCTTAATTTCAATCTCCTCCGTGCGCAGCAAATTTTATTAAAAAAAACGGAACCCAAGATTTTGGGTCATGTACATACAAGTAGATACTTATCTTGTTTAAATAAAAATAGATAGCAAACCGAGTATGCAATCCACTTGATGGTAAGTGGCACTAATGCATGTACATCTGTAATCTAAGATAAAATCCCAGATAAGATAAAATATAGATTACAAGTGTTTTACAACCTTTTAAAATTGTGTCTGTTTTTCTGTGATATTGAAATAAAGCTAAATAAATTAGTAAATTGACATACTTACTTTAATCGCAAGTATATAAATGTTCTATTTCGTGAACATTAAGGCTAAGGCTCGTAGGCTAATTTTTAAAATAAAAAAATCTGTCTCTAGTGAAAACGTGTATAAGTATTTTTTTATCAAATTGATTTTTTATGACAAGTGTTACAAACCAACAAGTAGCTTGCCTGGGGACACTACTGTTAAACTCGTGACTACATTAGTTATAAACATCAATAAAAATCTATATAATGATTGTATTTAAATTGATCGTGCTATGTTATTATAAATATCATAAATCAATAGAAGTCGCATCATAAACAAATGGTTATATAAATAAATATTATAAATGCATATATTTAATTTTATATAATGTAATAGATTAATAGTAAAGTTTTTGTCTCTGTGACGGTTTCCTTAACGCCTGCCATTTTTAGTATAAAAGGGAGGGTATTATCGTAATATGGATCATTCTAATAATTCGCAAGTGTAAGACGTCACTCTGTCCGAATGTATTCTGAAATTGTATACGTGTAAAATCGTGAGAATATAACAATGTTGTACATAATGTGTCGTTTACTTTGGCCATCCAATTCTACTTCTGTAACACAAGATTGGTTTTATTTCTACAGTTTTTGTGAAGGTATTTAAAACAAGGAGACATCAATTATTGATGGCGGAGACATCGACAGATGTCAATTGTTTTATACGATTTTCTGAAACGGGTTCTATAGATAGATATCCGAGTTAGAAAAATGGAAAATAATGGAAATTTCTTAATTCCTTTCCTAATGTCCATCTGTCACCAGGCTATATCTTATGAACCGAGATAACTACATTAAAAACAGAATAGAATAAATATGTAAGGGGGCTCATACAACAAATGTGTTTTTTTACCGTTTTTATATAAAGTACGGAACCCTTCGTACGCGGATCCAACTTACACTTAGCAGGTTTTACCAACATTTATGTTAGACAAAATCAATCAGACCAAAATCAGACTTATACCAGTCGCAGAAATAAGGTTCCTTGTCACGCACACATTGCCCTTGTTTGTGTAAAGTTAACCCACACCATAATGAATGCACAAATTAATGAAACTACTATAGCTTAAATGTCATCACACACCATGAACATACATCATATATAAAACAGTTATTTTATAAATAAATTTTACTTTAATGAAATTAATATATTTCTTTTATTAACTAAAGATTTTTTATTTATATTTTCTCTAAAGTAATAAAATAGAATATGTTGAAACAATGTTATAGCGATGAAGATATAATTCTTCATTTTGTGTGATGACTCCTATAATTTCCGTCAAGGACTTTGAACTTTCTGTACTATTTCTACAACCAAATAGTTTGTATATAGTAAAAACTATATCGCACTGGCAGAGTAACATTTAGCGATCAAACGGTTATTTTGAAAATATTTAGGTTCTGTGTAACATTTTAATAAGATATACTTTATATCCGTGACAGAAATTATAAAATATAAAACAAATCATAGACAGAACAAAACAGTGTGAAGAGAAAGACGAGCAACCAAGCATAGAGTTAGCGGAAAAGCCAAATAATAAGATCGATACTAGGGATTGCAATCCGGAAAACCGGATCCAGTAATCCGGCGGATCCGGCACAAATATACACAATCCGGATCCGGTACCAATTCACCACCGGATCCGGACCTCCACCGGATCCGGTGATTTTTATATTTTGACAAAGATTTCACATTACAAAAATAATTACCGTTAGAAATCGATCCTTTTTTTTACACTGTTTTAACCTTTCGTATAATGCCGCCGGATCCGGTCGGATTCGGCCGGATTGCAATCCCTAGTCGATACTGGAAGTATTCTTAAATCACATGCATAAGTAACCAAGTGAATTTTATGTTTTCTAAATTAAAGAAGTTGTAATTGTGCATGAAAAACGGCCTTAAGCATTGTTTGTGTATATTTTCAGTGTTACCCCGCGAACTTACAACACACCCGGGAAATAATTTCCCCTGTTCCCCTCCCTTTTTTTTCGAGGAGGAAACCTTCAAAAGGTATCCGACGCTGTGGGAATGACGAGGGGTTAAATGGGATTATTACTGCACTAAAATGACTCCAGTGGTAGTCTTCAGCGCTACAAAGAGGATGTCGGGATCTTCAAAGGAACGCGACCGGGGTTCTCTAAGCACGTTGCTCCATCAGGCTCCTCCCAGCTAAGTGGCTGGGCTTACCACTTCGTATCGTCGTAAAGACCAAATTTACGACGATTTGCGACCACACACACTGCCGTCCTTCTCTAGGTCGCCTGACCGAACGGTTCGTTCTCACTCTAGCCGCCTGCAACCCCGGAAGCCCCTTTTAGTCGCCTCTTACGACAGGCAAAGGATATCGTAGCCCTATTCTAATCTAACTGCAGGGACGGACCCCAGTGCCCCCTACCTGAGCGTCGTCAAAGGCCGCTCAAAGCCCGTTACCCCAGTGTCCCCCTACCTCGACGTAGTCGGCGGCCGCTACCCCAGTGTCCCCCTACCTCAGCGCCCCCCCCCCCGTACCTCAGCGTCGTCAGCGGCGTCCATGACGCGGCGCAGCTGCTTCTCGAGCGCGGCGGCGCGCTCGTCCACCGCGCTCTGCTCGCGCTCCAGCGCCGCCAGCTCGCTCGCCAGGTACGACGCGCCGCCCTCCGCACACCCCGAGCCCTGCGGACACGACACTGCTGTACGCCTGGGCGGGTACTGATGAGTACCGCTCGAATCGAATGTTACATTACAAATTAGAATCGAATATTAACATTCGATTACAAATTAAAATCGAATGTTAATATTCGATTCGATTCAAACATGCGTCGACTTTAGAATGAAATCAAATGTTAACATTCGATTCGAACGGTATTCACACACCCCTACCCTATTCGAAATTCCAATCAAATAGTTCGAATTTTCGAATCGTTCGAAATTCAGCAAAGATATTGAATAAAAAAAAGCAATAATTACAACAATTTCAAATAGTTCAATATATTTCAAATTATTCGAATATACTAGAATTATTCGGGAGCCTTCCCATAAATCAAAAGTTCAAATATAATATTCAATTCAGGCTGAATAATTCGTGAGTTCAATCGAGAAATGTGATGCTATCAACACCCAAGTTCCAAGCAAAATAAGTTAGTTTGCTACATGACTTCATGTTACTTCAGTCTTATAAAAACGAAACACCAAATTAACTACTCTTTTCTGCAACAAAAACTGCAATCGCCTACGAAAAAAATCTACAAATCATGACGCCCATACCTCGTCGTCCTGCGCGGGGAGGTCGGGGGACAAACGGTCGACGAGCGCGCAGAACGAGTGCAGCGGGGAGCGCCGCGCCTCCTCCGACCCCGACTGACTCTTCGTCTCGGGACTCACCCGACCCTCTGGAAAATACAAACGGACCACATACAATCCTAGTCTTATGAACATTTAAGATGCGAAAGTATGTTTTTTTTTTATCTGACTGAAGCAGCAAACGAGCATGCAGTCCATCTGATGGTAAATGGTCACTATCGCCCATTGACATCTGTAATCAACTTCATATAGAACATAGGTTCAATCTGAAGTCAATCACAGATGCGTTTCTACTCCCGAGGACTATGATGGTCGCCTCATGTGAAAGTGTTCCGTGTGAAGATGTGAGGATGTATATGTGTTATTGAAGTTATATCGTTAGAGAAAAATGATGGGAGTAAATTTTTACAAAGCGCGCACACACCGTTACGAAAAACCGACACCCTGAAGTTAGCTACTGTCAACGTTTTCTCTATTGTTAATGTCGTTTTTTCTACAAACTTACGATAAGATTTTTATTATATAGCCTATGTCACTCTGCAAGTTAAGACTCTTTGGACATAAGCACATGCGAAAAAATTACACATGCGAAATTTGGACTTACATTTAGTTATTTATTTGTACAGACTTACGTCTATCTTCACAGATAACATCCATTACGATAGCGTAGGCAATTTTACATTTTTTAAAAAGCTTAGCATTCTTTTCTATTATACATAATTATTATATTAATTCTATTATTATACATACATATATACACTCAAAAAACATTACCCTCCTTCTGTCACATCGGGTAAAAATGCCCAACGCACCTAAAGAACATTTACTTACCCGACCTATCCGGACTGGGCGCGCTTTTCCTCGAACCCGGACTCGAATGTACGGAGTCCGCGCGCGACACTAACGCCTCCAACTGTTCCACACCGCCCGCTGGAAAATATATGTCAAAAATGGCCTGAATTGCTTCGAGAAAAGCTCGGCCATGCCGCTTTCTTGCTCGACTTGGCGGGAGCACTAACGTGCCCCTAGATAATGCAAGGCCGTCTAAAATATATGTTAAAAATAATGTCCGACGAAGGCTTAAGCTTTGGTCACCTTCTGACAAATGATTCACTTTCAGCAAAATCTTCGGCTTCTACCAAAATGCGCTAAAGTTTTTGAAGGTTTCTATCAAGCGTCGAAACTAAACAAACTGGAACGAATGCACGGCATACACTCGGGTAATGGACTTCCTTCGAAAATTTTGTTAGAAATTCACATTATTTAAAAAAATGTTTTTGAGAACTTTGCCAAGTAATTGTAATCACTTATAGGTCTTATTATAGCATGTTTTTTAACCTTCGACTTCGGCCAAAAGTGTACCTTCGGTCAAACATTAGTTAAAACTTTTAACATCATCATTTCATCCTACAAATACGTGTCTTTTAACTTAAAAGACATGTACTTGTAGCATGAAATGATTAAAGATGGCAGAACTCTACATAGTCTCATATAGAATCCCAAACACTAATATACGAATACTGATACCAAATTAATTATAATAATTTACTGATTAGTGACATGTCGGTGCATGACAGGATATTTTCGTACATTATATGATTAACGGCGTTTAGTTTTATATTTCATAATCGATTAACATAGACAAATGAGGGTAGCACCTTCTTTTTGCGCAACGAGGAGCGGGTAGGCGTAGATTATGTCGTGCGATCGGAATGCATAAAAGTGGGTTAACTGAGTTAGTGGAGAGATTACCATGGGGGTGAAACTCTCATAGAAACATTATCTAAGAAAAAATGTATGGAAAGAGGCTCCACCTAGTGGTCAGGGTACAAATATTGAGGCTTCATTTTATCATATTTTTAACAGATGGCGCTTCTGTAATTAATGCCAAAAAATACCAAGTTTTTTGGTTTATTTTTGCAATTGACTTTCATCATAGATGTAATATTTTTTTAAATATAAACTGTATTTAGTTATAAGATAATATAAATAAACAAACATTATTTTAAAAATTGAATAAATTTTGCGTATAATGAAACTTTTCATTACGTCTATGTATAAAAACATTGCCAGGTATATATATGACTTTGTGGTACGAATTATGGTAGAATTTGTAGATACAGTAACACTCCAAAAATATTTATACCTACTTAAGATTAATCAACAAAAAGTATTTGAAAATATTTTTTATTGTTTTATAACTTCATATTTTTAATAAAGGTCAACACTACAGTGGAAAGAGCATTCTGCAAAGTCTGCAGCAATTGCATATTTTATTTATATTATTTTGTATTAATTTTAAAATCCTAATGATCAATAATAGACTTTTAGGCAGAACGAAGTTCGCCGGGTCAACTAGTTTAAAAATAAATTATAAAATAATGGTAGTTTTTGTGTGTAGTAGAAATGGCAACACAATAGTTATTCTGTCATCTGTCAGAAAAGTTTTGAATTTGGTGCGATTTGTTAGCGGTTTAAACTTTTGCAGAAATATTTTCCTTGTGCTTCATTTTGATAAACAATAACCTGGCTTTTCTTTTACGGATTTACTTGGACTCTTGCCTTTATGATTACTTGGCTTTTTGGATCTTGGACTTGGAAGATTACTAAGACGATTACCTGGCAATTTTTTATGGACTAATAAAAACTTATTTTT
Source organism: Spicauda simplicius (assembly GCA_949699795.1). Lineage (NCBI taxonomy): Eukaryota > Metazoa > Arthropoda > Insecta > Lepidoptera > Hesperiidae > Spicauda > Spicauda simplicius. The sequence continues at coordinate 12,390,304 of OX453082.1, read as the reverse complement.
ATTAATACTTTGTTTTATTTATTTTACATAGAATGCTTGTTAAGATGTTAAGGCTGTATATAATGTTATTTATTCATATATACAGCCTTAACGTTTTAAAATAGGCCTATAATTTTATTGGAAACAATAATATGTCTACAAAAGAGCGCCACCTAGCGGTCACTCCAAAATAATTGAAACAGAGACATCTATTGATCAGGGTACACAGTTATTTGGAACGAATCGAGAGTTGCACATCTATCTCTAGTATATTAGTATTTATCTATGGAGATTACTTTGTTGAACGTGTTACCGCTTACACCGCTAATCGGAGCGTTATTCTTCTTAATATCAGTTATACGTTATTCCAAATGTTTATTCCGAAAAGTGTGATAGTGACTAAATCATTGTAATTATCTCTTTGCCCGTAATTCTTACGCCCACTAGTGAACGCTACTATTATGATATAGGGTACCCTGTCTATACATACATGATAAGTTACTGTTAGTAATACAAATTACTGATAATGACACAATTTTACCAATACTGATTCAATTTTACCGATACCAGTTCACTTATACAAATTTGTTGATACCATTTCACTACTACAAATTAAATCCTACTGATCTGCTGACGCCACATTTTTTCTTTTTTTTATAATAATAGAGTAGCAAACTAGCATGCAGTCCACCTGATGGTAAGTGGTCACTGCCGCCCATAGACATCTGTAATCAACTTTATATAGAACATAGGTTCTATCTGAAGTCAATCATAGATGCGTTGCTACTCCCGAGGACTATGATGGTCGCCTCATATAAAAGTGTGCCGGCTACCACACCCGTCTATCTCGCGCAAGAAATGTTTCACGCTGGAAGTAGGTGTGGTGATGGTACCTCCAAGGTCAAACTACACTGGTTCTACCACCTTTTGAAGATTGAGTGTATTCCCACCTGCGGCGAGCTCCTCCAGCACGGACTGCTTGCTGATGATCTCCAGCGTGCCGCGCCCGCGCGCCGGGGACAGCGGGGACCCGGGGCTGGAAAATTCACCATATATTATATTACTGTTGGAAAGGTGGAATAAACCTAATAATATATGCTATGCTAATAATAGGATCAATAAACGACATTTTCAAAATAACGTGTATTTTAGTACGCGTAAAAACAACAGGCACGGCGTAGATAAAAAAATAGAGTAGTCAAGGGTCTAGTGGCCACGAAACAGACGACGCGGTGCGCAGAGTTGACTCGGTAACTAGAACAGAGACATTCGTGTAATACATTTTTTCAATCTAGTACGAGTTTGACAAATTCAGTTGAGTGACTCGAGTGGCATCACTATTGTGAAGAATTATGAATAATTTAAAGAACACGGCCAACTTGTATATGGCGCTCTGCCTGGCTTTTCAAATTCATGGTCATAAGGGTTTAAGATTTTTTTGGATTTAGGGTATCTTAAATATAATGATAATTAAACAATTTCAAAATCCACGATCTAGAAGTTTTTTGTAAGTCTGTGGATTATCTGTGGATAAGCTCATCTGCAACATTATTTCTAGTTTTTGCTATTAAATAAAAATAAGAAAAGTAAAAAATATTATTATAATTAAAGTGCTATATTTAATATTACAAATAAAACAAATAATCCTTATTTTGAAATATAATTATATGTAATTATTTATTTACTTTTTTCTTTCATGATGATTATGGAAACTAAATGATTATTATTAAGCAAGGCGAGAAGGGCATAGCAAAATCGCAGTATAGTAAAAACACATAGTACGTTTCTAGTTAGTGAAACATAAAGTAAAATATATGTGCTTTAGATTAATCATCATTAGACTATTATCATCCTTCAACAACTAACCATCTTCAACTACTGGCCATATCCGGCCATGTCCTTTAACAATTTTAGCATTTTTATAATATTTGAGTTTGTATATAATTGGTTGGTCTCTCATTGTCCACCAATTCGCACTTGCCCAGCGCGTAGGACTATGGCCTATAACTCTCTCATTCTGAGAGAAGACCCGTGCTCAGCAGTGGGACAATAATGGGTTGACGAGATATAATTGGTAAGTACCTGACAATGCCGGCCCTCGCGTCCGCTATGAGCTTCCTCGCTCTCTCCCGCAGCGTGGCCTGCCTCTCTTCCTCCGTAAGAGCCTGGAAATACATCATACACTTCAATTAGTACATAATAACACATAATAATACTTAATACTATCACATTATTATTTTAAACACATTAAACTCATTTTGACATGAATATTTCGTTATAGTGATTTTATATTATAATGCACTTTTTAAAAATCATAGACGCACTAACTAGAATTTTGTATACGTTTGTGTGCGAACACCATCAATATAGAAAACCCCAAGATACACATTTAGCGTTTCAAAACTGTCCGGTGAAAAAGACCGCATAATTTCAAAATTGAGCGCTCATTTCAAGTAGTAATTTTATTGCTTTTTGCTGAAAGCGTTGTAAATACAACTTTAAATCATGGACGTAAGGTTGTATTGCTAAAATATACGGTCGTTATGACCATCTATAAATAACTACGTACATTTGAGGACAGCTTTAGGTGTTATTTTTGTTCGAGACTGTATATCTAGTGTATTTCTGTATCGATGGCGAACACATGTTTTTTTTACACTTAGGCCAGAAAAAAATGTAATTTAAACATTTTAACTGCTTTTCCCTGGATCGAAGTCACTACCCTCTCTGCGTGTACAACCGACGTTGCTCTACCATTAAGTTCATAAAAAGTATACTTTTTACTTTTACATAACAGAAGAATATATTTATGTAATTCTACCTCTTTCGGCACTCGAATGCAGATCGAAATGCAGATATAACACATAATTAATTTATTTTGGATTATAATCAGCGTCATCGAAACTGCACAAAAATTAAGGAAGCAAAAAGTCACAATTTTTGAGCGATTTTCAATGTTGTAATTTGTAAAAGTGGTCGGTATTCGTTTTACATATTTCCTTACCTGTGTAAAAAATGCCGAAAAATTGTGTTTTTTTTTTTCTTTCTATGTTTCTTTTATCTGATTGTAATAGGAACCGAGCATGCAGTCCACCTGATGGTAAGTGGTCACTGCCGCCCTGCAACTTCATATAGAACATAGGTTCTATATTATGAAGTTGCTTACAGGTGTCCATGTCCATGTTCTATCTGAAGTCATTCACAGATGCGTTGCTACTCCCGAGGTCTATGATGGTTGCCTCATGTGAAAGTGTGCGGGCAACCACACCCTTCCATCGAAACGCAAGGAATGCTTCACATTAGAAATAGGTGTGGTATTTCCCCGGTCGAACTACATTGGTTCTACCACCTGCAGTAGTCTTAGTTTTTGTGCGAAGTATAGTTTAAATTTCAATGATTACATGAGGGCCGAAAATACATACTTTTGTGAAAGGTTCAAGAGGTTCCGCTAAGCAATACTTTTTAATGTTTCAAGGTTTTACATTATTATTTTATAGTCACAAAAAATATTCATATTGAAGTTTATACTTATCTAGCATATTATATTCTTCACCTACCTTCTTAGGACTTTCCTCTCCATTCTTAATCCCATTAACAATCTCCGTCTGACTTTCCTCTTTTTCCTTAGAGTTCTGTCTTTTATTTTTGTCCTTTTCCTTCGCCTCCTTTTTCGTGGCCTCGAGCAGCTGTCTCGCTCTCTCTTTAAGCTCGTCATGTCGCGACAACAGTTGCTGTGGCCGTTCACAAAGCAAACAATGGACCAATCACAGACAAGCGTGTTATATTTTCCACCAATCGGGTTCGAGAAAGCGTTTAAGCATCGTCCAATAAGCGTTGTCGCCACACGCACACACAGGCATTTATGTCCGTTATAAGCCATGTGATGGTTCGGAAATGGAAATGAGAAAAATGCGTTTAATTATGGATCTTTACATATTTGATAATGCAACATTAAGATACTCGCGAACTATTCGCCGAATGACTCGCCAAGCAATGTCGTGTAAGAAAGTGATGCGCACAAATGTATTTATTTAATATAATTCACGTCTATTTGTCTGCGTTCGGCATGTATCTTAATGTTGCATTTGAATTAATGTTTATATTAAACATAGCGAGATAGAGTGATATAGGTAATTTGGGTATCTACAAAAATTACTAATTATTATATTACTACAGGGGAGATTGTTTCGAAGAAATTCTACTAAGTGGATTAAACAATTTTTTTAGGAAATTAGGGAAATTATAAAAAAAATACATGAGGCTATTATTTTTGAGAAAAACAATCAAACGACAAACTAATCACGATCTAATTTAAAATTAATTTGATTATTCGCGTCGTAATGTTGGGACGAAAACAAATTTATTAAATTAAACTTATCTAACAATATATTAAGTCGAATTTGATGATGTTTATTTTACAAACAAAGCTATCATATGTCTAGATGAGCAAATAAGCACAGAAATGATAGAAAACAATTCAAATTTTGTATACTTATTCCCTGCTAGTTCCTACAGTTACAAAATGTTCACCGTTGTATCAACCTCACGCTTTGAAATAATGTAGCTTAGAATTAAAATAATTTTTGAAAATTGAAATCGACCCACTCTATATAGTTTATTGAAAAAAAAGATACGTACTATAAATCATACTTCATATTAGTATTATGAAGGAGAATGTTTGTGTGCATGTTTGTTACTTCTTCACGTCTAAACGGCAGGAGCGATTTTCATATAATTTGGTAGGGAGTTAGCTGATACTCTGGATTAACATACTTTTTACCGTAGAAAAATATCTTATTCCCACGGGACTATCGATTTTTGTTAACGCGGGCGAAGCTGCGGGATTGAACTAGTACATTCATATAATGAACATTAATCCTTTAAATTAAATTCAGTAAATTCGGTGTCACGCTATTTCAAAAACACGACAAAATTCTGAACATTATAGAATTCTTTAATGTCTCTTAAACCTACCTGTACCTACAATTAAAATGGACCACTTCAAATCTTATTCACTCAATCATATCTAGACATATAACACCTCCGTTTTAAGACATACCACGCACTGGCAACACATAAAGCCATCACCACACTGTCGCACTCACCGGCGTGGGTTTGGGTAGCTCCGGTGTGGGCGGTTTCTGGGTCCTCTCGGGGGATTGCTTGTGGTTCTGTACGTCTGGCTCCGGTTGCTGGTTGAGGAGGGCGGTGAGAGGGTCGGTGGCGGCCGGTTCTATTGTCGGTTTGTGATCTGATTTTGCTGGAAATATATACAGATATGATTTTTTGACAAGAAACCATTAAAATATTTTTTTCATTTGACCATTATTAAAGTCTCTGGAATTATTGAATATTTAGCCTTTGAATCCTACTGAAAAGATTCAAGTCCTAATACTTGTAGGACTCGACAAATGAGACATTTTAAAGTCAGGTCTTGCAAAAATGAGTTATTTTTTTTTACTAAGTAACAGTCGGAATATCTTTGATCACTAATGAATACAGGTAGCTTATACAACAATGAGTGCGTTCCATCAGACCTTCACAAAGTTCACGCTCACCGCAGTTTTTAACGTTCCACTAGCTTGTGAGCGTTACTGACATAATCTTTAGTGGAACGATCAATTCTTTTTCAATAATTAGTTCTATGTATACAAATATGATATTATTGAAAATCATCAACATTTTTAATAATAATAGGAGGAAATTAAACTGTGGTCTACAGTGCTGGTTGGCGATATAATAAGACTGTTTTGTTATTTAGTAGTTAAGTAAACCTTGTTGTTAACTGCTTGTTGACACTAATAAATTAAAAATAATAATAAAAATAATGAAAAAAAATAAAATAAAAAAACGTTGGTTTCCTTTTTACAAAAATAGCTCCAGTTAGGCTAATGAATATACTCACCATTATCAAGAGTGTTGAGGTTGTTGGTCTGCGGCGGCGGCTGGTCGTCCTCCTCGTCGGAGCCGAAGGGGTCGGTGAGCTCCTTGCGCGTCATCAGCTTCTCCGGACGCGCGGGAAGCGGCTGCAACAGATAAAGGAAGAACTTGAAGAACATATGAAGAACGTAAAGAATTTGAAGAAATTTTAAATAGGTTGATGAAGAACATAGAATTTAAAGACATTTTCGATGAAGTAATGAAGTGCGGTTTTATTGCGGTAAAAATTCGTCGCTCCCACGGCGTCGGGTACTTCTTAAGTTTTCCCCCTCGAGAACAAAAAAGGTCACAGACTTAATCCAACCGATACTTTTCGCGTGAAAAAGCACGTACATTTTCACAAACTATCTATATTTATTGTATGAATAAGATTTATGCACATTTAGTTCTGACGCTTTCGACTCAACCGATGTCCATTAAATGGTACTTCAATTAATCTACTATTGTAGCTCTTTTTAACCTTTTTGGCACTTTCGATTTCTTAATCAAATCTTTTTATATTTATAAAGAAAATTATTTATTTTCCAAAACCCTAAGATATAATCTTATATATTTATTTATTTATTTGGTTCACAAATTGAATGCCATACTTGTATCACACTCTAGTATAAATAAAAATATAATATTGTTCATTCTGAAAAAGTGAACACAGCTTACTTACTAAGAACATAACATTAAACTAAATAAAGTAAATAAACTAAATTATCTTGACTAAAGTGTAAAGAATCTGTACCTCGTTGACGGGTCGAGGATCAGCGAACCACTTGGCGGTGGGCTTCGGCGCCGGCTCCCGCGCGGGCGACAGCATCTTGCCGAGCAGGCTCCGGGACTGCAGGAACATGTCCTTCACGTCCTTGATGCCCGTCGGCGACTTGTCCGGGCTGCCTCGCTCCTGGGAGTTGCGGGAGTCCGCTGAGTCTTGGGATCTGAGTAGGTATAAGACTAATATTGAAAAAAAATAAAAAAAACATCTTAAGCATCTAAAAAAATACGTTTCCTTTTGTATGAAATGAAATTACACAAGCACACGCTTTCCACACTCATAGCCCCACAGTAGGATTTTCCCGTGTCGTGGGTACCATGGACACACGTGCTGACCTCGCGGCTGAACAGCTCCGCGTGTCGTGTCTGCCCACTAAGTACTCCGCCTCGTCACGAGCAGTGCCACAATACGTACACGGGGCGGGGCCGCTCCATGAGGATCCGCGAGCGGCGCGTGCTGACCTCGCGGCTGAACAGCTCCGCGTGTCGTGTCTGCCCACTAAGTACTCCGCCTCGTCACGAGCAGTGCCACAATACGTACACGGGGCGGGGCCGCTCCATGACGGTCCGCGAGCGGCGCGTGCTGACCTCGCGGCTGAACAGCTCCGCGTGTCGTGTCTGCCCACTAAGTACTCCGCCTCGTCACGAGCAGTGCCACAATACGTACACGGGGCGGGGCCGCTCCATGACGGTCCGCGAGCGGCGCGTGCTGACCTCGCGGCTGAACAGCTCCGCGGGCAGCGACGCGTCCGTGTCGTGTCGGCCCACCAAGTACGACGACTCCGTCTCGTCGTTACCTGTAAAGTGGAGTTAATATTTCGATATTAGAAATAATTCAATTTTAAATTTTAATTCAAACGGTTTCACCCTAGAAATAAGTGGGGAAAGATACTTACCTAATTGTTCAACTTGCAACTCGTTGCCCGTAAAATGTGCTCTTAGTTGGAACAGGTACGTCATTATCTGTAACGAATACGATAAAAATATAACTAAAATATTTCGAATATACTACTTGTGCTTAATATTATGTCATACTTTAACAAAATTAATATACGAGGTTTACCAGTTCAAGAAAGTATGACTTTGAATACTGATCCTTCAATCCTCTTTGAAAATTAGGATCAAAGGGCCACAAAAATGTGATATTATTATTGCTGTTGATATTGTTACATATGTCTATGGGTGTCACTATATGGTGCCATGGTGTGTTTGTTTAATATGTGTATGATTGATGTGAGTGTATGTGAGACGTTGAGTTATAAGCTGTTGTTGTGTGCCATGTTTATGCGTATAATTACGTGTATTGTGTTATGTGTGTAAGCGTCTCATCGTTTCGAGTACGCATGCATTACGTGCACGTATCATGTCATGCATGCCTTTGTGTCTGGTATTATGTAGGCTTGTCGTATGTGTTCCCGTGTGGTGTAGCGTGGAACATGGAAGCACACGACACGGTACTGGAGCCGTGTCGTGTTAGATCTTGCGTTCGCTTATCATGATTTGTATGCTGTCACGTCCTCACAGCGCAGAAAGCTCTGTAGTCATACACGTCGTCTCGTCTCCACGCGTGACACGCGTGAGCGCGGCGCGTGTCGCGTCGTGTCCGCGTGCGGCGTCACTCACCGCGAGGCGGTCCGGCGCGGCGCGGCACACGTCCGCGACGGCGAGCACCTGCGGCACGCCGAGCGCGGCGCGTGTCGCGTCACGTCGCGTCGTCACTCACCGCGAGGCGGTCCGGCGCGGCGCGGCACACGTCCGCGACGGCGAGCACCTGCGGCACGCCGAGCGCGGCGCGTGTCGCGTCACGTCGCGTCGTCACTCACCGCGAGGCGGTCCGGCGCGGCGCGGCACACGTCCGCGACGGCGAGCACCTGCGGCACGCCGAGCGCGGCGCGTGTCGCGTCACGTCGCGTCGTGTCCGCGTGCGGCGTCACTCACCGCGAGGCGGTCCGGCGCGGCGCGGCACACGTCCGCGACGGCGAGCACCTGCGGCACGCCGAGCGCGGCGCGTGTCGCGTCACGTCGCGTCGTCACTCACCGCGAGGCGGTCCGGCGCGGCGCGGCACACGTCCGCGACGGCGAGCACCTGCGGCACGCCGAGCGCGGCGCGTGTCGCGTCACGTCGCGTCGTCACTCACCGCGAGGCGGTCCGGCGCGGCGCGGCACACGTCCGCGACGGCGAGCACCTGCGGCACGCCGAGCGCGGCGCGTGTCGCGTCACGTCGCGTCGTCACTCACCGCGAGGCGGTCCGGCGCGGCGCGGCACACGTCCGCGACGGCGAGCACCTGCGGCACGCCGAGCGCGGCGCGTGTCGCGTCACGTCGCGTCGTCACTCACCGCGAGGCGGTCCGGCGCGGCGCGGCACACGTCCGCGACGGCGAGCACCTGCGGCACGCCGAGCGCGGCGCGTGTCGCGTCACGTCGCGTCGTGTCCGCGTGCGGCGTCACTCACCGCGAGGCGGTCCGGCGCGGCGCGGCACACGTCCGCGACGGCGAGCACCTGCGGCACGCCGAGCGCGGCGCGTGTCGCGTCACGTCGCGTCGTCACTCACCGCGAGGCGGTCCGGCGCGGCGCGGCACACGTCCGCGACGGCGAGCACCTGCGGCACGCCGAGCGCGGCGCGTGTCGCGTCACGTCGCGTCGTCACTCACCGCGAGGCGGTCCGGCGCGGCGCGGCACACGTCCGCGACGGCGAGCACCTGCGGCACGCCGAGCGCGGCGCGTGTCGCGTCACGTCGCGTCGTCACTCACCGCGAGGCGGTCCGGCGCGGCGCGGCACACGTCCGCGACGGCGAGCACCTGCGGCACGCCGAGCGCGGCGCGTGTCGCGTCACGTCGCGTCGTCACTCACCGCGAGGCGGTCCGGCGCGGCGCGGCACACGTCCGCGACGGCGAGCACCTGCGGCACGCCGAGCGCGGCGCGTGTCGCGTCACGTCGCGTCGTCACTCACCGCGAGGCGGTCCGGCGCGGCGCGGCACACGTCCGCGACGGCGAGCACCTGCGGCACGCCGAGCGCGGCGCGTGTCGCGTCACGTCGCGTCGTCACTCACCGCGAGGCGGTCCGGCGCGGCGCGGCACACGTCCGCGACGGCGAGCACCTGCGGCACGCCGAGCGCGGCGCGTGTCGCGTCACGTCGCGTCGTCACTCACCGCGAGGCGGTCCGGCGCGGCGCGGCACACGTCCGCGACGGCGAGCACCTGCGGCACGCCGAGCGCGGCGCGTGTCGCGTCACGTCGCGTCGTCACTCACCGCGAGGCGGTCCGGCGCGGCGCGGCACACGTCCGCGACGGCGAGCACCTGCGGCACGCCGAGCGCGGCGCGTGTCGCGTCACGTCGCGTCGTCACTCACCGCGAGGCGGTCCGGCGCGGCGCGGCACACGTCCGCGACGGCGAGCACCTGCGGCACGCCGAGCGCGGCGCTGGCGGCGCGCGCCGCTCGCACGTTGCCCGCCGCGTCCTCCGGCGTTAGCGCGGAGAAGTCACTGGGAACGTACACGGAAATATTGACGCGATACAACTTGCTTTTATACTTCCACAGTAGTGCGAATACTGATAGACCAGTGCAAATATTAACATGAAAATCAATCTCGCTTTAATCGCTCATTTAGTATGTTAACGGTCAATCAAAACTTCTTATTACAAAATACCGTCACATTTAAATCGAAAATAATAATTACTAGTGTTTAAACATTAGTAAAACGTTTGACAAAACATACAAACATCTATAATCTACCCATATAAAATAGGAATTCTGCCTAAAACTACAAATCAAATACATTGCTCAACAGCACTTAAAACGAATGTTCGTCACCATCCCATTATTATTCTACTACCAGATATGGGTCTGCTCTGAAAGTGATAGGATTACAGACCACAACCACCGCGATTATCACTAAGACAAATTAGTACCACCAATGCTTTAAATTGGTAACACTGTATCATGGAGTTGATAGATACTTTCCACATAGTTTTAAAGTGCTGAACCCGGAGGATACCATTGGGAAGCTTTTCTAGGAAGTTGCATAAGAAGTTCTTTAGTGATAAATTTAAAGTCCGATGCTTTGTTATTCTTCATCATTTTTATGACCTATAAAAGCTGGCGCACTGTTATTGGAGGAAGTGATAGAGATCTTGAAGTAGGTGGTCATCTATTTCCTTCTCAAATTCTTTGCATTTAATGTCGTTCGGTTCAAATATACTAGCTAGATGTTTTGCGAATGTTTCTGCCTTTTTTCGGCAAGTCCTAGCCCATCATTAGCTATCTTTTCTTATTACAGATTTAAGTTTTTGTCGTCTTTTAAACTTTTTTCTGAATTTCCGGAGTGCTTATTCCGATGATGCTCGCTTATGGCTTTGTTTAAAGCTGCCTTATCTAATGTATGTCTAGATTATATGCCAGACCTTTCTATCCCTTTTTTTTCCAGCATTTAATTTTTATGTCAAGAGGAATGTTTCCATTGGTAGCCCTCTCCTTTTTAATTGGACTATTAATCCAGCATACATTCTGTATCAAGCTAGTAATATAGGTTGTGGCTTCTGGTGTCTTTAGAGATACATGTGGTTATAGATGTATTCCTTGAATCCTGACAGTAAATTTACTACACAAGGTCAGGTTACAGGGAAATGATCAGAGTTACTGTTAAAACCAGGCTTGGCTTTGAGATAGTGTCTCGAGTCTTCTGATAATAAGGAAGTCTAGCAGGTCAGGTTTTTTCTTTGGGTCTGTAGGCCAGTATGACGGTTCACCAGTTGAGATCGAGTAAAGGTTATTTCCGTCAAGCCGCCTACCCGTTGTTGTTATTAACCCAGAGCCCCAGTATAAGTGCTTGGTATTCCAGTCGCCACCAACAATAAATTTATTTCCCAATGTGTGGAAGAATTCAGTGTAATTGGCACCTATTCCTCTATTTATTCTATTCCTCGGTGGGCAATATACCGCAGAAATGTTGAAGGGACTTTACTTTCAACTATAACAGACATAACGCAATGTTACAATGCAACGTAACGTAACATCGTAACGTAACGTTACAACACACAAAAACACCGCAACACCGCAACACCGTAACACCGCAACGTGACGCCACTCACCGCGCGCGACCGGCAGCCGCAGAAGCGGGACCGTAATCCAGGCGATTATTTGTTGTTGTGTGTTTGCATTTATATCAGGAATAGGATAATTCATTAGCTATTAAAGGCATAAAATAAAAGATAAATCTAAACAATATGGCTATTTCTAAACTGATTTTTGAAGTAAAACTTCTTTATCGGGGTTGGAAAACAAAAGTGAAACTTCTTTATCGGGGTTGGAAAAAAATTTAGTGTAACATTTTTTCGTTACGCGCCATCTTTTTTTTCCGTTACGCGCCATCTCTTTCTTATCCCTACCACGCGTGATATTAGATAGATTATTATAGATTAGATTATTAGATAAAGTTTAATAAAAGCCTTTTATTAAACTTTATCTAATTTAACTTTATTTAACCAATATCTGTAAAGTTGCATATAGTAAATTATTTTTTGAAAAATAACGTCATAAAGAAGTTTCACTTCTTACGAGTGTACGCTAGTATACGCACACATTTTTTTTAATAGGAAATTTCGTTACGAACCCTTCTATTTCGGACATGGGTGTGGTGGATTATTTAACTCTTTGAGGTATGAGATGGAAACCACCATCACTGCTACTGTTTTTTAAATAATTTAGGATAACTCAGCTTCTGCCGATCCGATTCTCAAGAAACTTATAATTCACATCGGGTATCTAGAATGTCATGATATTATGGAAAAAATAACCTTCAACTCCTCGACGCTGATGATGCAGAGGTATTTGAAGCCTAAACCATAGTAATAGCATTAATAAGCAGACTTGATGAACAATTTTACGTTCAATTCGTGAACCCTGATGATGCAGGGCAATCTTATCTTTCTTTGGCGAAAAGAAGTTCGCCGGGTCAGCTAGTATTGATATAAAAATTCGAATTGACTATTAAAAAAATATTTATTTGATTTGGTATTTATATAATTGCTTGTAATAATTGGTATAAATTGTATGAATCAGCTTACTCCATAACCGAAATTAATTAAAAGTTAATGTTTGAAATCATCGGTGAAGGAAAACATCGTGAGGAAACCTACACACCCGAGTTTAAAAAAAAAATGTTCTCGGAGGTGTGTGAAGTCCACCAATTCGCACTTGGCCAGCGTGGTGAACTATGGCCTAATACTCTCTCATGAGAGAAGACCCGTGCCCAGCAATCGGACAATAATGGGTTGACGACGTTTGAAATCAACTTTATGACATTTTCATACCTTGTAGGTAGAATAGGAGGATATGTAATTTATGTATAAGATTTATGTATAATTTTATTCATATGCAAATAAAGATGATTGTATTGTATTGTTTCTGCACGAGACCCATAGTAATGGGTCTCGTGCAGTAACAATACAGACTGCAACTACTGTGGGCAACTGCCCACACTATCTCTGAAGATATTGATGTCGAGTTAAACAAATGCACATATATTTCGTATTGCTATATAACGTTGTTTATATATTAAAGCCCTAATCTAATAGGCACTCACATGAGATCGGGCCGGTAGTGGTGGATGATGGCGCAGAAGGCCAGCCCCGAGCGGAAGCTGGTGGTGAGGTCGGTGACGCGGCAGGCTCGGTACTCCCTGGTCACGTGGGCACACCACTCGAGGAGGTCTTGCACCTGGAGGTAGGAGACTCGATGACAATTATATTTTAGAGGCAGCTATACCTTACTAATTAAACGGGAGTAGTTTTCACGTTGCTTCAGCATGATGTTTGACGACCCGTGACGAGCGGTTACAATACCGGTCTGACGCGCAATGGGTTCCGGGTTCGATTTCCGGCCAGATTTCTATTTCTACACTCATAGCCCCACACTAGGATTTTCTCCTGTATCTTGGGTACCATGGACAAGACAAATACACAAACACCCAGACCCAGTAAAGGAATCTAAACTCATCTTTCAGATAACTGTCTGGCCGGGAACCGAACCTGGGACCCATTGCGCATCAGACCACCAAACCGCTCCGCCACCCGAGTCGTCAAAATAAATACTTCAATTTAGAAATACGTGTGATAGGAATGTCTTTTTAGTCAAAACATAGTCGTTTTAACATCTCACTAAATAAAAAAATAAAACTTACAGGCGTTTTATCTTTCTCAGCGCCTGGAACTTTGACCGGGACCAACTTATCTTCCCTCTCAGTCTCCGCTGTAGGCGTTTTATCGTTGTCCTCTTCCCTCTCATTATCATTAGTATCTAGACTTATGTTGTTCAAGTTAGACTTTAACTCTAAAGGCTTAAGATTCCTCTTCGCTACCGTCTTCGGTTTGAAGACCATGCCTTTCAAATTATCGACTTTCGGCTCGTCAGCTGGTGGAATGATTTTGTTTGGCGTCGACGTGTATTTCGGTGGTTCGCTTTTCATCGCTAGTTTAGTTAGACTGCTTAGGTACTCCGGTCTTGTTTTAGGAGCGAAGGATTCGTTAAGATCGTTATCTTTGCTGGGTATTGGGGTCGTGGGTGTTTCAGCCTCGGGTGTGATAGGGGCTGTGGGGGTCCGCGAGTTGTCGAAGTTGAGGCTCTGAACGCTGTTAGGGGTGGCCGCTATGTCGCTGTTTGTTAGACTTTGCGTCATTTCTTCTACCTGCTGTCTTAAATCCAGCATCTGAAAATAAATAAATGATATCGTTTATATTAATTTTCACTAAATCGTTTCCAAGAGTGACTAATAGACTGAGTATCAAGCTCAAGGTGGTAGAACCAGTGTGGTTCGACCGGGGAAGTACCACCGCCACACTTATTTCTAGCGTGAAGCATTTTTTGTTTTTCGATTGAAGGGTGTGGCTGCCGGCACACTTTTATATGAGGCGACCATTATAATCATCGGGAGTAACAACGCATCTGTGATTGACAGATGGAACCCATGTTCTGTATGTAGTTGATTACAGATGTCCATGGACGGCAGTAACCACTTACCATCAGGTGGACTGCATGCTCGTTTGCTACTTCAGTCAAATAAAAAAAGACAACCATTAAAAAAAACAAGCAAAAAACCATCCCCCTCCTCTTTGTACGAGACGTCATGAATAACTATCACCCATACACACCTGTCTAGTGGAATTATCAGACAATGTGTAGTCGTCTTCGTCGAGGTCTTCCAACACGGCGATGTCGGAGTTGTTGTTCACTGAGAGGAGCGACGCCAGAGACTGCATGTCTTCATCTCTGTAAAATATTAGGAAATTATGACTTTAATAAGAGTTTAGTACAATTTTTACTCTTATGTAAGAGATGTTTAACTAAGGCTTAATACTGCCGTGTAACAGGGAAACCTACTGAGGTTTTAGGCCATACGCCTCGTCCCTGCAGTTCCGGGATCAGAATAGGGTTACGGCATCCCCTGTTTGTCGTAGGAGGCAACTAAAAGGGGCTTCCGAGGTTGCAGACGGCTAGAGTGGGAACTCGAATCGTTCGGTCAGGCAATCCTGGGAAGGACAGCGGTATGTGTGGTTGCATGCCATCGTAAAGACTACCGAAAAAAATCCCACAAAATCCTGCGTCGCTCTCACGGCGTTGCGTACCTTTTGAAGGTTTCCCCCTCGAGAACAAAAAAAAGGCCATACGCCTCCGAGTCAAGTGCGAACTGGTAGAACTCACACACCTCTGAGAGGTTTTTTTAATCTCTTAATCGTGTAGATTTTTTTACGTCTTTGCCGTTAAGCAGTGATTTAATTTCAAATACGGACATATTTTAGAAAAATCAGAGGTAGGTTTGACCCTCGGAACTCTCGATTGAAAGCGAACTTTTAGGCCTTACGCCTAGGCATTGAAATGAAATGAAATGTCTTTATTTTGCATAGGCCCACGGAGGTACTTACAAATTGTCAGTTATATAAATATTTTTTACACTACCACCGGATCGGAACACGACCTCAACTGAGAAGATCGAGCAAGAAACTCGGTGTGTTTTTCTTTTTTCTTTGTATATCTTTTTTTATTGCCATATTGTTTTTATATTGGTTATAAAAGTTAGCTCCAGTATCTTGCCTTATATTATTATTATTAGGTTATCACATCTTCGTCCCTGTAGCCTCGGGGTCAGAATAGGGCTACGGTATCCCCTGCCTGTCGTAAGAGGCGACTAAAAGGGGCTTCCGGGGTTGCAGACGGCTAGAGTGGGAGCTCGAACCGTTCGGTCCGGCAATCCCGGGAAGGACGGCGGTATGTGTGGTCGCATACCGTCGTAAAGATTAGACGGAGCGGTGGGCCCAGCCGCCCATCTGGGAGGAGCCCGATGGGGCAGCGCGCTCGGAGGATTCCGGTTGAAGTCGTTTCTAGATCCCGGAGTCCTTCTTTTTCAGCGCCGAGGACGGCCACCGGGGGGGTTTTAGTGCGGTAAAAATCCCACATAACCCTGCGTCGCTCCCACGGCGTCGGGTACCTTTGGAAGGTTTCCCCCTCGAAAACAAAAAAAAGGTTATCACATCTTGGTCAAAAATAATAAAACAAATAGCATAACAACAACTCACGTAGCCTGCCCCTCCCTGAGCAGGACGCAGTGCAGCGTCAGCTGCAGCCGCGCGGCCGTCACCTTCCGCGACAGCGGCTCCAGCGTCAGCTTCAGCGCGCGCTGCGCGGGCGCCAGCGACGCGTGCCGCCGCAGGTTCACCGCGCAGGATGCGAGCCGGCGCCGCTTGCCCGTCGGGGATACCTGGCGACACCGTAGTGTACGTTTTGAATAGAGATGGCAATAATAGTTAAAAATATTTATTGGTTAACTGTTCACTGATAAATGTTTTTATCGATATTTTTATTGGTTGAAAATATTAGTTGATATTTTTATAAAAGTACGTGTTTTGACGTTAAATATATTGTTATTTATGTAACTTACGATACAAATTACAGTATGCCAATAAAAAATAATACAATGATATTTCCTGCATATTTTAACAGGATTATGACTGCTATTTCAGTCAAATAAGTAGGTATTTTTTTATAAATGCTAAAAAATGGAGCTAGGCATATTTATAATGAATTTTATGTACATAATCGTATATTTTTTTTTGTATAACTATAATCTCGGCACTTGTTAATACATCCTAATGCTACTTATTAGCCGATACCGGTAACGATGAATCACTCATGACATATCAATTTCAGCTTGCAGGTGTACTAAGCTAATTGTCCTACCACATGCATGTTGTATTTAAAGTTATACACGTCACTTATTCATTGCAGACTAACTTTATTCTTTTATGTTTTCGAACATTTTACGACAAACGTAGTACACATCGCTTGATCTAGATAACGCTAACAGTTAGATTTTGATACATTATAGATACTTTACAACGCACTGCATGGGTCTTCTTTCAGAAAAAGACCTTTAGGCCACAATTCACTGCGCTGGTCAAGTGCGAATTGGTGCACTTCACACAGATTTGAGAAGATTTTGTTTGTAAAGACATCTTAGGTGTACTGGTTTCCCCACGTTGTTATCTTTCACCCTACACTGCAGTAGCAGCAGTGAAAATTATCTTCTAACATATAAAGCGTTTCAGAAAATTCAGTCATGCGCACCTTGGATTCTAGCCTCAAACCCTCGATTGTGAAGGCGAATTTCAACCATGAGGTGAGTGTTAATCGATATGCAAGAGAGAACATTCACAGTATATCCCTTTATAATAAGGCACTATCTTATTAATCTTTAGTGCGCAAGTTTGTGTGGAAGTATATTTGTCTCTTACTCTTTCAAAAAAAAACTACCGGTCGGATTTCACTGGAATTTAGCACACACATAGTTTATGACCTCAGTATTTGTAACTGAAGCCATAGAATAACCAAGGGTGAAGGGGATGCCACGAGAATAACTAAGATTACCATAACTTAACTCGTTGCACACAAAACTTACATCCTCCAAAACGAAGGTCCAGTCCTTATCTTCTAGTTCGTTGGTCCGCGAGTCCCGAAACAACGTCACCGCTACCGTTTGGTTCTCTGGGACGCCGAATATCACTGCGCCTCTGCAATATCAATATGGCAATACAGCAATATCAATATGGGAAATACGGCAATATCAATATACGTATTGATAGCTGTTAGCCGATGAAAAAATGAAATCACGTCACCGGCTGTCTATATAAAGGGAAACGCACCCGTTATAAAATCCAGTCTTTATTCCAATTTATCCCGCGCGGTAGTTACTCTGCCCGTTATTTGTTATAAATTTGGTGTTTATACTTCCATTATAGTTAATTTTTAGTTGAATAGTATTTAATCAGTTCAGATTATTTTGTGTTAAAATATTTAGGTTAATAAATGTTATTCTTTAAAACCTGATTCCTAAAAGTATATTTAATTCATTTTTTGTTTTTTTTTTTATTTTTATTTATAATTGTTTTTATTATAATTTTATCACTAATGATGTATTTATTACAAACGAGTATTCATGTGATCAATCATATCATCAACAAGTATTCATATCACTGTGATATATTTCTTTGTTAATTGCATTATTTATATGGTTGAATTAACTAAATTAAGGAAAATAACTAAATAAGGAAGTAACAATCCCAATATAGATATGTCAATGATTATATTAATATTTTAATCTCCATAGAATAACCATCTTCCAATATGGTATCATTATTATAAAAGTATTTCAGTAAACATATTGAACAATATCTAAAAATACTAATACAATATGAATATTGCAATATCAATATGAAATTCAAACTCACTTCAGGGGATCTTTGAGCGTGGGCTCCCATTCTAGAGGCTCCGTGACCACCCGCCGAGAACGACGGGTCCAAACGATGCTTAGCTTATTCGGTTTCCTGGAAAAAGATAGACAATCCTTCATGAGCATACAGATATTAAATATGGTCGCTCGAATACGCGCGATCCGAATCGTTAACGACCCATCATCGAATGATTAGAATCCTTGAGTCTACGGAGGGACATAAGCTCCCTCTGCGCGTTCTACCGGCTTTACAATGATGAGTGCTCCGAGGAACTTTGTGACTTGGTGTCTACGTCACCTTCCCTCCACCGCGCCATTCGCCGAAGGATGAAGTTCCATCCACATCTGGACCCGTGGCAGTCCTCCACGGTTCGGTTTGTAAGCTCGGTTATGCCACGGACGTGCAAGATGTGGAACGAGCTTCCTCCTGAGGTATTACTCTTGACCAACTATCACACCCCTCCACCGAAACACAAGAACCGCTTCACACATGTAGGTTTGGCGGTGGTATCTTCGTCTTCGAAACGTATACGTTCCACCACTTTGATCTTCTACTCCCAAGGATTGAGATAGTCGTGCCAAGTCGAGACAGACATAAAAATGAACAGACAAACACGCATTTCCACCGGAACGCAAAGATTGCTTCACGCCAGAAATAGGTGTGGCTGAGGTACCTTCCCGGTCGAACCATATGACACGTTCTGACACTTTAAATTGTTGTTATTTCCTGACATCGGACACAATTGCTCTTTAGATTTAGTGGAAATTCCCCGTACTTTTACCACACTCTTCCAGAAAACAGCAACACTTAAACATAACTATCACAGACAAAAATGGATAGAATATTAAATACAATCATGTTGATAAACCGTCTCCTTCGTTCGACGAACTCTGAACGCATATATAGGCCGCCAACTATTGAAATATTTCGGCGAAAGGAAGGTAGTCCTAAAACGATTATTATCCGGCTATTCGACCTATTCCGATAAGAATTAATATAAGGCGTATTCCCCAAATGTAATATTACCGCTCCATAAAAGGACCGGAAGGTGCATTAAGTTCGAAAGGTCTTTTACAATACGTTTTTGTATGCAAAAGCTGTAATTGGAAAGATTTAGATGCATAAAATGCAGTGTGGTGCCTTCTGCCTTCTTCACTTACAATTTACTGCTTAAAAAAATGTTTATATTGTAATAAAACATATCTCATCACGACATATTTATTTTGCAATACATTATCACTATATTTTTTTTATCTTACTGAAGTAGCAAACGAGCATACAGTCCGTGGTAAATAGTCTCTGCCACCCATGGACATCTGTAATCAACATACAGAACATGGGTTCCATCTGAAGTCAATCACAGATGCGTTGCTACTCCCGAGGACTATGAAGGTCGCATCATATAAAAGTGTGCCGGAAACCACACCTTTCCATCGAAACGCAAGAAGTGGTTCAACCACCTTCAATATATTTATTTTTTTACATATTTATTTCGCATAACACTACCACTATGTATGTCATTAATAATATTTAGACGACAATAATACTTTCAACAGCATCCATCTTAGCTCTAATACCTATATCAATGACTGCACCTTTTTTTTTAATCCACACGTCATCGACGATTTCAGCTCAATACCCGCAATGTAAAGTGCTGCCGTATTTTGATTTCAAGTGTGTAATGTAATATCTTAACAATCACGACGACCCGCATGGCGGAGTTACCATACCGGTCTGACGCGCAATGGGTCCCGGGTTCGATTTCCGGCCAGACAGGTATCTGAATGGTGAGTTTAGATTCATGATCTGGGTCTGGGTGTTTGTGTATTCGTCTTGCGTTTGTCCATGATACCCAAGACATAGAAGAAACAGGAGAAAATCCTAGTGTGGGGCTATGAGTGTTGAAAACGTGTTTAATCATGGCATTTACACTTGGTCTTCAGGAACGCCGTTGCGGCCAAACTGAGGTAAGATTCATCTGTGATTACAGATGTTCATGAACACCAGTCACTTTCCATCAGGTTAGCTTCATGCTCGTTTGCCACTTCATTATTATTATATATATTACATATGATTACTGTTTAGTCTAAAATTAAGACCTGCCGCATATTTTCCAACCACCCAGGGTTGACTGGTAGAGAATGCCATCAGGCATTAAGTTTACCTACCCTTTTGTTGCTTTTATTTTTATAAAGGTGCAATAAACGAATAAATAAAATAAATATTATAAGAAAGAAGCAAGTCAAGAAGCAACTAATCAAAGCGGTGTATATGCTTCGAGATATATATATAACTCGTAGCACTTACAGTTGGTATCTAGTGGTGATAGATAGATATGAGGGTGTGTCCCCGACCTTATCGGATCGGACATCGCGCTGACCTTTCCAATCACACACGCTAACTGGGCTAATGCCGAGTCATGAACCGATTATACGTAACGAGATTACTGATTTGGATTTAGACTAGACTAGCTTATATCCGCGACTCCGCCCGCTGTTAGTGTTCCATGTGTAATCCAGATCATAAACTAGTCCCTAGCAAAGTGTCCCTGTAGTTCTGGGACCAGAATAGGGCTACGGTATCCTCTGCCTGTCGTAAGAGGCGACTAAAAGGGACTTCTGGGGTTGTGGGCGGTAAGAGTGGGAGCTCGGACCGTCCAGCCAAGTGACCCCGGGAAGGACGGCGGCATGTGTGGCCGCATGCCGTCGTAAACACCGAGAGTCACGGTGAGCATCAATCGGTCACCGAGGAAGGGCCCAAAAGGGGAATTGCGCTCAGAGGACTCCGACTGTGTTCCGTTGGATATCCCGGAGTCCTCCACGTGGCGCTGAGGACGGCCACCGGGGGAGTTCAATGAGGTAAAAATCCCACATAACCCGGCGTTGCTCCCACGGCGACGGGTACCTTTTGAAGGTTTCCCCATCGATATCAAAAAAAAGGTCATAAACTATGTGTGTACCAAATGTTAGCGAAATCCGACAGGAAATGTTTACCTGAAAGAGTAAATGCTGAATATTCCGTAGGCTCACTTACATATATTAATCTTTGTTAATCTTTTTTGCATGTACATATATGTTTTTCTTATAAGCCACTGTACGGAAAAAAAGGTATTTTCTTCCATTCTTTCTTTCATTTATGAAGCTACTATCTTAGTCCTCAGAAGCAGAAACGCATCTGTGATTGACTACAGATTTGGACTACTCTTCTGTATAAAGTTGCTAGATAGATTAAAGTTGATAGATGTCCATCGGTGGCACAGGACACATTCCATCACTTCTGCATGCTCTCAATCGATATAAATAAAGTGCAGCACTCGAGGACAGGCGGTAAAGCTATTGTATAGCATTTTTTATCAACTTATGCAATTATAATTATTTCTTTATGCAGTAGTTTTTTTCTTTGATGCTATGTACTTTCTCACAAACAGCTGTTTACATATTCATCCGATTTCCGAGCAGCTCGTCTCGATCCGTGTGAGCTTCGTACTGGTGTACCATATACACACACGTTAAGCGAACGCTCGGCCGCGCTACATGGCAGGCGGAGTGGGAAGGTGTTAGGTTTCTTTTGTTACGGAATTTCTTGATTACGTCGCCGCGCCCATAGCCCGATAAAAGCTATGCAACAGCTTAAAAATAAAACCAAGCTACGTAGCGACTTTAAATAATGTTAAAAAAAACCATCCCTTACACTAGTGCTATCGATGCCAGGGTGTGTCCGTGGGGCCATCTCGTCCGACCTTCGCGCGTTAACTGGGCTAATGTCTTTTAAAGACACGCTGTTACTGATGCCTTAATGTTATTGTATTGTGTTCTGTAAGGGAAGGGTACGATCGGATACGGGGTAAATTGGAACCGTAAGTGTAATACAAATGAAAGTTACGTGTATGTAATTTCGTAATAATGCGCAAAATAATATTTTAAGAGAGAAAAATAAATAGAAAATCATATATTTTTTAGAATGATTGTCTGTATTTTTCAAATTGCATCAAATCAAAAGTACTGAATATAATTTATACGGTTTAATATTTTTCAGTCATATAATTTACAGTCTAAATCTAGATGTAAAATTTAGTGTCTATTTTATTAAAATCCAAATAATCTATTTAATTTGTTTGAATTTTTAGAGTTTTTTAGAGAGAACCGCCAACACAGCTAGTATAAAACAATATTCATAATTCCGTACAGCAAAACTTAAAAATCTCGGCATACACATGGATCAACGTCTCTCATGGATTCCGTAGATAACCGAGGTCAGCAACAAGCTGTTTGCTTCAGTAGGCTTCCTCCGTAGGTTAAAAAATGTTTTACCCATCCCCACTAAAATTATGCTTGCACAGTCACTACTACGTCCAATACTTGACTATGCTGATGTGTGCTATCCCGACATAACTGAGGAGCAAATAAACTTGAGCAACTTCAAAACTTTTTTTTTGATCTCGAGGGGGAAACCTTCAAAAGGCACCCGACGCCGTGGGAACAACGCCTGGTTATGTGGGATTTTTATCGCACTAAAAAAGGTGGCCATTCCTCAGCGCTAAAAGGAGGACTCCAGGATCTCGAAACGACTTCAACCGGAATCCTCCGAGCGCGTTGCCCCATCGGCCCAGATGGGCGGCTGGGCCCACCTCTCCGTCTAGTTTTTACGACGGTATGCGACCACACATACCGCCGTCCTTCCCGGGATTGCCTGACCGAACGGTTCGAGCTCCCACTCTAGCCGCCCGCAACCCCGGAAGCCCCTTTTAGTCGCCTCTTACGACAGGCAGGGGATGCCGTAGCCCTATTCTGATCCCGGAACTACAGGGACGAACTTCAAACCTAGTGTCTTCAAAACTTCACCGTAATGCTCATATTCTGTCGTCGCAATATTCGCGATTGCGAATGCAATTATTCGTTACATCACTAGCTGGTAGCATACGTCCGCGGTTTGAACGCTCGTATACAAGCAACTCACCACTTGGGCGTGACCTCAACGTCGATGCGGTGGTAGGAGGCGGTGTACTGGAACTTCGCCGCTCGCTTGTTCACTCGCTGCAGACGCTTCCACACAGACGCCATTGTGATACCCTGAAACAATAGTCCTTTACATTTCTACATGTAATCTTACTTTACTAAACAGTGTTTGGTGCCGTCCTAGTACCAGAGCATTTGTATGCCTGTGTCAAGAGGCACCGCTCTTCCATATCTTTAGCTGGATAAAGCAAATCTAGGTTTAGGTATATTATAAGTTTTACTGTAAAGGTTTAGTATGCGAGTTATAAAAAGAAAATATATAAATAAATAAAATAATTAAAACTATCGAAGGAACTTAATCCGTAATCCGTATATTTTAAAGATCAAAGTATCCAATGAGAAAGTAGTCCACCTGATTGTAAGTGGTAACTGCCGCCCATGAAAATCTGTAAGAAATTCCAAACAGACAAGAGTTTTATCCTTTTATTAGCAGTCAGATATTACAAATGTCCATAGACGACTTTGACTACTTTCCATCAGGTAGCCCGTCTGCCTTATCGTTAGGTATAAAAAATCTAAAGTCAATTCCAGATGCGTTGCTACTACCGAGGACTATGATAGTGGCCTCATGTCAAAGTGTTTCGTAACACTTTGACATCGTATATCGTATATCGTGATATAATTGTGTCAGGTGACATGTTTTTATAATCGGATGGGATGGGATAGAAGTATCCGTGTATAGTTAGCAAGAAATTTTTTTCAAAATGGGCAGATCAACAAATTGCATAAACAAGATCTAGCGCCTGTTAAACTTTAAAAAATGACAGTATCAAATAGTCAAAAACAGGAAGAATCCATCCATATAGCGTACTATTAAATTTTATTAATTAATTTCCTTAAAAAATCAACTACTAGTTTTATTATTTATTAGCAGAATCCACACTATAATGTAATCTATCCGACCATTATACATTTGAGATCCAAACCTAGACCTATCCCTCGCCCATGTACCGCAGCGTATGCGATGAAAGAATTTTTGAAGCAAATTTTTTTCACCTCGATTCACGTTACTGAAGTTTTAGGAAGGACGCCTTATATATTTTAGTTATAAAAAAGCCTATGTTTGTTAATTTTTAAAATCGGTTTTGTAGTTTTTAATTTATTTCAGAACAAACATACAAAAATACAAATTTTTTGTCTTCATAATATTAGTATAGAAAAACTTAAATCAGGCAGATTAGAAGTTAACTTTTTTAATCCGCTTAAATATCTCACTCTCTTCTGGGTCACTTATCGCCACTCTATAAGCCTCTAACGCCCACAATGGTAATTATCGCCCACGATGAGAGAGATTGCTCCAAATTTAGGGACATACTAAATGACTGACTATGCACTACGGTTACCCGCGTTTAAAAAGAGTTACATCTTCTATATATTAATACGTGAAGCAGAATCTTCGGGTACGCTTTTAAGTAACTTGCCGCAGACGGAGGAGTATGAAATTTTTCACGGTTATAGGTGACGTAGAGAAGGACTACGGAATGCTAATATTTTTTTCAAATAATGCATATACATACATAAAATCAACTAAAAACACATTACACACAAACATAATAAACGAAATAGAACTTTCAATGTCTTACTATGAAAACACATGATGTCAGTAATGTCAGTGTCTTTGTCAAAATACCCGCTATTGCTTTGAAATACGGTTTAGCTACTTAAACCTCTTTTATATTTAACGAGTTCAAAATTACTTGAAAATTGTTACATTTTATTTGAATTTGAGAAATATTCATACTACTTTGGACAATATAAAGTTTAGTTTTTTAATTTAAATTACGGTCGAATTTCGACGAATGTGACGAGTGACTGTTAAATGTAAATTTATAGATGGTAGAACCAGTGTAGTTCACCCGAGGAAATAACACCGCCACACCTATTTCTAGCGTTAAGGATTTCTTGCGTTTCAATAGAAGGGTGTGGGTGCCGGCACACTTTTATGAGGCGACCATTTTAATCATCGGGAGCAGCAACGCATCTGTGACTGATTTCAGATAGAACCTATGTTCTACATAAAGTTACTTACAGATGTCGCAGGGCGACAGTGACCACTTGCCATCAGGTGGACTGCATGCTCGTTTGATATTTCAATCATATAAAAAAAGGAAAAATATATCGCACTACGTTTTGGTACTTTACGTAATTTAATCAAAACCTTTAATTTAAATTCCGTGGTTTTGGTTTGATTCTAAAATCTAAATCAAACACAGACAACATCAAAATCGAAAAATTATAAAAAAAAATATTACGTACTTATATGACTTATTCTCACGATCAGTGTATTTTGCGAGTATGTGTAGTATACAGACAGGCGGATTTATTTTTATTATGTGCATAGACTTGTTATAAACTAAAAGAACGGCCAGTACATAATACAGCATCACTAATTACATTTCATGGTAATAATCAAATAATGTTATAATTGACGTTATCAACTTGATATACAGACTTAATTATATTTATAAATATTTTTCCGTCCTTTTTGATTTAGTTTAATTCGTCATAGCATATTTTTATAATCGCGTTTCAACTGACCTAGTTAGGCACTTCGCTAACCGCTAACTTACTAAAAGTGACTGACATAAGAAAGTTACTTTAAGAGAAACAAAAAATTGTTCAATTAACTTTTGTCACTTTCATTTACCAGTTATTATAACAAATTTTCAACTTTCTGTTCAGGTCTACAGACATATAGCGCGTCAGCCGCGTACCGTACCAGACAGGACAAAATACGTATTCCTATACCATGTCAACAATGTGTATTAACATCCTTATAATTTTTAGGGTTCCGTAGCCGCCAAAGGATAAAAACGAAACCCCATTACTAAGACTGTGCTGTCCATCTGTTTGCCACCAGCCTGTATCCATCTTTGAGGGGAGTCCCATACAAAATATTTCATTTAATCAATTTTTTTCGCCATTTTACACGGTGTTTTGCAGAAAAAATAGGTAAAGATCGAAAGAGATTCGACTCACCCCTCCCCCCTCTCCTCAAATATCTCACCTAATCCATACAAATATTATAAATGTGAAAGTGTATTTGTTTGTTCCTCTTTCACGTCGTCACATAGCTATTATATGATATGGTTTATATGCTGTGAGATAATTAGGAGGGCGAAGAGTGGCGTAGACTACTTTTACCGCGCTCCCTCATTCCCATGAGAATATTCATGTTTTGTTAGTTGATACATACTTAGTAGTTCCAGACGTTGTTAATAGATGGCGTTAGTAAAATTCATTTGCAAGTTCTGAATCACGCTATCAAATGTTAATTCCCTTTGACCGTGTGGTGGAAGCCGCGGGTAAGAGCTAGTTAAACGATACATCCCTAATAAGATTACATCAAGCCTAAAACATACGATACGTCTCATCGATGAGGTAAACTCAGAATTCCTCATGTTACAATAGATTAAGTTACACATCGATGAGTCAATCGGGACATTTTGTACAATAACTATGCAATTCTATATTCGAGATAAAAATGGCATCGGAAGGACATGAAGTCAGCTGCTATTTATAATTTATGTAAATCGACGCAATACTGGTATCGCGATGAGGAAATAATAGTGCGGGAGGGCAAAACGTTCATAGTGCAGATGATATGCAGCTTCGTGTTTTGTCACCATAGAAATTGCTAAGCCTTTTTTGTCACTTCTTTTTGGAACCAAGTAAATTCCCGAAAGTAAGGTTATAAGATTCGTACCTACTCCCCATCCCTTCCACACATGCCCCTGTTGTTTTGACGAAAAGCATGTCTCCATCAGCTTTTAACACTGCGTTATTAGACAGAAAAAGGTGTAAGGGACCGTTCAGGTACGATGCGTTTCAGGAGAGAAAGAAGGGGGGTTTGAACAAAGCATTATGTAACGTGTTTGTTTCAATTTAGGCGTAAAACTTTATTTAAGTAAAATACGGCCACAGTGACTTGCTGCATAAGTTCATGAAGGAAGAAAGGGGTGCAGCAAAAGGGTGTACTTCCGAAAAGCGCAACCGCCGATCGATCCGAAATTTGGTATAATAACGTATTTTGACCTCCTTATCACGAATATCATAACGAAAATTGGCGCAAAAGCCATTTCGAATAAGAGACACGGAGGAGAACCTGTTTTAGTTCGGTGTGCGTAATCGCGCATTTCTCTCGTCAACCCATTATTGTCCCACTGCTGGGCGCAGGTAATCTCTCAGAATGAAAGAGTTGTAGACCATAGTCCACCGCGCTGGCCAAGTGCGAATTGGTGGACACGACGGTGGTAAAGCAAACATAACATTTAGATTCGTAACATAACAGATACCTAGTTACAGAACATAATATTTTTTCCTTTTCAAACAGTGTAATTTAGTACAATAGTGAATAAAGTTATTGATATAAGTATAAAATTACCTATGTCAGTTCAGTAATATTTAATAAACATAAATGAAGCTTAATAAAATGAAACTCAATTAAAATTAGGTAATTGTAATTAATACAATTTATATAGTTAAAAAAAACATTATACCGATCTTTAGTCTGTATAACTAATCAATAATTGTTATCTATTAATAGATCTCAATGTACAACTGTTGTGTGTATCTTCATTTAGAATTAATATATGCACGAGTTTCATATCAATTGACGAGTATATATGGATGCTAGTATGTTCATACATGCGTGCTCATGCATTTTAAAGGTGATATGGCTCTATGTGGTCCACGCATTTTTTAAAGTTTGTAGTAGCAATACCAGACTTATTTTTAGCGTAGCAGTTCTTGCGTTTCGATGGAAGGGTGTGGTTGCCGGCACACTTTTGTAGGAGGCGACCATCTCAGTCCTCGAAAGTATCTCATGCATCAAAAGTGAGTGAAGGCAAATGAAATTCTTACTCTGTATGAATTTACTCACAGATATCCGTTAACAACAGTAATCACTTGCCATCAGATGGACTGCAGGCTCGTTTGCTACTTCGACCTTATAAAAATAACACCATGAAATCTGTACAAAACCTCGTATAGGACAGAGGTTACGATAATAAATTTGAATGGTAGTAGAATGAATACGGTTATATCATATAGATATGCCATCCCTACGCCTACTCCTACCGTAAAGCAGTTCACCGACAGGGTATAATTGCACCTCCCATCCGACATAATTACCGAAGCTACTATCTTAGTCTTCGAAAGAAGCAATGCGACTTCAAATTTATATGTGGTAGAATCAGTGTGGTTCGCCCGAGGACGTACCACCGCTACACCTATTTCCCGCGTGAAGCAGTTTTTGCGTTTCGATGGTAGGGTGGGGTTGCCGGGACACTTTTATATGAGGCGACCATCTTAGTCCTCGGGAGTAGCAACGCATCTGTGATTGACTTCATAGAGAAACGAATGTTCTATATAAAATTGCTTACGGGCGGCATCGGACCACTTATATCAAGTGTACTGCATACTCGTTTAGTATTTCAATTAAAAAAATCCACTTATATCGATAGTTCAATGATGGCAATTTAGGGGTTATCTTTAAAAAGGGTCGTTATTCTGACAGTAAAGCTCCGTTCGAAGTCCCAACGAGATATTTTATTATCATGGTAAACAACGCTTCCGCTACAGGAGCGTCGGGACTGATAATGCGCTGGCGCAGATAATCAAGCAGACATACCATAGTTAACTGTTATGTACATATCCCTTGATAAATTCAAATTTGTGAAATTTATCTCCTTCAAAATTTATCGAATGAGTCGTGAATAGTAAATAGAGAGAAACGTTTTGAAAATGTACATAAAGATTTTTTTATATATGGCTGAAGTAGCAAACGAGCATGCAATCCACCTGATGGTAAGTGGTCACTGCCGCCCATAGACATCTGTAATCAACTACATACAGAACATGTGTTCCATCTGAAGTCAATCACAGATGCGTTGCTACTTCCGAGGACTATGATGGTCGCCTCATGCGAAAGTGTGCCGGCAACCACACCCTTCTATCGAAACGCAAGAAATGCTTCATGCTAGAAATAAGTGTGGCGGTGGTACTTCCCCGGTCGAACTACACTGGTTCTACCACCTTGGAAATCTGGATCTACCTAGATTATTGATTAACACATCTTACATTCATGTCCTGAATAAAACGAATAAGTATTGGTACAAGTGTGCACACACTTGTTTTGAGGGCCTGATAAGGCTGCGATTATTACGAAGCCGACGCGTCTACTCTCCTTGCGGGGAGAGTGGTGGTGAATTCTCATGCATACCAATA
This sequence comes from Spicauda simplicius, assembly GCA_949699795.1. NCBI lineage: Eukaryota > Metazoa > Arthropoda > Insecta > Lepidoptera > Hesperiidae > Spicauda > Spicauda simplicius. Next base: position 12,360,598 of record OX453082.1, on the reverse strand, counting down.
CGGCCGTCCGCATTGGTTATTTTAATTTTAATAATGTCATAAAGTTAACCTACGATTGTTACATTTTAACACATCGACAGTAAAATTAAAAGTTCTTATACAGTAGACAAAAAATGTACGACCACTTAAAGGCTAACATCACACGCATTATTCATACAAAAATAAAAAAATCACAAACTACATTAAATATATAACTCACGATATGCGGTTTTTGAATTCTTTTTGCCAAAATTTCTACCCAGGTGCATGGATCGTGGTCACGGCGTAGACAGGGTAGATAGGTTAATCTATCGCTAGTGCTTGTCAAAGGTTTCTCCCCGCCACTGCAATTTTGCCGTGACCACGATCCACGCAACTGGGTCGAAATATCGGCAAAAAGAATTCGAAAAGAATACCGCATATCGTGAGTACCCGTTAAGCATTAAAATGTGTCAATTCCGCTATAATATTAGTCTAAAATCATATAATCTGTAGCAGTAAAAAAATGGTCACAATTTTTAAATCCGCAAACACCGAAAAAAGCGCCGAAAGCGAAACATGAACCTTCTGAGAGACAAAAGTGAAAACTAAATTTGATATCTTAAATCTTCCTTTTAGATTTACACTAAAACATAATATACACACCCACTTCACATACCAATGTATTAGTATAAGCTAAGATTGGGTGACCTCATGATCTTACGACCGTGTTATTGCACTTTACACTCAATTATTTCTACATTAAGACCTGTTTTACAATAGAGGCACAATGTGTGTATACCACATGCCTAGGTTTTTTAGTTCAATCAGTTGAGACCTAAATAAAGAATTTACACAGGGAAACATGGTATTTTATTTATGGTATTTACTATTTCAGTAGCTATGCCTTCCTTGTATTATCAAAATTAATCCATAACTATTGGAAGATTCCTATTCATATAAAAGCAACATTTCAAGCCATTTAGTATTTAAAATTAATTACCTAGCACCCACAATTTATTAAGTAGTATGCAAAAGTGTCAGAAACAATATTTCCTTACAATGACACAGACCTAAATTTATAGTAATTAAAAAAAATTAAAAATCGGACAAATGCAAGACGTACTTGGTTGTAAAGACTTTCGTACCACTATCTATAAAAATTGTAAATATCACGTTTGTTGTATGGAGGCTTCCATTTCATTCCCTTCAATATTTATTTCTGTTTTAAGCTTTTTTTGCTATAGCAGCAATAGTAATACATTTTCTAGGAAAATTTATACACTGTCTATGAAAATTTCAACTACTACACAAATATACAAAATCTTTGACTAAAAAGAGACTTAATTTATTTCATACTGAGTTTTATAGCATGTACTACTATGCCCATTCATACACTTTTGTACTATTTTGTACAACAATATCAAATTTATTATTTGGTCTATATCAGGGGTCGGCAAGTAGTTATGAGTAGAGTCCGGATACTGTTGAAAAGTTTAACCGAGGTCCAAAAAACGTGATAATGATAAGTTTATTTTGCCTTCAAATTATTCACGACCGCAATTGTTAAACTTAAGTGGGGTTATTGCTGTTGTGAAGTTATGTAAGTATATCAGAGATAACTTGGCAGTCCTAGATTCGGCCTAGGAAGGAAAAATTTAGGACTGCCTGTCTGCGTGTTGCTGACTGCCAGTCTGTATAATTAACTTTATAACTTCTAAGTAAACATATTTTTCATTCCAGAAATTATTTATTTACAATTTTTTCAAAAACTATTTAACATTTTGCAGATAAACAAACAATAACAATAATGTCTGTAAAACCACAGTAAAAATTTAGGTAAGTATTTAAACATTTTAAAACACAATCAAAATTTAAAAAGTGTCTGACATTTTACAATATTTCCTAAAAGTTCCACAGGTGAATACGGACTGTGTTAGTTTAAAACAGAGTGTATTATTGTATGTACCACCATTTTGCGGTCGGGTTAAGTGATTTGACCTCTTAAGCATAACAGTCAGCTTTTTACATCTATTTCCTGTTTGTCTTGAAATAAATAGCAATGGAACTGAAATTATGACTTCATTTTATGAGTTTGCTGTGCCATATTCTCTATAGTAGTATAGTAGTTCTCTATAGTTTCTCCTGTATTTTAAAGAAGGATTTTCAAATCATAGAAAATAATTAAACCTGATTATTTATAAGCAATTGATTGATTGTTTTTAGTTTTCAATTGATTTAACTTTCATTAATTGTTTTTAATCAAACCAAATATTTATGTTTTTGAATGGGTAGTTAATTTATCAAATTCAGTTGTTTTTTGGATTTCCAAACAAAATAGTAACATTTTATGTTACTACATATAGACAACACATATAGATACTACATATATACTTTAACCCAAATGGGTTATAGTATATATTTTTTGTAGTTGTCTATTCTCCTTCATCACTTACATTTCTATCATTTACATGCAAACAAGCACTCGAAAAACATTATTACCCTATTTCTAATTTTATCAGGTAAATTGTTAAACACTTCAAATGTGACTAATTTTAGACTTGGTAGATGGATTTTAATGAAATAAAGACTACACATTACTAAAAGGCATATACTATACATATACCTATTTACAATCCCTTAAATGAAATTTCATAGTTTTCGTTTAATGTGATTTTAAACACACTCATACAAACGGACATTGTACATATTATAGAAATTTCTATTATTATGTGTACAGACACAACAAATTTTTATTTTAATGTATTTATGGATTTATAATACAAGATGTTTAATGTTAATGTTTTTATTGTTTACACAGGAACCTTGTTTTAATAGGTAATTACTTATGTACATAAAAATCTTGATTAATATTACTTACTGCCATTGTTTTTTAAATTTTCCCAAAAATTTGTGGTTAATTTTTTGTCAAGTCAAACACAAGAAATTAATTTACATAATTAATTTTGTATTAATTTTTGCATGACCCGGGTTAGACCTTTACGGAGAATAACTCTACTCAAATCTTAATTCAAATCAGTTATCTCTTTTGCAATTTATATTTTTTGCAGCAATTTGATGATTTCAATATAGCAAGAAAATGGAAAAAAATATTTAATGAAAATTAAATAAATGCAGATGATTTAAATTGGCATTAATAACACAGGTAATTAAATTTTATTCATGTCATTTTTTTATTATTTCTTAATTATTCGTACAACTAAGATATAACCTTTTGTTATCTTTAAACTACTAATGAACTACTAATGAACAATTTTATTTTAACTTAAATTTTAGCAATTTATTTTATATGCATGTAAGATAAGTTTTATTTATGAAATTAATATATCACTGGAAAAATAACATAGGTTTTAATAATTAATACACAATTTAACTACTTAAAAGTATAAGATAAATGAATTAAGACAAGTTGCTCACTTCAAAGTGCTTTAAATAGTCTTTTATTTGAAAGCTTATGAATAATGCCTTTGAAGACCCAACAAAATAAATATAGGCGCAATTAAAACTCAAGGGAGAGAGTGTAAACAGTGCATCATTCAGCCCGAACAAACACCATCGTACGTAGTACTTGAGCTAAAAATAAAATCTACAGCTTGGAAGCCCTACCACTTAATTTGTATCCTTGTCGAAATTACATCATTATGTACGAATAAATCATGATTTTATCGCTTCGGGTCAAAAATCCCGCCGTCTCTCTAATTAATAATGAATAAACAACACCCTTGATAAAGCCACCTTCGATTCAACTTACCTTATACAGCTAATTGTTAAGAATATATCCGCATCAGAAGAAAAACATTTCCACATAAACCCACTGATTCAATCACTAACACTGAATCACTAATCGTTCCTCTCTCCAAGTACGCGAATCACGAAACCTTTTACAGAAGGCGTTTATTTTTTACGTAAATTTATCAAACACTGCAGTGAATTTCTGTACATTTTTTGACGTTTCAGGAAAATGGTGTTGCCTGATATAATACTAGGCTACATTTGCATATCCAATGTTGCTGTCGCTATAAAATATATTTTTAAATACTTTTTAAATTAAATATCTGGGCTTATCTATTATTGTCCAATTAATATAAATTCAATAACTGGCTTAGTTTTATGTGATTATGTAAAATTATTTATTTAAAATAAAGTAATAATTATTGCATAATTTGACATCGCATGATTGAGTCATCGATCATGCGGTTTACGGAACGCGCCACCAAAATGAAATCGAAAATGGCCTTTGCAGTCAATCCGTAATTTGTCAAGTTTTCAAAAAATGAAGTAATACATAATGATTTACAAGTTGATTGTGTAATATTTACTTTAAGTTTTTGATTTATACCATTCGATCGATCTTGATTCTACGTGATTTTATCAATTTTTAATGCCGGTGGAGGTTATGAACTGAGGAAGAAAATATTTTGGCCCTTGACACCTTAATATGTTTTAGGAGCGTGATTTTTACCTTTATTTCGTTAATAAAATATAAAAACCAATAACCACGGTTGCCACCATGTCAAGAATACTGCATAACCGTGTGAGGTATGTAGAATAAAACGATAAATATTTTACAAGTAATGAAATTTATGTACACGGTAAGAGCTTAATTTTAGTCTTTTCATCACAATATTTATATCAAAAGTCTTATTAAAATTCAAATTCAAATCTTGCTAATCACTTCACACACCCATTGTTAAAATATATTGATCAGCGATATAAAGTAGACATTGTAGACAAACAATGCCTGTACTTCCCTGAATCAGTGCCAACTATGACATCTCTATCTTCCGCTTGTTCTTTAAGCTTTTAAATACATATTTAAGCTATGAATGTTAAATTAAATACTCTACTTATTATCAAATATGAATCAATAACATAACCTACATGAATAAAAATTACATTAAGTATAGGTCGCGTCATGTAAAAAGAACGCTGGATGAAAGTGGAGGGAGTGTGTTTGCGCATCGGTACTCTCGCGCTCGAAAGTACTATATGTTTTATTTGCCTATAGCTCATGGTTTCGTATATTTAATTCATTATTGTTACATTAAAAACAAACTATATAGAATATCATTAAACATAATTAAAAACATGTTAGGATTCAATATAGTATAATGTTTAATCTAATTACAAAAATTAAGATAATTTTGAAACTCCTCCAAATTATAAACGTCATTATTATCAGCCTCTCTCTTCATAAAACAATATACGTCATATATTATTTTTGTCACTTCTCTGTGTAAAAACCATATTTTCGTAACTAAAAACTTTTGTGCCCTATAGTATTTTATGAATGAACGTAACGTAGTCACAGCGCGGGAAGCAAAGTTTGACTGACTAACCAATGGCGCACGGGCATGCAAGCGGTGGGTAACCTCCTCGCCCCACGCCTCACTTCATACCACCAAAGAGACCCATAAATCGCCTAATGCGCAGCTTGCTCGCTAGCGTTCTTTTTACGTGACGCGACCTATACAATAATTTAATAAAATGGGTATTTATTTATTGTTATTGTTATTAATGATCATTGCTACCCATGGACATCTGTAGGTAACTTCATATAGAGCAGGGACACATATTTTAGGTCAATAATATATGTGGCTTCTCTGCAAGATGCTCGCCTTATGTATATATTTATGTTTATGTATTAATTATATGTATCTATGTATTCATTCGTCATGTTGTTATTTCTATTTGTGTATTACTTTCTATGGGCCTTTGTATCCTGAAATAAATAAATAATAAAAATATATATATATGAGACAGCCACCACATGTTTCATTCCAAATGCATGGCATGGTACTTCTATGTGACTCATTCTGTCGCACACTATCTCAGTACATCATTCATATTAAGGTAATGGGTTGAGTATGTGAAAGTTGTTACAAAACTTCACATTTTTTTTATCAAATTTGGTCTGATGAATGTACCTTGGATCCTAGTTCACTTTTTTCACAATGGCGCGCTGATATCCACTGGGCTCTGGCTAAGAGTTACAAAAAAAACCAATATACTGTATTACCAATGTATTTATTTTAACATAAGAGTTTCTACTAGAACTGGACAAAATTATTAACAATGGTCTATTCCTAATTGTATCTCCTTTTTGTAATTCTAGCACATCCTTACGCAAGTCAACAACATGGCCAGCGATAGACAAGAGAGCTGTAGCATTCTCAATTTGGACTGGCCGCAGCTTACTGCTCCGTAAGCCAGTGGACACCAGTCACGTGCAGAAGAGGAAGTATGGGATGCTGGTGGCAAGGGCAGTGAGAGGGATCCTGAAGATCAGATACCTTGTGTTGGGTGGAGCTGTGGGTGGTGGCATGACTTTAAATAAGGTACTAGGTTTCAATTGTAGTCTGCTAGAATAAAATTCATCATATAAACAGACCAGCACACTGCTGGTCTGTTTTTATACTTTGTGCCGCAAATCAGCGGTGTCATGTGTGTGTCCATGGTACCCACGACACAGGAGAAAATCCTACTGTGAGGCTATGAGTGTAGAAATCGTGTGTGAGAGGTACTACATCTGTGTATTTTCATTAATAGGGTGTGGTAGAGGAAACATATTTTTCTGATGTCGAACTTAGTCGTCAAGCGTAGCAATTCATCTTATATCAACCGCAGATAACACAAATTTTAACACATATTGATGATTTATGTATATGAACAACAGTGGCCACTTACCATCAAATTAACATTCATGTCAAATACATAAAATACTTCATATGTATAATTCTCATGAATAAATATAGTTTCCACTTTCATTTGTTTCATTTGCTAGATCCAAATTTTAAACACAAAGTTTATTCCAGAAATATGCAGAATGGAAAGACGGTCTTCCCGATATGGGCTGGTTAAATGAACTTTTACCAGACAACGACCAGTGGAACAAATTCACCGACAGCCTTCTCACAGCAAAAGACAGAATCAGTGATCAGCTACAAATTGGTAAGATCATTACGCAAGTTTCATACAACATTTGATTTGTTTTGATTTACAGCTATGAAATTTTAAAAGAGTTATGTTGATGTTGTGTTAGTTACTTTGAGGTAGGTTACATGTTTAGTATAGACTTAATATTTTCATTTCAATTCAAGCCATTCTTTGGTGTTTTTACATATTTTTTAGACATTGTTCATCTATCTTTTTTATCTTAACTTTCTCAGCACACTAAGTCATTATATGTGCTACAATGTAAACTTTAACCTTTCATAAATTAAATTTAAAAACATTAGTATTTAGATTGGTTTGTATATAAATGCATGTTTTTTACATTATTTAGTTCATTTTAAGTGTGACTGTTTACTTTAAAAGCAGCAATCTATACTTATAATAAAGTTGTAGAGAGGTCAATTCTGTACATGAAATATTTTTCCAAAATAACTATCAGGGCGTGATTAGGGATCGATACTGATGCCAAAAATGCAATCAGTAAAATTTTTGTCTGTCTGTCTGTCTGTCTGTCTGTCTGTCTGTCTGTCTGTCTGTCTGTCTGTCTGTCTGTCTGTATAACCGTTATAGAAACAAAAACTACTCAGTGGATTTTAACGAAACTTGGTACGATTATTCTTTATACTCCTGGGCTGGTTATAGTATACTTTTCATCCCGCTACAATCAATAGGAGCAGAGCAGTAAAGGGAAATGTTGGGAAAACGGGAGAAGTTACTTTTTTAAGCTTCTGTCGCGTGTGCAACCTTAATGGTTAAAGCTACACAGAAATCATGTATGAGGGAAATATTTTCCTTAAAATTATCTAAAAAATATCCTACGACAGCATATGTCTATCTTTTATGGTTGACTCACAATAACACGTGTAACTCCCGATAGCTTAGCAGTTCAAAGCTTTCTGATTATATTTGTCTACTCTTACGTTTATAACTCAGTCATCTATCTGTACGAAAATGAACATGAAAATGAAAAATGAAAAATGAAAAATGAAAAATGAAAAATGAAAAATGAAAAATGAAAAATGAAAAATGAAAAATGAAAAATGAAAAATGAAAAATGAAAAATGAAAAATGAAAAATGAAAAATGAAAAATGAAAAATGAAAAATGAAAAATGAAAAATGAAAAATGAAAAATGAAAAATGAAAAATGAAAAATGAAAAATGAAAAATGAAAAATAAAAAATGAAAAAAGAAAATTTAAAAATCAAAAATGAAAATTGAAAAATGAAAATTGAAAAATGAAAATTGAAAAATGAAAAATGAAAAATGAAATTTTTAAAAATGAAAAACCAAAATTAAAAAATGAAAAACGAAAAATGAAAAATGAAAAATGAAAAATGAACAGTGAACAGTGAACAGTGAACAGTCAAACAGTCAAACAGTCAAACAGTCAAACAGTGAACAGTGAACAGTGAACAGTGAACAGTGAACAGTGAACAGTGAACAGTGAACAGTGGACAGTGAACAGTGAACAGTGAATAGTGAAACTACCCGATAGAATTTTTAAATTCTTTAAATATGCCCGGACTTCCTTCTCATGAAATTTGTTTAAAAATTGGCATTCCGATTATTCTGCTCCGAAATTTAAGACCACCACAACTTTGCAATGGAACTCGGCTAAAAGTAACCCGGTTGCAACAAAATATAATCGAGGCTCAAATTTTAACAGGTTGCAGTGCAGGAGAAACCGTCTTTATTCCCAGAATTCCCTTAGTACCTAATAATTTTCCATTCCAATTTAAAAGAACGCAATTCCCAGTATCGGTGTGTTATGCAATGACAATTAATAAGGCTCAAGGGCAGACTTTTCGTGTTGCTGGAGTAGATCTCGGTGTCAGTTGTTTCTCGCATAGTCAGTTGTACGTCGCTCTTTCCCGGGTCAGTAGTTCCAAAAATCTTTACGTTCACGTGCCGGATGGATCAACATTCAAAATAGTTTACCCGGAAGCTTTGCATTGAAGTATTTTCGTTATATAAGTACTTAAGCCTTCGGCAGGATCAGAATAGGGCTACGGTATCCCTGCCTGTCGTAAGAGGCGACTAAAAGGGGCTTCCGGGGTTGCGGGCGGCTAGAGTGGGAGCTTGAACCGTCCAGCCAGGCGATACCGGGAAGGTGGCGATATGTGTGGTCTCATACCGCCGTAAAGACTAGATTGGGTGGTGGGCCCATCCGCCCATCTGGGAGGAGCCCGAGTCCTCTTTATAGCACCGAAGACGGCCACCGGGGGGGTTTTAGTGCGGTAAAAATTCCACATAACTCTGCGTCGCTCCCACGGCGTCGGGTACCTTTTGAAGGTTTCCCCCTCGAAAACAAAAATAAAAAAGGTTCTTAAGCCTCATGTGAACGTAATCTAAACAATATTACCAATACATTAACTCAATAACACACAAGGAGTTACTCGCCGGCGGAGTCGCGGGCAAAGCTATTAACAATAATATTGTGCGGTTCCGTATTGCGATATTTTTCAACAGTATTGTAGATATGACATATTATATTTCCCTACTAAAATACGAAAGTTAATCTGTCTTTTACATCAAAACCACTGAACCGTGAGGAAGGACATAGGCTACTTTTTTTTTACGAAAAACAACGGAAACGCGGACGGAAGTCGCGGGCAACAGCTAGTAATATATAAAAGAATCACATTTTACTCCACTGATAATGAAACTCTTTCATTCATGAAATAATCATAGCATATCACTATATAGTCTCACAAGTCTTTATACACTACAAGATTTTTCTATAACACATTAATAATCACTTTACTATGTATTTCTCATATGTATGAATCTCTGTACAGGACTGGCATCTCACACGTAACACACATAACATTGTCCATACGCACGCGCACTGGCCCGTGTTTGTGACGCTCGTATCGTGCTAGGTGCGCCAGTCCCACTGACGCTGTCGGTGCCCTCAGACCCCGACAGTATGAGTCTCTGTACAGACCTGCATCTCACACGTAACACACATAACATTGTCCATACGCACGCGCACTGGCCCGTGTTTGTGACGCTCGTATCGTGCTAGGTGCGCCAGTCCCACTGACGCTGTCGGTGCCCTCAGACCCCGACAGTATGAGTCTCTGTACAGACCGCATCTCACACGTAACACACATAACATTGTCCATACGCACGCGCACTGGCCCGTGTTTGTGACGCTCGTATCGTGCTAGGTGCGCCAGTCCCACTGACGCTGTCGGTGCCCTCAGACCCCGACAGTATGAGTCTCTGTACAGACCGCATCTCACACGTAACACACATAACATTGTCCATACGCACGCGCACTGGCCCGTGTTTGTGACGCTCGTATCGTGCTAGGTGCGCCAGTCCCACTGACGCTGTCGGTGCCCTCAGACCCCGACAGTATGAGTCTCTGTACAGACCGCATCTCACACGTAACACACATAACATTGTCCATACGCACGCGCACTGGCCCGTGTTTGTGACGCTCGTATCGTGCTAGGTGCGCCAGTCCCACTGACGCTGTCGGTGCCCTCAGACCCCGACAGTATGAGTCTCTGTACAGACCGCATCTCACACGTAACACACATAACATTGTCCATACGCACGCGCACTGGCCCGTGTTTGTGACGCTCGTATCGTGCTAGGTGCGCCAGTCCCACTGACGCTGTCGGTGCCCTCAGACCCCGACAGTATGAGTCTCTGTACAGACCGCATCTCACACGTAACACACATAACATTGTCCATACGCACGCGCACTGGCCCGTGTTTGTGACGCTCGTATCGTGCTAGGTGCGCCAGTCCCACTGACGCTGTCGGTGCCCTCAGACCCCGACAGTATGAGTCTCTGTACAGACCGCATCTCACACGTAACACACATAACATTGTCCATACGCACGCGCACTGGCCCGTGTTTGTGACGCTCGTATCGTGCTAGGTGCGCCAGTCCCACTGACGCTGTCGGTGCCCTCAGACCCCGACAGTATGAGTCTCTGTACAGACCGCATCTCACACGTAACACACATAACATTGTCCATACGCACGCGCACTGGCCCGTGTTTGTGACGCTCGTATCGTGCTAGGTGCGCCAGTCCCACTGACGCTGTCGGTGCCCTCAGACCCCGACAGTATGAGTCTCTGTACAGACCGCATCTCACACGTAACACACATAACATTGTCCATACGCACGCGCACTGGCCCGTGTTTGTGACGCTCGTATCGTGCTAGGTGCGCCAGTCCCACTGACGCTGTCGGTGCCCTCAGACCCCGACAGTATGAGTCTCTGTACAGACCGCATCTCACACGTAACACACATAACATTGTCCATACGCACGCGCACTGGCCCGTGTTTGTGACGCTCGTATCGTGCTAGGTGCGCCAGTCCCACTGACGCTGTCGGTGCCCTCAGACCCCGACAGTATGAGTCTCTGTACAGACCGCATCTCACACGTAACACACATAACATTGTCCATACGCACGCGCACTGGCCCGTGTTTGTGACGCTCGTATCGTGCTAGGTGCGCCAGTCCCACTGACGCTGTCGGTGCCCTCAGACCCCGACAGTATGAGTCTCTGTACAGACCGCATCTCACACGTAACACACATAACATTGTCCATACGCACGCGCACTGGCCCGTGTTTGTGACGCTCGTATCGTGCTAGGTGCGCCAGTCCCACTGACGCTGTCGGTGCCCTCAGACCCCGACAGTATGAGTCTCTGTACAGACCGCATCTCACACGTAACACACATAACATTGTCCATACGCACGCGCACTGGCCCGTGTTTGTGACGCTCGTATCGTGCTAGGTGCGCCAGTCCCACTGACGCTGTCGGTGCCCTCAGACCCCGACAGTATGAGTCTCTGTACAGACCGCATCTCACACGTAACACACATAACATTGTCCATACGCACGCGCACTGGCCCGTGTTTGTGACGCTCGTATCGTGCTAGGTGCGCCAGTCCCACTGACGCTGTCGGTGCCCTCAGACCCCGACAGTATGAGTCTCTGTACAGACCGCATCTCACACGTAACACACATAACATTGTCCATACGCACGCGCACTGGCCCGTGTTTGTGACGCTCGTATCGTGCTAGGTGCGCCAGTCCCACTGACGCTGTCGGTGCCCTCAGACCCCGACAGTATGAGTCTCTGTACAGACCGCATCTCACACGTAACACACATAACATTGTCCATACGCACGCGCACTGGCCCGTGTTTGTGACGCTCGTATCGTGCTAGGTGCGCCAGTCCCACTGACGCTGTCGGTGCCCTCAGACCCCGACAGTATGAGTCTCTGTACAGACCGCATCTCACACGTAACACACATAACATTGTCCATACGCACGCGCACTGGCCCGTGTTTGTGACGCTCGTATCGTGCTAGGTGCGCCAGTCCCACTGACGCTGTCGGTGCCCTCAGACCCCGACAGTATGAGTCTCTGTACAGACCGCATCTCACACGTAACACACATAACATTGTCCATACGCACGCGCACTGGCCCGTGTTTGTGACGCTCGTATCGTGCTAGGTGCGCCAGTCCCACTGACGCTGTCGGTGCCCTCAGACCCCGACAGTATGAGTCTCTGTACAGACCGCATCTCACACGTAACACACATAACATTGTCCATACGCACGCGCACTGGCCCGTGTTTGTGACGCTCGTATCGTGCTAGGTGCGCCAGTCCCACTGACGCTGTCGGTGCCCTCAGACCCCGACAGTATGAGTCTCTGTACAGACCGCATCTCACACGTAACACACATAACATTGTCCATACGCACGCGCACTGGCCCGTGTTTGTGACGCTCGTATCGTGCTAGGTGCGCCAGTCCCACTGACGCTGTCGGTGCCCTCAGACCCCGACAGTATGAGTCTCTGTACAGACTGCATCTCACACGTAACACACATAACATTGTCCATACGCACGCGCACTGGCCCGTGTTTGTGACGCTCGTATCGTGCTAGGTGCGCCAGTCCCACTGACGCTGTCGGTGCCCTCAGACCCCGACAGTATGAGTCTCTGTACAGACCGCATCTCACACGTAACACACATAACATTGTCCATACGCACGCGCACTGGCCCGTGTTTGTGACGCTCGTATCGTGCTAGGTGCGCCAGTCCCACTGACGCTGTCGGTGCCCTCAGACCCCGACAGTATGAGTCTCTGTACAGACTGCATCTCACACGTAACACACATAACATTGTCCATACGCACGCGCACTGGCCCGTGTTTGTGACGCTCGTATCGTGCTAGGTGCGCCAGTCCCACTGACGCTGTCGGTGCCCTCAGACCCCGACAGTATGAGTCTCTGTACAGACCGCATCTCACACGTAACACACATAACATTGTCCATACGCACGCGCACTGGCCCGTGTTTGTGACGCTCGTATCGTGCTAGGTGCGCCAGTCCCCACTGACGCTGTCGGTGCCCTCAGACCCCGACAGTATGAGTCTCTGTACAGACCGCATCTCACACGTAACACACATAACATTGTCCATACGCACGCGCACTGGCCCGTGTTTGTGACGCTCGTATCGTGCTAGGTGCGCCAGTCCCACTGACGCTGTCGGTGCCTCAGACCCCGACAGTATGAGTCTCTGTACAGACCGCATCTCACACGTAACACACATAACATTGTCCATACGCACGCGCACTGGCCCGTGTTTGTGACGCTCGTATCGTGCTAGGTGCGCCAGTCCCACTGACGCTGTCGGTGCCCTCAGACCCCGACAGTATGAGTCTCTGTACAGACCGCATCTCACACGTAACACACATAACATTGTCCATACGCACGCGCACTGGCCCGTGTTTGTGACGCTCGTATCGTGCTAGGTGCGCCAGTCCCACTGACGCTGTCGGTGCCCTCAGACCCCGACAGTATGAGTCTCTGTACAGACCGCATCTCACACGTAACACACATAACATTGTCCATACGCACGCGCACTGGCCCGTGTTTGTGACGCTCGTATCGTGCTAGGTGCGCCAGTCCCACTGACGCTGTCGGTGCCCTCAGACCCCGACAGTATGAGTCTCTGTACAGACCGCATCTCACACGTAACACACATAACATTGTCCATACGCACGCGCACTGGCCCGTGTTTGTGACGCTCGTATCGTGCTAGGTGCGCCAGTCCCACTGACGCTGTCGGTGCCCTCAGACCCCGACAGTATGAGTCTCTGTACAGACCGCATCTCACACGTAACACACATAACATTGTCCATACGCACGCGCACTGGCCCGTGTTTGTGACGCTCGTATCGTGCTAGGTGCGCCAGTCCCACTGACGCTGTCGGTGCCCTCAGACCCCGACAGTATGAGTCTCTGTACAGACCGCATCTCACACGTAACACACATAACATTGTCCATACGCACGCGCACTGGCCCGTGTTTGTGACGCTCGTATCGTGCTAGGTGCGCCAGTCCCACTGACGCTGTCGGTGCCCTCAGACCCCGACAGTATGAGTCTCTGTACAGACTGCATCTCACACGTAACACACATAACATTGTCCATACGCACGCGCACTGGCCCGTGTTTGTGACGCTCGTATCGTGCTAGGTGCGCCAGTCCCACTGACGCTGTCGGTGCCCTCAGACCCCGACAGTATGAGTCTCTGTACAGACCGCATCTCACACGTAACACACATAACATTGTCCATACGCACGCGCACTGGCCCGTGTTTGTGACGCTCGTATCGTGCTAGGTGCGCCAGTCCCACTGACGCTGTCGGTGCCCTCAGACCCCGACAGTATGAGTCTCTGTACAGACCGCATCTCACACGTAACACACATAACATTGTCCATACGCACGCGCACTGGCCCGTGTTTGTGACGCTCGTATCGTGCTAGGTGCGCCAGTCCCACTGACGCTGTCGGTGCCCTCAGACCCCGACAGTATGAGTCTCTGTACAGACCGCATCTCACACGTAACACACATAACATTGTCCATACGCACGCGCACTGGCCCGTGTTTGTGACGCTCGTATCGTGCTAGGTGCGCCAGTCCCACTGACGCTGTCGGTGCCCTCAGACCCCGACAGTATGAGTCTCTGTACAGACCGCATCTCACACGTAACACACATAACATTGTCCATACGCACGCGCACTGGCCCGTGTTTGTGACGCTCGTATCGTGCTAGGTGCGCCAGTCCCACTGACGCTGTCGGTGCCCTCAGACCCCGACAGTATGAGTCTCTGTACAGACTGCATCTCACACGTAACACACATAACATTGTCCATACGCACGCGCACTGGCCCGTGTTTGTGACGCTCGTATCGTGCTAGGTGCGCCAGTCCCACTGACGCTGTCGGTGCCCTCAGACCCCGACAGTATGAGTCTCTGTACAGACCGCATCTCACACGTAACACACATAACATTGTCCATACGCACGCGCACTGGCCCGTGTTTGTGACGCTCGTATCGTGCTAGGTGCGCCAGTCCCACTGACGCTGTCGGTGCACTCAGATCCGCGGCTGCGCGAGGCGGGCCGCTCCCGTGCAGCGGAACTGCGGGAGTGGCTGTCGCAGCGGTACGAGGACGCGGTCGCTGCGGCGGCAGCCAACAACACTGCTAACGCCGAACTCGGTAAGTTTGTCTTTGTAGATACAAGTAGAAATAGTGATCTTAGATGTGTAAAATATCAAAAATGACCTATCTTGATATTTTTGTTACATTTAGTTGGGCTTAGTCGTAATTAAATAATGATGCGGTATAAAGGTTAAAAGGCGGTGTACAAAGTTGCCGTTTCAAATAAGGCAAGTAAGGACTTTTATTAACTCTATGAAACATTCCTTCCCATATCGCTCGGTGAGAATAAAAGGGCCCTGTGCGAAATTTGCATTTTGTGGATATGTTTCAACTGAATAAATTTGTGTTCGCATTTTGAGGATTTTTTTGGCGCTTAGGTTACTTAAGGAAAGTATTATTGTTAGTGTTTCTTGCACAAAATCATCCCTTTTAAATCGCTAGATGATGGACTATTGTAATTTTTGTTTTGTTGGATACAATAAATTATATTATTATTATGTTTTAAGAGCAGTTTTAAGTATTTTACAGAATTTACTGAAATTTTTATTTCGATTCCATTCGTTCTCACTGTGAGATATCTCGAAAGGGGTTTCTTCATATGCTGCTTCCATTACTACATTGATATATCGCACTATAGTTTATGTATGTGTATTTCTTTATGGAGTGTATGTAATATAAAGTTTGTAGAAAAGTATAGTTTTGACCGTAGCATATTGTTCGAGACGTTTGCCTTAAGAGTTGTCATATTCCTAGCTTTTGATTAGCAGCATGGGATGTTTTATTAGTTTCTCTTCTAAATGACGATAAGGAGTTTATGAATATATATTTATCCTCCATCTTGTTAATATTATAAAGCTTGTGTAAGGATTTAGTGGTAAGTATTTGTCGTTGTTTCAATCAAAAATTTATGGAGCGTTTTCTAGGCTGTATTTTAGGACCTCTGAGTTTACTTAAGAAGTAGCAACAAGTAGTAACAAGAGTAAAAGTATAACATATCAGTAGTATCAGTTTATTTTTCAATAAAATTATAAATTAGTATAGCTAAGAAACAGATTTAATAAGAAATTCCAAGCTTATTGACATATAGTTGATAATGTAAGGGTAATCACCTGAATAGCATCATAAATCACAAGGGGCATCTTTATGTTGAACTTTATATCAATTCATAATAGTCTTAATTGCATGCAATTATACATGATGTATGTTTTGTCGCGTCGGTATATTAAAAATGGATAAAAAGTATATTTTAGTTTTTTCTTTAAGAATTAAAGTTCCTGTTCAAGGTAACAAAATTCGATTATAAATATAAATATTCAATTTTATTATGATAAAGTATCTACTCGAAATGATCAGAGATATTATGATGAAGAAACGGATTTTTCCAAGTTACGAACGGAAGCTTAAAGTATAAAAAAATATCCAGCTTAAATATACGCTTTCGACCCTCATAGCCCGATACTAGGATTGTCTCCTGTGTGGTAGGTCCACTAGGACTTTATTTGTAATTACAATGGACGCACAAAGAAGATTACACAAACACTCAAACCTAGAACATAATCTAAATTCATCATTCAGATGTATCTGGTCGGGAATCGAACCCGTAACCACACATATCTATGTGGCTACTGTACTTACCATTAAGTGGTATGTCTGTAGCCACTTACCATCACACCCAATTTCAGTGCCATCAATTTTAGGTATTAATTCGAAATTTATTGTACAACAGAACAACCTGCCAAGATTGTGAACAACTTGCAAAGCAGACCAGCGCCTGCGTCGGCACGGTCACCGGCCGATGAAACCGCTGCTTATGGTAAGATAATAATGACGCGACCTCCCGCAACTCAAGAGATGGCGCCACTAGTATTCTGAATCGCGCTATCTAAGTTTTTTCCACATCCTACATAAATAACCTCCGAACAGAGACTGTTGGACCACGATTGCCATAACTTGCAATGTATATTGAAATCATGAGCGAAAAAATGACATTCCCTGATTTGTCCATCAATTCGCGAAATATAAGGCAAGATTATAATAAATGTAAAAAAATATGGCAACAAAAAAAGATATTGAAAGAAAAAAGATAAACCCAATGAGTTTCTTGCCGGATCTTCTCAGTTGAGGTTGTTGAAAAAAATATAATATTTAGAATAGAAATAGAAATCATAGAATAGAAATATAATTTATTCAGGCTTATCACATCATACAACAAACATGATGAAGCAAAACAAAAAAAACAACAATAAAACATATAAAAATAAAACAATATGCAAATTTTACCTACCAATAAAATTTCTATTATGTTTCCTAAGACGTCCGAAGTCCATTATGAGAGAGAGTACATCGAGCTCGTTCCGTGTTTCGTCGATAGATGTCGTTGTTTTCCGTACCATTCGCGCCACTAGCGCCCCTACTTACCTGTTCAGGAACTAAAATCTGATGGAACATTCCATAAGCCACCATTTTGTTTGATCATTGATCGTCTCATAATAGGAAATGGCTGAAAGTACCACCAGAAAGACATTATCTGGACTTCGGACGTCTTAGGAAACATAATAGAAATTTTATTGGTAGGTAAAATTTGCATATTATGTGTTCCGGTTGACGTCCGAAGTCCATTATGAGAGATTTGTTTGTTATCTTCTGGTGGCTTATATTTTAAAAGGGTCATTATAAAAGACGCAACAATGTGATGATTTAAATAATTTAAATTATTTATTAGATATAAATTATGAATACATTAATATGATAAATAGGCTTGTAATTTACAGTAATCATTCGGATACTGAAAAATACTTAGATAGAGATTTTTCTGAAGGGGAAGATTTGGATTGATCTAATTGTCTTTGATAGAATTTTCTAAAAGTTGTTTCATGCTGCCAGTTAGCTTTAGCCAAGATATCGTTAATGGGATAATTTTCTATCCAATTTAAGGACGATACAGCTGATCTAAAACTTCCAGGTGAAGCCTCAATACCTGCTTCCATTAACGTGTGTTTAACCCAACCTCCTATTATTGTCGGGGAAGCTGGTCTAATTTTACCTCTAGTAACGATAAATAGATTTGTAATTGGACCTCTGAGGTCCTTAGATAAGTTAACTAAAGTCCTGAGCCAGAACACAGGGTCAATATTTCTATCTGGACAGGTATGCAATATCCAACTAGATTGCTGATATGATAGTGAATCAGTTTTGGATCCAAATTCGGGGCGCAAAGTAATTGAATCACCACTATCTATAAAATGGATTGGATCACAATGTAGGAGTGAGAGGTCATGAACTCTACGACTGGAACACAGTAGTAATATAGTAGCGGTACGTCTAGAAACGTCATAAAAATTACTTATATTTGGATTAGTATCTTTAAGGTACTTTATAAGAATTCTTGCATCCCATATTGGAGCTTTAGGTGGCGCTGGTTTTGCAGATGAAATAGCTTTAAGAATATGTTTAACTATAGGACTAGACGATATTTTAGAGTTACCGAATGTTTCGCAAATAGACGCTATGGTTGATTTATGAACAAGTATCGAACGGTATGCTAACTTTTCTGATAAATACAAGTGAGCTAGGTATTTAGCGACATTATGCGGTTTTGGGGAACGAAAGTCAAGTTCAAACTGTTGGCACCACAGTAACCACTTATTCCATATTGGCGTGTAGGTCCGACGAGTAGATGCTCTCCAACACGAAGTAAGCAATTCCTTTTCTTGCCGTGACCAGTTGTCTGTTAATGTCTCCCACCCAAAATGAGCCAAGCTTCCAGGTGTAGATTGCAGGCATGAGTTGGTGCTCGCCCTGTGAATGTATCCACCAGGTTGTCCTTCAGATTCGGTATCTTGATTGGGCGCGCGAGAGCTCTGCGTTTTAAGTCCGGGCGCCAATAAGGCTTCGTCCACCTGGGTGCTATTATTATGAAGCGACCGCTGGCAGTGTTTAAATGACGCAGTACTCGTGGCATCAGCGACGGTGGTGGAAAGGCCCAGGCCAGGTCGTAATGCCAGGATCTGCTGAACGCGTCGTGAAAGCAGGCGTTCGAGTCTGACAAGTCGCGCGTAACATAGTTCGGGACGATGTGCGCGTCTTTTGAGGCAAACAGATCTATTTCGGGGATTCCCCAAAGGTCGAATAACGTTAGAGCTACTTCTTGCCTCAGGTACCATTCTGACCCCACACGGTCGCGAGATAGATTGTCGGCCTCCGTGTTGTATATCCCCGGTAGGTAGTGGGGGACTAATACGACATCGAGGTGGTCCGTCAAATCCAGGAGTTGTTTTGTTATGGTCAATAGTCGGGCCGATTTTGTTCCGCCTTCGTTTTTGATGTAGGACACAACAGTTTTGTTGTCGCTCTGAAGAATTACTGTAGACTTCCTGAGAGCCGAAGCCTCGCTTGTTATAGCGGCAATTACAGCGTGCATTTCCTTCAGATTGCAATGCCAATTTGCTTGAGTTCGATTCCATTTTCCTTGAATAGACTTGTTGTTGATTATTGCTCCCCATTGAGTGTCTGAAGCGTCTGTTATCAAGTAATTTGTTGGCCGAGATTTTAGGTGTATCGGGGTATGATGCCCGACGTTTTTTGACCACCATTCCAACTCTGCGCGCACCTCCTCTGGGAAGTGTGAGGGTGTGAGAGGTTTCTTGCGCAGGAAATTGCTGTGGCGCTGCAATGTTCGGCAATGTAACCTTCCCCGGTGGGTGATGAAGGTCGCAAAGTTGAGTGTCCCTAAAAGGCGTTGCGCCTGTTTGAGGGTCCAACTGCCGGCAGCGAGGAGTTTCCACAGACTTTGGCGTATTTTGAGTACCTTGTCTAGGGGCAGGGATGCGGTATTGGTATTGGTATCCCACTTTATGCCCAGATATTCTACTGTCCTCGTTGGAGTGGTGACAGATTTTTCCAAGTTTATACGCCATCCTAAGCTGGTCAGGAACTTTATTGAGGTCCTTACCTGGCTTCTGAGGATATCCTTGCACTGGTGAACAATGAGGTAATCGTCCAGGTATATCACCAGGCGAAGGCCTTTCCGCTCAGTACCTCCGCAGTCCAGTTTGTGACGGCTGCGAACATTCTGGGAGCTGCAGCTAGACCGAACGGTAGGCAGGTCATTTGCAGAAGACGTCCGTTGTAACTGATTCGAAGAAAACGTCTGTGTTCTTTTTTGAATTGGTATGTGATAATACGCCTGACTGAGGTCCAATTTCACCATCCAGTCGGCAGGTTGAAGAAACTCCGGCATTTGGTGATAATGAAAGAGACGAAAATGTTTTGGAGACATATAATGATTTAATGCTTTTAAATTGAAAATCATCCTGCACTTTCCGTTGCCTTTCCTTACAAGAAATAGTTTTGAGATGAAGGATGGACTTATGGTTGCTGGTTCTAGAATGCGTTGTTGTATCATCTGTTTTATTTCGTAAGTCATAACAGAGGACACTGGGGTTTGAAACTGTTTTAACACATCTGCAGACGGCATTATCAAGGGTGGAGTTTGATTGAAAGGGATGCGAGCCCCTGATATCAATTTTATTACAGGTTTGGGCGGATTGTTGTCTAACCAGTTGCTTAGGTAATATTGTAGACAACCGCCTGAAAAAGTCGGCGAGTCATTTATCTTGATATCCTCTTCTTCTATTGTTTTTATCTTTCTGCCCTCCTCTCTTTTTTTCTGAATTTTCATTATCTTTTCTTCCGCGGAAATCTTTATTACGAGCCTGTCTTTTCTTAATAGCTTGCGCACGAAAGGATTTGTTACGAAAGGAGTTCGACGTGGATGGTTCTGGAGAAGCGTGACGATTTTGACGTGTGGTTTGTGTTGAAATCTTTTCTAGTTTATCTATTCCTCCTACCTTGCTTATATACGCTGATAGGGCTTCTGGCTTAAATACATACTCTGAAGATGGAGGAATCTTATCGAGATCCTCCCGCGTATACTTCTGTTTTAAATTTTTTAACAACGCCCGACGACGTGATTGTATTAGTTCTGCACGCTTGCCGCATATTATTTGTAAAATATCTTGAGAAACGTTGGTGAATTTTGAATCATTACCAAATAGCTCCTTGAGCCTTTCGTAAAGAGAATTAGATGTGAGATGTACGTCAGGTTTTTCCGAAAAATTTATCAACGTCTGCAACGCAGTGTTAACGTATTCGTTTTGTGCTAAAAAGGCATTCGATAGAGCAGCAAAACTACGTTCCATTTGGTTTAGTCTAAAAGGAGGAAAAGGATCTTCCAATCCTCTTAGTTCTTCATTTACCCTCAATTCCGAGAAGGCAGGGAAGGCAATGTATTTTTTCTGAATATCGATATAACGCACCGAATTCCATTCGGTTGTATCAAATCGTTGTAAAGCTACTATTTTAGCAACTCTGTCTGGATTAGCTTTAGGCACTAACGGTTCTTTAATAGAAACAATAGGTTCGGAAATACTTTGAATTAATGGAGTATTTGGAGGTTGTAGAAAATTGTCCCTTGAGAGGGTAGACGCAATATCTTGTGAGGTGATTATATTCGTGTGGCTAGGGCCCACAGAAGTTTTACTACATGCATTCAAATCATTAAGTGCAAAATTAGCATGTAAAATATTATTCAAATAACTCACCAGCTGTTGGGACAAACCCTCAAACTTTCGATCCAGATCAGAATCTTTTGAAGTAGAACGCTTACGGCGGCGGCGTTTTTCTTTCGGTCGACTGCTAACTGAAGTACCCTCCGACTCGCTTGAAGATGATTCCCTTGCGCTCGAATTCGGAGAACGCGATCTCTTCTTTGCTGATACGTTTGGCGCGAATAACTCGCTGTTATCCATTTTCTCACTGCAGGAACCACTTTACGGAAAACTAACGACTTTCTAATATTATATTAAAGCAAAACTCTATATCAAACTTTTTACTTCTATCTCAAAAGTTTGTATTACTTTTTAGAAAATTTTTCGACTACTTGACGGTTCGAAGAACGACGCAACAATGATCAAACAAAATGGTGGCTTATGGAATGTTCCATCAGATTTTAGTTCCTGAACAGGTAAGTAGGGGCGCTAGTGGCGCGAATGGTACGGAAAACAACGACATCTATCGACGAAACACGGAACGAGCTCGATGTACTCTCTCTCATAATGGACTTCGGACGTCAACCGGAACACATAATAATACGTTTTAGCATCGAATAAATTCTCCTTTACCTGTTTTAAGTTACAAGCTGAAGTATAATTGTTTTCCAGAGAAGCGCGTGCACTTGCTGCAGGAGGAGGTGCTGGCGCTGCAGGCGCGCTACCAGCGCGAGCTGCAGCGGCTGGAGCAGGAGAACCGCGAGCTGCGCCAGCAGAACATGCTGCTGCGCCAGGGCCGCCAGCCGCCGCCGCGCAAGATGAAGGTCGGGGACAAGAGCTTTTTCGAAGTGAATCTTCTTTATCGGGGTTGGAAAAGTGAAACTTCTTTATCGGGGTTGGAAAAAAAAAATAGTGTAACATTTTTTCGTTACGCGCCATCTTTTTTATTTTTCGTTACGCGCCATCTTTTTCTGTTACGCGCCATCTTTTTTTTTCCGTTACGCGCCATCTTTTTCTTATCCCTACCACGCGTGATATTAGATAGATTATTATAGACTAGATTATTAGATAAAGTTTAATAAAAGCCTTTTATTAAACTTTATGTAATTTAACTTTATTTAACCAATTTCTGTAAAGTTACATATAGTAAATTATTTTTTGAAAAATAACGTCATAACGAAGTTTCACTTCTTACGAGTGTACGCTAGTACACGCACACATTTTTTTTTTAAATCTAACTGAAGTAGCAAACGAGCATGCAGTCCACCTGGTAAGTGGCCACTGGCTCTGCGACATCTGTAATCAACTTCATACAGAACATGGGTTCCGTCTGAAGTCAACCATAGATGCGTTGCTACTCCCGAGAACTGTGATAGTCGCCTCATGTGAAAGTTTTCCGGCAACCACACCCTTCCATCTCGCGCAAGAAGTGCTTCAGGCTAGAAAAAGGTGTGGCGGTGGTACTTCCCCGGTCCGACTACACTGGTTCTCCCACCTTGAAGTTGACATGTGGTGGGACCTTGAATTTCTCTCTCTCTTTCTGTGGATTTCGCGTTGACTACAACAAACCCTATTAAGGGAGCTTCAAAGGCTATATGGTTGAACTATTTGCGCTCACAGATATCAGAGCGAAAGAATGAACGAATGAAAGAACTCCGAAAAAAAATGTGTGGGCGCACATTTAATAATGTTACTTATGTTTTTTTACTTCAGTTTGCATATAACAGTGAGCCTGTAAACACACCCTACCTACGAAAGGTAGTTAGGTGTCTAACTGGCCTGGACCCCCCTGGTCATTCTATTCTATTCTACTACCAAGAAAATATTGGTTGTATGTGGTCAGTTATTTAAACGAATGTCTTCTACCCCCAGCGTTCCCTGATCGACATGTACTCGTCGGTGCTGGACGAGCTGGCCGGCTGGGAGGCGGGCGAGGCGGGCCGGCTGCCGCGCGTGGTGGTGGTCGGCGACCAGTCCGCCGGCAAGACGTCCGTGCTCGAGATGATCGCGCAGGCGCGCATCTTCCCGCGCGGCGCCGGCGAGATGTGCACCAGGTGCGGGGCGGGGCGGGGGGCGGGACGTCACGTGGTGCGGGGCGGGACGTCACGTGGTGCGGGGCGTGACGTCACGCGGCACGGGACGTCAGGTCACTTGGGATGAGCAAGGACACACTCTGCGCTCGTGGATCGTGGAGCTCGAGCGTGGAGCGTGACATCGCGTGGGGCGTGACGTCACATGGGACGAGCGTGGGACGTGACGTCACGTGGGACGAGTGTCGAGCGTGACATCACGTGGGACGAGCGTGGCGCGTGACATCACGTGGGACGAGCGTGGCGCGTGACGTCATGTGGGACGAGCGTAGAGCGTGACACCACGTGTGACGAGCGTGGCGCGTGACGTCACGTGGGACGAGCGTGGCGCGTGAGGTCACGTGGCATAGATGCAATGCGTGACATCACCAGGCATGGGTTCAGGACGTGACCATACGGAGCACAAAAGTGGGGCGGGCGGGAATATTGTTTTCTGGGAAATTAATACGCTTTTTACACTCATAGCCCCACACTAGGATTTTCTCCTGTGTCGTGGTTACCATGGTCACACAAGAGACGAATACACAAATACCCAGACTCAGATCATGAATCTAAACTCATGATTCAGATACCTGTCTAGCCGGGAATCAAACCCGGGACCCATCGCGCGTCTGACTGGTATGGTAACCGCACCGCCACGCGGGTCGTCAATGAATGAATGGGACGTTACTTCAAATGCAATGGAGACAGGATGAGATTTATGTTTTCTTTAATCATAGAAAGATCAAACAAGCATGTAGTCTACGTGATGATAAGTTCCCATATCAAGGGACGTTTGTAACTAACTCCATATAAAACTAGAGGCCAGCTTAAAGCGAATCACAAATAAGCTGCTACCTTATAGGGGTAAATTGAAACTGTATTAAATTAAATAAAGTTTCATATTCAATAAGGATAAGAATAAAATGACAAATATATTTTTTTATTAATTAAAAAAAAACGCTTTCTACACTCAAGCCCCACAGTAAGATTTTCTCCTGTGTCGTGTGTGCCACGAATACACACAAAGATGAATACACAAACACCCAGACTCAAGAATCTAAAATCAACATTCAGATACCTGTCCGGGCGGAAATCGAACCCGGAATCCACTGCGCGTTGACCGGTATGGTAACCGCACCGCTACGCGGGTCGTCAATATCACAAAACAAAAATTTGTGATTCGTTTTTAAGATACTTGTCGCAGGCGGAGGAGTATGTAATTACGCACGTTTATAATTGATATAGAGTAGTATTGCGCAATGCTAATATTTTTTCAAATAATGCATAAAACATACATAAAATCAACTAAAAACACATTGTCATTGTCAATGTCTTACTATGAAAACACAACGTCAAAAATTACAGATGTCTTTATCAAAATACCCGCTATTGCTTTTAATTGCTTAGCTAATTTAACCTATTTTTAAATTTAACGGGCGTGTTCGAAATAACTAGAAATTATTACAATTTATTCAAATTAGAGAAATAGTCGTGCTACTTTGGACAATATGTAGTTTCATTTTTTAATATAAATTACGGTCGATTAGTATTAATAAAACACTAATTTCCTTTTCCAGGGCACCAGTAAAGGTGACACTATCCGAAGGGCCATACCACGTGGCCCAGTTTAATGACTCGTCAAGGGAATTCGACTTGAATAAAGAGTCCGATCTCGCTGATTTGCGAAAGTAAGTATTCTGCATTGATTTTTATGTTCACACATTGATCGATGTGATAGAAAATTGTACGATGCTACAAAATGATGTATTTGGTTACTACAAATTTTATTTTTTCTTTTCAGTACGTTGAAAAGCTTGTTTTAATTATTTTTTAATATTATTTTATTATGTTTGCAGAGAGGTGGAGCTGCGCATGCGCAACAGTGTCCGCGGCGGGCGCACGGTGTCCACCGAGGTGATCTCCATGTCCGTGAAGGGCCCCGGCCTGCCGCGCATGGTGCTGGTCGACTTGCCCGGAGTCATCTCGGTCAGTTATGCTTGCCAAACACACATTTCCAACTTGTGGACTTAGTTTCCTCCTGAGGTGAGCGTTGAAGGTGGTAGAACCAGTGTAGTTCGACCGGGGAAGTACCACCGCGATCCTTATTTCTAGCGTGAAGCATTTCTTGCGCGAGATGGAAGGGTGTGGTTGCCGGCACACTTTATATGAGGCGACCTTCATAGTCCTCGGGAGTAGCAACGCATCTCTAATTGACTTCAGGTAGAACCCATGTTCTGTATGAAGTTGATTACAAATGTCCATGAGCGGCAGTGACCACTTATCATCAGGTGGACTTCATGCTCATTTGCTACTTCAGTCATATGAAAAAAAGGTGTTCCCGAAGCGCTATGACATGTCTCTCTTCAAGAAAGGTGCGAGGAGAGCTATCCTTCAAAAGCGATGCATTGACGGCTCTACTGCTGTTGCGAATGACCGAAGAGTGACGGTGATTACTTTCCATCAGGTAGCCCGTCTGCCTTTTCGTTAGGTTAATGTATAAAAAAATGTGTGCGTGTACTAGCGTACACTCGTAAGAAGTGAAACTTCTTTATGACGTTATTTTTCAAAAAATAATTTACTATATGCAACTTTACAGAAATTGGTTAAATAAAGTTAAATTTGATAAAGTTTAATAAAAGGCTTTTATTAAACTTTATCTAATAATCTAATCTATAATAATCTATCTAATATCACGCGTGGTAGGGATAAGAAAAAGATGGCGGGTAACGGAAAAAAAAGATGGCGCGTAACAGAAAAAGATGGCGCGTAACGAAAAAAAAAGATGGCGCGTAACAAAAAAAGATGGCGCGTAACGAAAAAATGTTACACTAATTTTTTTTCCAACCCCGATAAAGAAGTTTCACATCAAAAAGTCATCCAATGTGACATATTAGTGGTGGTATTCTTATGAATAGACATCGGATTATATACATTTGCATATTACTTATTACTTTTTAATAAAATAGTTCGCTTCACGACCAAAAATAAAAAAGGGTTGTCAAATGTATACTGATTGAAATTTAACGACCAAAAAAAGGTCATCAAATCTATAAATAATATATAGATAAATGTTTCTTTCATAATGCATATTTTGTGTATATTCAACCATTTTGGTGCATATTTCTCCACTTTGATAGTGCATATAATCCGATGTCTACTCATGTATATTCCTATGGGGTGATAGCCTTATTCATACTCTTCTTAATCCAGAGTAGGGCCTGATGTTCAAATTACCTCTGCTTTCTACGAGACATAAATTGCACTGAAATGACTATCTTGAATAACAAACAGATACAAACCATTTAATTTTTCTATGTTAGTATAGATATAGTGTAGACCCACGAAACCTCATATTTTGTCAATATGATTTCCAGACTCAAACAGTGGATATGGCGGCCGACACTCGCGAAGCTATCAAGCAAATGACCAAACAGTATATGGACAATCCAAATGCTATCATACTTTGTATCCAGGTAATGATATATCTTAACAACATTTATTTATAAATAACTAGTTGACCCGGCGAACTTCGTTCCGCCTAAAAGTCAAATATATGAAATTATCAGTGTTTCTCCACAATATTATACATGTATTGTACATAAAAACCTTTTTGAATCACTCTATCTATTAAAAAAAACTGCATTAAAATCCGTAGCGTAGTTTTAAAGATCTAAGCGTACATTGGGACAGACAGCGGGAAGCGACTTTGTTTTATACTATGCAGTGAAGACAAAATTGATCTACTTTCTTTCTCTGATTAAATTGAATAGTAATTGTCTGCTTTTTTTGTGCATGAGAAATTGTATGAGACTACCCCTTGAATTAAACAGTAGCGACATGACAATTATTTTATTACTGGTGATTTCCTATAAAATTAAAAAATCTAAAATTATCAGTGTTTCTCTACTATATTATTTATGTACTATACATACAAACCTTCCCCTTGAATCACTATCTATCTATTAAAAACTGCATTAAAATCGGGACAGACATCGGGAAGCGACTTTGTTTTATACTATGTATAGAAGACAAAATTGGTCTACTTTCTTTTTATATTACACTTTTTAATTATAACCTAACCTAACCTAAATTTTTACATTTATTCCTTTTAATTGTTATCGTCAGGACGGGTCAGTGGACGCGGAACGTAGCAACGTGACAGACCTGGTGTCCTCCTGCGACCCGCAGGGCAAGAGGACCATCTTCGTCCTCACCAAAGTGGACCTCGCTGAGGAGAATCTGGCAAATCCTAACAGGGTAAGTTTTTTTTTATCTGTCTGAAGTAGCAACCGAGCATGCAGTCCACCTGATGGTAAGTGGCCACTGCCGCCCTGCGACATCTGTAACTACATACAGAACATGGGTTTCATTTGAAGTCAATCACAGACGCGTTGCTACTTCCGAGGACTACGATGGTCGCCTCATGTGAAAGTATGTCGGCAATAACACTCTTCCATCTCGCGCAAGAAATGCTTCACGTTAGAGATAGGTGTGGCGGTGGTAGTTTCACATAGACGAAACACAAGATTTAGTCTATGTGAAAATAATTTATGTCTAATCGCTATTTTGGGTTAGTTGATTTATTAAAATGTCGGCATCCCCAGATCCGTCGCATCCTGGAGGGCAAGCTGTTCCCGATGAAGGCGCTGGGCTACTACGCCGTGGTGACGGGCCGCAGCCGCAAGGACGACTCCATACAGAGCATCCGCGACTACGAGGAGCGCTTCTTCCGCTCTTCCAAGCTCTTCAAGTAAAATACTATTTTTTTTTATCTGACTGAGGTAGCAAACGAGCATGCAGTTCACTTGATGGTAAGTGGTCACCGCCCTGCGACATCTGTAATCAACTGCATACAGAACATGGGTTCCATCTGAAGTCAATCACAGATGCGTTGCTACTCCCTGGACTATGATGGTCGCCTCATGTGAAAGTGTGCCGGCAACCACACCCTCACATCAAAGCGCAAGAATAGCTTTACGCTAGAAATAGGTGTGACGGTGGTACTTCCCCGGTCGAACTACACTGCTTCTACCACCTTGAAAATACCATGAGTATAGTTATAGGTGCGCCTTAAAGTGGCGTTGAGGCACATACATAAGACCTGTGGTAACTGATCATCATTTTGACCGCCCAATCGTGCTTTTTCGGTTGCGATAAATTATTGCTTTTCGGTGAAGGGAAACATCGTGAGGAAACCTACACACCCGAGAGTTCTTTAAAAAAAAAAAGGTCTCGGATGTGTAAAGTACACCAATTCGCACTTGGCCAGCGCGGTGGACTATGGCCTAAAACCCTCTCATTCTAAAAGAAGACCCGTGCCCAGCAGTGGGACAATAATGGGTTGACAAGACAAATTATGGACGGTCAAAAAGAAAATGAATATTTTTTTAATACATTTTTTTAAAGTTTTTTTTTAATAAATGGCGCTTTAATGATTATCGATGTTTTTTTACGTGTTTTCAGAGAGGGCCTGGTGGCAGCCGGCCAGGTGACCACGCGCAACCTGGCCATGGGCGTCGCGGACTGCTTCTGGCGGATGGTCCGCGACACCGTCGAGCAGCAGGCGGACGCGGTCAAGGCCATGCGCTTCAACCTGGAGACCGAGTGGAAGAACACCTTCCCCAGGTAACGCGGGCTGCTGGACGGGTGGCCACCCACAACCATGGGCGTCTGAGTTGTTGGTAGGGTGGTGCAAGTCATGAGGTGAAAGGAGACAGGAAGATGATTTTGACATGTTTTGAAATAAGTACGATTTGAGACCTGTTACATACAACCGTTAGATATATTTCTAGCTAAAAACTTATGAAATCGATCGTTATAGTTGTTAGTTAACATGGATATAAGATGACTATCGTAGTTCTCGGAAGTAACGACGCACTTGTGTTTGATTTCAGACAGAACCCCTGCTCTGTATAAAGTTGCCAAAGTTGACCACTTGCTATCAGATCTCCATGAATTGTTTGCTACTTGAATATTCCAAAACGTATCTATTCCCCAGGACTCGCGAGTTAGATCGCGACGAGCTATTCGAGCGGGCCCGCGCGGAGCTCCTGGACCAGTCGGCCGAGCTGTCGGCCGTCGCGCCCACTGCGTGGGAGGCGCGGCTCGGCCAGGCTCTATGGTCGGCCGCGGCCGCGCGGGTGCTGGCCGGCATATACCTGCCCGCTGCGCATCATGCTCACGACGACAGAGGTATATACACACCACCACGTACACACTCGTGTACCACCACACACACACACACAAACACACGATGACAGAGGTATATACTCACACATCCCCGCGTACACACCCGTGGCACACATACAAACACACGCTCAAACACACGTGCACACATGCAAATACAAACACGCGCGCACACAAACGCTTATGTACCCGGTCGCGCGCTAATATAACTATATACATGCGCGCATACACGCGCATCCACACGTGCGCGCACACACACAAAGACACATTAGCATACAGACGCATATACTTACGGCCAAGATGCTAGCCGGCATATACTTGCCAGCCGCGCATCACGCTCACGATGACAGAGGTATATACACATATCCTCATGTACCCATCCGTGGTCTCTGTTTACATCCCCCTATCTATGCACCACGCACTACACGCGCGACACAAGACACGCGTACACACGTCATACACGCGTACACATAAACACGCAAACAGACAGACAACAAAGTGCGCTCATGCACACACGCGCGCGCACACACAAACCGGTACATCCACGTAAACACTCGCATCTGTACACATACAAAAACCTCACGCACAAATATATATGTACACACACACAAACATACACACATGCGACGAATACTTCACATCTTAACTTATTTTTCTATTTTATATTAACCCTTTACCTTACAAATTTGTTATTAATTATTTATTTCTGCTTCCTAACCTCTATTTTATTTACCCTAGTTATTCCGGTGGTGCACAAAGTAAAATATACGCACACCGGTAGAACGCTAAGGAATATGCCGGCAGTGTGGACGCACCCTTACGATTTTAACTATAGTAAGAAAAACTGTGTGTACTGGCATAACGTTGTATATATCATTTAATTTAAAACTCTTTATTCATAGTTGGTATTACATTGTCGGAATATATGTCATAGCAAACTGGCTTAATAAGCCGTTCAGTTACAACCTAGCCTTTTTATTAAACGGCTAAACAGCTTACTAAATACTGAAATATAATTAAACACGTAACGTCTAATAAAACTCTGCGATACCCTATACTGATTTCTCAAGGTAGTAGAACCAGTGCAGTTTTAAGGTGGTAGAACTAGGGAAGTACCACGGCCACACCTATGTCTAGCGTGAAGCATTTCTTGCGTTTCGATGAAAGGTGTGGTTGCCGGCACACTTTCACATGAGGCGACCATCGTAGTCCTCGGGAGTAGCAACGCATCTGTGATTGACTTGAGATGAAACCCATGTTTTGTATGTAGTTGATTACAGATGTCCATGGGTGGCAGTGACCACTTACTATCAGGTTGCATGCTCGTTTGCTACTTCAGTCAGATAAAAAAGGCTAGGCTGTTTATTGAACGCCATTAGAGTAAGCTTGTTGGCTGTGACAAATAAACATAATCTATAAAAACAACGTATATTGTCTTTGACTTAGAATTCAGATTAAATTGTTTATGGTTTTGGACTAATAACATCACCAGGTTTGTATTTCGGTATTTGAGTGAAAATTTTAGTTTTTGAGATTCATACATTCAAATCTTTAGTTTTATTTTAATCATACATTTGTTTTGAAATGTACATGAAAACATTTTGTGTCATTCGTGTAGTAATAGTTTAGGTATCATAAAAATATTTTTGTAATTCGTGATCTCAATGAACGTAAAAATATTGTTAAAATAAAAAAATGTGTGCGTGTACTAGCGTACACTCGTAAGAAGTGAAACTTCTTTATGACGTTATTTTTCAAAAAATAATTTACTATATGCAACTTTACAGAAATTGGTTAAATAAAGTTAAATTAGATAAAGTTTAACAAAAGGCTTTTATTAAACTTTGTCTAATAATCTAATCTGTAATAATCTATCTAATATCACGCGTGGTAGGGATAAGAAAAAGATGGCGCGTAACAGTAAAAGATGGCGCATAACGAAAAAAAAAAGATGGCGCGTAACAGAAAAAGATGGCGCGTAACGAAAAAATGTTACACTAATTTTTTTTTCCAACCCCGACAAAGAAGTTTCACTTCAAAAATATTTGCAATATTAATTGTATCAAAATAGAGATTCAGTAATTATTCCATATAATTCACTTATATGTAACTAACAGTATGATTGTTTTTGTGAAAAGTATGTTTTGTATGGTACTTTTTGAAGTTTCGAGTGCAGTTAAGTGAAACTCTTTACATTGTTTTATATTCACACTAGTCGACCGGCGAACTTCTTCCGCCCTAAAGACAAAAATCTAAAATGATCATCTTCCACTATATTATGTATGTATTATACATAAAACCCTTCCACTTAAATCAATCTATTTATTAAAAAAACTGCCTTAAAATCTGTAGCGTAGTTTTAAAGATTTAAGCGTACAGGAACAGACATCGGGAAGCGACATTGTGTTAAACTATGTAGTAATGCAGTAACTTGCTATAAAATTAAAATAAAATTGAACGGGTACTCACGATATGCGGTTTTTGAATTCTTCTCTTCTTGATATTCTTGATATTTCTTTTCTTTCTTGTTCTCGATATCTCTTCGATATCAAAGCGGCACTCGCGTTTAATAAAGTTTAGATGCATTCAATCGTTACGTGCAAAATATGCCGTATAATAAATGAATGTGAATATAAATATATTAATATTTATATTATGCAACAAACCCATGTACAATTGCGATTAGATATCAAATTAATTAAAACATGTTTCCCTTCTAACGAATTGAAAAGTTCGAAAAATTGGCAAAATCATGTCACGTGATTTAACGGTCCCTCCTTAATGTTCATAACATTCGAACCCACCAGACAAATTCAACACATCGGTGGACATAAAACTCCGTGAATGGGCGGAGACGGAGCTACCCCTACAGTCGATCCAGGCGGCGAGGTCGGCCCTCCGAGAGGAGTTCTCCGCCCTCCTTGCACGGGCTGGGGAGGGGGACCCCGTGTACGAGCCCCTGAAGAGGCAGGCTGTAGAGGAGGCACTGGCCAGGCATCGCTGGGAGGAGCGGGCCATCGATGTGAGTAACACTTGGACTTTTTATATTGATTTTAGGTTGATGCTGTTGTCAGAAAAAATAATAATTTGAATCATGTGCACTACTCATAGAAACAGATACTTCTTTTTTGATATTTCTTTTTTGGGGACACATTAATTTTTGAAAGTGTTCCATAATTTTGCAATTATATATTGAACTAAATATTTATTTCCATTTTTTTTATTGCTTACATCTTTAGATTTCAGCCTCTATGGCAGTTTTTGGATATTTCTATATTAAAAGCCCCATAGCAACATCAATAGCTATTTGGTTGTCGGCTCACTTCCATGAGACGACCATCTTAGAGCGAAGTTGCAACGCGTCTGAGATTGACTCCAGATAGAACCCATATATGGAGCTGTTTACAAACATCCATCTACAGCAGTGACCACTTATCAGATGGACAACACGCTCGTTCGCCCCTATTGTTTTAAAGGTGGCAGAACGCTTTGTGATTCGACTCCGAAAGTATCACCGCCACACCTATTTTTGTCTAATAGCAATGTGATGCGGTGCTATGTTGTGACCTAAAGGATGTTGTAAGAGATACAGACTCATCCGATGCGTGACAGGTTAGGCCTCACGGGGAGCAAAGTACTTGTAGTTAACCTCACATACAAGCATGCAATCCACCTGATGGTAAGTGATCACTGTCGCCCATGGACAACTGTAAGCATCTTCATATAGAACATTGGTACAATCTTAATTCTGCTGCTCCCGAGGACTACTATGGTAGCATCATTAACAAGTGAGGCGGCTGCCAGACCTCACGCGAGAACTGCTTCACGTCATAAATACGTGTAGCAGTGGTATCTCTCCAGTTGAACCAGTGTGGTTCGACCGGGGAAGTACCATCGCCACACCTATTTCTAGCGTGAAGCATTTCTTGCGTTTCGATAGAAAGGTGTGGTTGCCGGCATACTTTTATATGAGGCGACAATCATAATCCTCGGATTGACTTCAGATGGAACCCATGTTCTGTATGAAGTTGCTTACAGACGTCTTTGGGTGGCAGTGACAATTTACCATCAGGTGGACTGTATGCACGTTTGCTTCTTCAGTCAAATAAAAAGGTGGACTGCATGCTCATTTGCTACCTACACATTATAGAGAAAAAATGTATTTCTCCAGGTACTACGTGTATTACAACTGAACGCGCTTCAAGATCGGTGTGTGAGCTCCCGCGCGGACTGGGACGCGGCCGTTTCGTTAATGGACTCCGCCCTCAAAGAAAGGCTCGACGAGACCGAGAAGGAGCTTAAAGCTCTCACTGGTAAGCGATTAATCTATGTATTAATACGTGAAGCAAAAACTTGTGATTCGCTTTTAAGATACTTTCTGTAGGCGGTGGAATATGAAATTACGCACGGTTATAGTTGATGTAGAGAAGGATTGACCGCAGATCCCAGGTTGATCGCAGATTTATTGCTACCCCTGAGGAAAAATGTTGGAATACCTCTTTTACTAGATCCTTCAGGCCTCTTCTGCTGTTGTTATCAGTCCTATTAGGCAGAAATAAATATGGCACTGAAGCTTTCGACGACAAAATATGATTTGTTACGAATAGGGTTCTACGAATTTATTTGATACACTATATGGTAAAAGTCACCTGTCCTGAATATATTATTTAAATTATAAAAAGTGAGAGTAGAGCACTAACGCTTCACGCACTAAGGCACGCGTTAGAGACGTGGAATAATCCAATTCTAAATCCTGTCTTTCTTAATTTAATTCAAATATACCTTTAGACTTAAACTGATGTCCTTTGTTAACTATTCCACAGATAAATTCATTTGATTTATCCGTTCAAATCCTTAAATCTAAAGATGTTAAAATAAACCAACGTGCCTCTTACCCCTCAGGTCCAGGTTTTCGCGAGCGCTGGTTATACTGGCAATCAAGCAACGAAGAGCAGAAACGTCGCGCGGAAGTACGAAGCGAGCTGGAACGTCTCGGCACGTGCCGGCCGACGCTTTCCTACGACGAGGTGGTCGCTGTCAGAGACAACCTCAGGCGGCGAGGAGTGGAGGTGGATAACGAATATATACGCGAGACTTGGAAACCTGTTTACTTGAAGTGAGTGGGAAGGGGTCAAGCCCTGGTAATTGCTCTAGGTTACCCTCTAATTGCTTGATGTGAGGTGTAATATATGTTATTTTGGAAGGTTTACTCCTAACGGTTGAAGAGTTCCGTTGAGTGGTTTTAAGTATTTTCTGTTATTTTGTATGTTTTTTGTATTGCAGGAACTTCTTACAACGCGCACAGACCAGAGCACGGGATTGCAAAAAGAGTTTCTATTTGTATAGTCAACAAAATGGAACTGAAGTAAGATAAACTTTTGTAAATTTAAGTATGATTTGAAATTTGAGCTGGTTTTTGAAGTTTAGTTTTTATATGTAGCATACGGTGCCCTAACCCAACCGCGGTCCCCCAGAAGGAGTGCTGCGAGGTGGTGATGTTCTGGCGCGTGCAGACGACGCTGCGCACCACGGCCAACGCGCTGCGCCAGCAGATCGGCAACCGCGAGGCCGCGCGCCTCGACCGCGAGCTGCGGGAGGTGCTGGACGAGGTACTGCTGCACACTTGCTCACTATCTCCCCAGCAGGGAGGTGCTGGACGAGGTACTGCTGCACACTTGCTCACTATCTCCCCAGCAGGGAGGTGCTGGACGAGGTACTGCCGCGCACTTGCCCACTATCGTCCCCAGCAGGGCAGGGAGGTGCTGGACGAGGTACCAGGCCTTTCTTCCCCACTGGTCACACTGGGTACTTGCTCGGAC
Source organism: Spicauda simplicius (assembly GCA_949699795.1). NCBI lineage: Eukaryota > Metazoa > Arthropoda > Insecta > Lepidoptera > Hesperiidae > Spicauda > Spicauda simplicius. Next base: position 12,324,547 of record OX453082.1, on the reverse strand, counting down.
CCCGCGATCGGTGGGGGCCCCCAATTCCTACTCAATTAACAATAGTCCAGTGTAATCAACGAAAAGAGAACATATTCCTAGACCACCGATGGAACTAGCTCTCATCTCAGCTAATTAGTGAATTAGTTCGCCTAAATAACAAACAATAACGTTTTATTATGGTCATAATCCTTACGTGCCCAGGGTCACTTTTAGATAAAAGACGGCCCAGGGTATAAATGCCCCGTCCCTGTAGCCTCGGGGTCAGAATAGGGCTACGGTATCCCCTGCCTGTCGTAAGAGGCGACTAAAAGGGGCTTCCGGGGTTGCAAACGGCTAGAGTGGGAGCTCGAACCGTTCGGTCAGGCAATCCCGAGAAGGACGGCGGTATGTGTAGTCGCATATCGTCGTAAAGACTAGACGGAGAGGTGGGCCCAGCCGCCCATCTGGGAGGAGCCGGATGGGGCAACGCGCTCAGAGGATTTCAGTTGCGATCATTTCAAGATCTCGGAGTCCTCTTTATAGCGCCGAGGACGGGGGAGTTTAGTGCGGTAAAAATCCCACATACCCACCCTGCGTCGCTCCCACGGCGTCGGGTACCTTTTGAAGGTTTCCCCCACCTCGAAAAAAACCACCATAGAAGCAACTAGTTCTCAGCTCAGCGAATTAGTGAATTAGTTTGCCTAAATAACAAACGATAACGCTTTATCCGGTCCAAATCCTTACGTATCCAGGACCACTTATAGGTAAAAGATGGCCCTGGGTATTACCGCCCACTTGTTCAGTATCATCCCCAGAAGGACTTCTGCGAGATGATGTTCTGACGCTTAGAATGCTCAATGACGTGTCACCCGACCTACTGTTACTTTTAAAGTGAAACTTCTAAACCTTCGGCCGCTCGTCAGTGAGCTCGGTTCATAAGTCCTGTCCTCCAATAACAGGAAGTCTAAGCCCCTTCGTATATACAAGGATTCATAAATCTTCGATTCTCGATTACTTTAGTCTCCAAGCGACCACAAGCATAAAAATCCATCAAGATTAGTACACAAGTCACGTCGCTTTGTGTACGAACCTCAATGGTCTGTATGGCGGTAGTCGCTTGGAAACTAAAGTCGTTGAGTATCAGGGACTTGCATAGCTTTGTGTAAGCCCCTTGCTTTAGTCTACTGGAGCAGCTCGGCTTAGCTCAATGCACCCGTGAGAATTGGCCGGGCAAGGAGGGGTTCCTCAGGGCACGTGGACCTTGCGCTAAGGGGCAACATCATCGCCTAACATGTTCATTAACATAGATGAAATACGACACGCAAATGTAGGACATTTATTGGTTAGCTCAAATAGAATTAGTAATAAGGTGAGAGTGAGACAAAAATATTATTAGAGAACGAAGAAGGGAGAACCAGTGTAGGTTAACCGCAGAGGTACCGCCACACTTATGTCTAGCGTGAAGCAGTTGTTACGCGAGCCGGGTGTGGCTGCCAGCGGCGGCGGGCGGAGTGCGCGGCGCGAGACTCCGCCTACGGCCTCGAGCTGCGAGGGCCTCGCGCCTCACAGACACAGGGGGCTCCCAAGACTTGGTGTTGGGTGGGGTGCCTTTTTTGGTCGTCAAATTGCAGATTGATTTTAATCTATATACATTTAGCGACCTTTTTTGTTTGTCGTTGGCAACTTTCAAATCGAGTTTAATTTCTTTACTTTTAATAACCTTATATTTTAGTAAATTAAACTTAACTTTAGGTCATGCGTCGCCATCGGTTGCCGGCACCCTTTCACATGAGGCGTCCATCATAGTCCTCACTCCAACGCATCTGTGATTGACTTCAGCTAAAACCTTTGTTCTGTATGAAACTACAGTTGTCCATGGGCGGGCAATTGCCACTTTTTCGTCAAGTGGTTTGCCTGGACTTCTACTTGCTACTTCAATTACTAAAAAAAAAAAATCCCAGCCTCTTATGTTTCGAGGTAATGTACGTTTTAAATATTAATTTATAACACCGAATATATTTTCAGATGGCAGCTGATCCAGATCTGAAAAAGAAACTGCTCTCTGGGAGAAGAGTTGAACTGGCAGAGGAACTTAGTAAGTCTGCATTTATAACGTTTATGGCACAGAGTACCGATTTAAAGAGACTTTAATAAGGTCGGCTAGAAACATAACTTATTAGCTTATTATTATATTGTGATGTGATAAAAGTTTTTTTAATGCAGAGTCTTCGATTTTGAACTTAATCTTTGAAAATAATAATTTAAAATATCGTTAAATACTTTTTGACTGTTTGTTGATCGACAAATGTTTTGTCACTGGCCGCCCAAACTTTTTTCTAAAATAAGACTTGTGACTGATAAAAGCATAAAAATCATGAACAAAACAAAGCCACTATATTAATTCGAAACATTTTTCATATTATAAAAATTTAACCTAAATTAAATTTATTCAGAAGTAAAATGCTTCCAAGCTACTTCGACCGAAATGTCCCACAAAAAGTTTTATGTTTGCAATTTCGAGGATTTTTTGAAAAATACATTTTTTTTGTTAATACATTTATTTATATAAGAATATAATTTACATATGTAACACGTGTTTTATTTTAAAAAATACAAAAATACATTTAAACATAAGTGTTAATAAAACGATTTATATAAAGATATTAGTTTAAATATAATTTGATAGAAATAAATGCTTTATAAATATTTTTCAGAACGAGTGAGACAAGTGCAAGAGAAGCTAGAAGAATTTATAGAAGCGTTGAATAAAGAGAAGTGATAGGTGTATATTGTAGCAATTATTTAGTTGTACGCTGTATATTGATGTACCTATGAGGATGTATTGTTGTTGCTAATTTAAAGGCTTGATCTAAGTTATATTTATAATAAAACGTTGAGGAAATATGCGCATTTTTATTAATGATTTTGATTTGCCCCTAATTAACTGAAGTTATCATTTATGCCACAATTTGACTAAATCCAATTAGTAGTTGCGTTAAAGAGTACAGTAATTCATCTATCCTTACAAACTTTTTCCTTTTTAATAGGGTAGGTAGTAAGAATTGTCTGACTTTTGAGTAATTGTTTTGACATGTACACTGTATACTAAAAACCAGAAGTATTTAAAAGTTCAGTTGCAACACAATAAATAGCTTGTAATAATTACTACATTTGATATACATCACACAATGAAAACAAAATCACCAAACTCAGAATTTCAGAAAATTTTGTATTTTGTTTTAAATACTCTAACGTAATCTATCGTCTAGCCCAGTGTTTTTCTATCTATGAGTCTCGGTCACAAATTCGGTTTAAAATCAAATAATAATGAAAACGAATATTTTTTTGTATGACTCAAATATTTCTTTTTAAATATACTTTAATGGTTGGGAGGTCGCGAAAAAATTATTGATTCCGGGGGTCACGAAAAAGATTAAAAGTGTTTTTAATCTTTTTCGTGGTCTAGCAAATTAAACAGAACATTTTGTACCAAGAAATGACGAACAACAGCTACCTTTAATAACGACGCGCTTACAATCCCAAAAATATTATTTAGACTAGACTCAAATTTCGAATCAGGTCCTTTTGTTCTCACCGTGCGTCATAAGCATTAATCTTTATCATACATTTAGTAAGAATAAATATTTTCGTACAAAAAGAACTTCATTTCTTCGCTTTTTGCTTCCTTCAACAATTTCAAGATCTCCTTTCTTTCCTCTTGCGGCCCGTCGTTGCAGCGCTTAGCGAATACGTGTTGTGCTAACAGCTGAGAGTCGCCCTCGCCTCCCATAAGACCCTTTACCAATGACAACACTAGCTTCGTTACACTATCATTATACTCGAAATATGTATTGAAATATCCCACAACACCTTCTCGGTAGAACTCTATGATCGATTTGAAATAATTCGTCACTAAATCCTGAATTTCTATGCCAATGTATTTGCCAAAAGTGAGCCCAACTGCTTTCACACATTCATCTTTAAGCTTTGGATCGTCAAATATCTCTGGCTTCTGTTTCAGAACTTGCCGTATCGATCTATAATACAATATTGTTAAATGCATCCATACGTACTTTTCGAAATATTTCTCCCGGGGCAAGATACGGCCCACTCGCTCTAAAATATGCTGAAACATTGGTATGCAAGACACATATTTGGTGTTTAAAAACACTTTAGTGTATTTCATGGCCAATAGAAAATCATCTAGATACTCGATTAATATAGATTTGTCTTTCAATTCTTGGGAAATCTTTTCTATTTTATCGAAAAATGGATCGCAAACATTTTTAATCTTGGCCTGCTGCTCTTCTTCACTTTGAGATATAAGTAAGTACTTAGCAATAACACGAAAATATAAGCATAAGCAGCTTTTCAAAAAATAATCCTTGGTTATAATATGTTCGTTAAGCTTGTCGCTTATAAAATCTAGTATGATATCATTTATAGAACTGTCTTCCACTTCGGTGAGCATATTTTCTATCTTACAAAGCATCGGCATTGCGTCCAATTCGTTGGCTCTGTGAAATACCTTAAATACAGTTGTCCAGTATTCAGCTTCTATATTTTTCTTCAAACCTAAATCACCAAGAATGAGACGTATATATTGTAATGACGTTTTAGTAAGATCGAGGTTTAGTATAACCGGTTGGATTTGTTTCCAAATGTTAGAATCAACAGCACCTTTATTTATATCGGTGAGCACAAACTTTAAAGCTACTGTAGGTCTTGCTTCGATAACAGTGCCAAGTACTTCAGGCAGAGCATCAATTCTTGGCGCAAGACGCAATGCTACTCGCATGGTTTTCTTCCATTTCAAAGACATCTGAATATACTTATCTACGTCTTTGTCGCTGCACACTAACACTTTATTCGAAATGAATTTTGATCCAACAGCACGCCACTCACTAACGTCTATGTCAATTACAGGTCTGGTGACGAAAGCGTTGGCTCTTAAAGCAGCGGCGAACTTCTTTTGTACAGTTTCTGCAGACTTATCGTCAGTTTTATTAATATAATCCAGCAACGATCTATTAGTGGCATTTAATAGAAATGCGAACGGACGTGCAAATGACTCACGACAGTTCTCACTAATAGCCCTCTCTATTGTGATAAGATGCTGACCCGCAAGTCCATCAATTTCCGAAAAATACAGAACTAACGTTCGTAGAAAACGATCGTGATTGGATTTCTGCTTCGACAACAAGGTGACAAAGCTTTCGCCGCCCGCTAATACTGTCACGTCATGTTTTAAAGCATTCATGTAAGCAGCATCGGTCTGGAGCATTTTAAATGACTCTGCAAGTAAATGTTTTCGGGCCACTCTCAATTGGTAAACACGCCGCAGTATAGTTTCGTCTTTACGCGCAGCAGTAATAAGCATTTCCTCCGCTCCGTGCACGCTATCAGCGCGAAGATTATAAGCTTTAAGTGTGTCCAAAAATAATTTCGGTTGATTTGCAGTTACCAAAAGGGCGGGCAATCGCTCTGCAATTTTTGATTTTTCCGCACCGTTGAGAGAATACTCGGTCAGATCAGAAAAATCAAGGAAATAAGCGTCAAGAACAGCTTGGGGACACATGGAACCAGCTAAAAGATGGCGCAGGATAGTTGCATGTAATATTTCACGCACTGTTGTTTTCACCCATTTTATCAAGAGCTCCCAAGTTTCATCCTGCAGCCGCCAGGCAAATGCGCGTTTTACCATCGATCGAGCAATTGCATCTCGCAGGTGTTCAACCTCGTTGCTGTGTCGATTCACTAAGAAATTTAATAATTGTTTCAACTTCGTTTCGTTGCTCCCAGCCTTGCTTACGAGAACGAGAATCATGCTCCTTCTGCCTTCGATTGTACTCTCAATTAACAATAGCTTTTTAAATTCAAAAAATACTTTATCAAAATTCATAAAACGATACCGATCGAAAAGTGTATCTAAAGTGGTTTTGCCACGCACGCTCTCCATCATACAATATGACGCGCCACACAGTGACCTTTTCATTATCTTGCGTTTCTTAAACATTAATGGGAAAACATTTTGTTCCTGCTCATATTCATATGGATCATGTTCTAAATCATTGAACGGGCTAGAAACTGTTTCACATAGTTGCGGGGGTTCGGGGGGTGCGTATGGCCAAGCGTCAACTTCGCTCCCAAAAGATTTATCAACAAAAATTTGCTTCTTAATCGCCTCCCTTTCCTCTACAGACAAACGTTTAAGAAACGGTTCTGCATTCTTATACTTAAATGACAAACCGAGATATTTTGCTCTTGCCAGTCTGAATACTATATCTTTTATTTCGTCCTTACTTAAAAATATAGCTAATGTTTTATTATGCAGGAAACATGCTGTATATAACTCTGGCTTGTTTAAATACCTACTTTTATAATTCTTCATAATATACTTAGTGATTGTTGGATTAAACGGTTTGAATAAACCTCTATCGAAATATTTTTCAATTAAGTCAAGGAAAAGATGGCCGTCAACTTTGAGAACTTTCATGATACTATTAAAGTACTGGCGTTTGTTTTTTATGTAACGAGAGTATGCCGACTTATTGTTTTGTAAGTCGTCGAAGTATAGTTTGGCCACTAGTGGGCATCCCTCGCACAGTATTCTCAAATGTTTTGGCGTTAATTTCTCTATCATGCTTCTAACTTGTTCTGTGATGATTTCCTTGGAGCAATGCCAAAGAAATTTAATGGCTACATCGAAATTACTTTTGTAGTATTCATAGAACTCTAGACATCTTGTGGGGTCCTTCAGGTTTAGTTCAATGAAGTTTTTCATTTTGTTGACTGCCGTTGTCATCATCTCTGGGTACAAGTGGCTTTCAAGATAAAGTGGGTTAATAATATGGCTATATTCAGGTTTCAGTAGCCACTGACATTTCAATGCTCTGTTGACATATAGCATGTCTTTATCCTTTAGATTTTTGATGATATAATCCACATCTTGATGCTTCGAGGCTAGGTCGATTTTGAAAATCCTATCAAGGGGACTTAATTCAGGTTGATCCAGTAACAATTGAAGAGGTATGTTTTTTTGGTGTGTGTTATTCACCATAGAGTTTAGGGAGTGATGTCTCTCTCCCAAAGTGTGACCAACCAAGGTCAAAGGTAAGATGTCGGCCATCTGCAACGTAAATTATAAGGGTATAATTACTGGTATGAGACAGAAATAATATGATATCAAACGAGATTTTGCTTACGGCTCTGCCCGCATGTGCCTCGTTTAAGAAGATTACGAATTTACTATGTGTTAATCCAAATCTTTGTAGACGTTATTAATATAAGTAAAGTATTAGCTTGTAACTGAGTAAACGAGCATCAAGATAAATGCTCATTACAATGTTCAAAATTAATAAGTCAAAATTATTACGTGTAAGTAATTATTACCATAAACATTTCAAGCGAGTATGTATCAATAAAGCAGAAGATAAAAAATCATTAAGTTAGCTTCATTCCTCATGCAAAGCAATCAAAATTGATAGGTATATTTTATTAAATACAAAAATATTAAAACAATCAAGTTAGTAATTACTTACGCGATAAATAAATAGCGTTAGGAACATATATTACTTCCAAAGGTAGTAACCAAACAATCTCATAAAAGCATTCTATAAGCATAGCATAGTTATGCTAAAACATAAATACAAAATTAGACATACCTTGTTTCCTAGTTCTATTGAGAATATAGTTAATTACTTATCTTCAAGCGATTAACTGAATGAATCATTATGTAGTTACTAATCTTGAAATTCACAGCTCAAGAAGCTACTACGGACTAGAAGCTTTCTGTGCATACTACTTTATAATATTAAACTCTGCACTTATTCTTGCACCGGCATATCAAAAATAGCCTGTTGTAGAAAAAACAGTATCAATACAAGAATGAGCAAAAACAGGAGTGACCTTGACGTACTTCGTAATCTTTAAGAATAGCAGCCTTTTGTTGCCATTTAATTTAAAAAATATGTATATTTCATTTTATATAATTAAATACCATGCCTGAAAAAATATATAAATATTTGTTTATGTGCTTTTAACGAAATCATGGTACGTAGTTATTTGTTTTTATAAGGCTGCATGTCTTAAATCCCTCTTTGAAATACCTAGTCAAAAAATATAAACAAATATCAGACATTTCGTACACAAATGACAATGTCATTATGACATTTACAGAGCAGCTCATATCGCAAGCGTTAACTTTTCATTTGAATTATTTGAGTTTATTACTTTAATTTTGCAACAAATTTAAAACCAAATTCAAGCCAGTGTTCAGTTACTTAAGAATAACGATGTTTTTCGATGATAAAATAGTATTATCTGCGTTGAAGTATATAAGCGGAGAAACCGCTCATGTTTGCAGGTTGTGCTTTGGTTCGACGGAGACTAAGGAAGTTGCTATGGATGATGGCGTTCAGGTGAAGACTCCGTATTGCGACGATACTGTTACAATCACAAATATGTTCCTTGAACTTGGAGTAAGTGTCGCATCTATATTATTATGCTTTACTACCCTTGCGGCTTTGTCCGCTTTGGTCACGTGTTCCACGGCAATGAATATCGCATCTATTATATTAAGTCATAAACTATCTCTGTGCAAAGTTTCACTGAAATCCGACTAGTAGTTTTTGTGTGAAAGACTAACGAACATCTGTCTCCTTACAAAGCTAAGCATTTATGTGCACACAATTATCGTCAATTCCACGAAGTGCAAATTCTATTAGGTCACTGACAAATTAATTTAGGGTAACTCAATACATACTTATGTAATCTTTATACAAATCATATTTGTGCTAATAAACATTTTTATTTTAGGTATCATCAGAGCCACATCTGCCGCAAGTCTTGTGTACCAACTGTGCCACAAATACAATTAATGGTTACTTATTTCGCAAACTTTTCCAATTCTCTATAAAAACTTGGAATAATGTTTTAATACGTCTTTCTGAGAGTTTATCACAGTCTGAAAAAATTAATTCTAATGTTAAAAGTATATATGTAATGATGAACAAAAATGATAACATATTGTTCACAAGCCGAAAAGTTTGCAGTAGTAGGAGTAAGAAAACTGCTCTGGCAAGAGTCAAAGATATTTTGAAGAGCAGACGTAACTACTCGAAAATAAAACAAATTAATGCAGATAATATTTGTGAAGAGTGCGGTAAAAAGTTCACCTCTCGCCTTTGTCTCATGAAACATTTAAAGCTCCACACAAACTTGGAGAACCGTTGCACAATGTGCCCCAAAAGTTTTCCAAGCAAATTTCAGTTACAGGACCACGCAGAGAGGGTGCACTACCCAAAAACATTACAGTGTCCAAAGTGCCCAAAAATGTTTAGTACTGAAAGAGTACTTAGAATTCATAAACGAATATCTCACATAACAGCTACATGTAAGATCTGTAAGGTTCAATTCCCATCAGTAACGGATATGCGAACACATCTGAATATCCACGAATCCAACAGTTGTCCAAGATGCAAGAAGAAATTCTCCACTAAATACACCTTTAAATGTCACATTAAGATATGCGGAGTCGAAGAAAAAAAGCCAAACTTCTTTTGCGATATATGCCACAAGGGTTATCGTGGTAAAAATGGCATACGGTCACATTTGAAGATTTTCCATGGCTTTGGGGAGGCATTGCCATGTAAATGGTGTGGAAAAAAGTTTGATGCTCTCAGCAAATTAAATAACCATATAGTAACACATACAAAAGAAAAGAATTTCCATTGTGATCAATGTGGTGGGAGATTTGTGTCTCAAGCAGCATTGGTGTATCATATAAGACTGCATACTGGGGAACGTCCATTTCCATGTGATTTGTGTAACGAGAGCTTTCTTTCTGCTTCTAGAAGGACTGAACATAAGAGGAGAAAGCATTTCGGACCCACTCAAGAGTGTAAGGTGTGCCATGCGAAGTTTGTGACTGGTAACCAATTGCGAAAACATGTACAACGACATTACAACCCGCATAGTAAATTGTATGTAAATGATGATGGCCCTTGACCCAGTGAGAAATTATGTAAAATTATGTGCATTATTAATTTTAATCTGAAACAGAGGCTCACTATATATAAGAATAAGTATACACTTGTTTATATTTGTCAATAGATTATAACCAATTTGCACTTGGCTAGCGCGGTGGTCTATGGCCTAAACTCCACATTCTGAGAGAAGACCCATGCCCAGCAGTGGGCTAACTATGTGTTGAAGAGGGATGATTAAACTTTGCACTTAAGTGGCATAAAATAAAAATCAAAGAACATAGCAAGACAAATCAGCAAAGCAATATCAGTTCAATTCAAAGGACATTTTATGCTTTTTAAAATTCAAAATTACATAATATATGGCTAGCCTTCATTGTTTGTGTATCGTAAATCATATACCTCGGGTGCTTCCAATATCAATATAGGCTTAATACAGTGAAATAAACAGACCAATTATTTTACCTCCCATACTTTTATTGTACATGTTCTTTCCTCATAATAAACAGTCTTAACTAGTCAAGATATTTTAATAATCTAAGCTTTAATATAAAGATACAATAAAAATATTACAAAATGGTGTTTAAAGTATACAATAAAATTTATGACTAAGCCCATTTTAATTAAATATTGCATGAAGCAGACAATTGTGTACAACCGGTGCGCGTTAACTGACGACTTGTGGGGAATGCAATACATCGCCAAATATTAACTTAACAGATGTTTCGCTATACGAAAAAGTCCTTTTTATATATTCAAATAGAAACATTGGAATATAATTAAACTATTGTTAACAGCTTCTTAGGCTAACCTTTATCTGACAATAGCTTTTATGTTTTACAATAATTTATGGTGGCATCATCAATCTCAGGCGTCATGTTTTCGTGCAGTCTGTGGTCACAACCGAGTGAACTCTGGTATGTTAAAATATTTCAATTTATAATTTACATACAGAAATACAAAAAGAACACCCATTTTCACTTTATAAGTAATTGCAATACATTTGCAACTGTTTATAAAGTATAAATGGACCAAATCACCATTCCGAGCACCCAATAGTAAGTGACAATAGCCATCCATAGACATCTATAACCAACCCTGAATAGAATCAGAGTCCTACTTGAGGTTGACCACAAATATGTTGCTACTGTGGACTAAGTTGGAACACCTCATATATTACAGATCCCTTTACACATTATTAAAGCGACATACAGTGCAGCAGTGATAGCCTAATGATTGAAACAAGCCCTCTCGATCGGGAGGTCCGAGGTTGAAACCCAAGCACGCACCACTGATTTATGTGCATATTAGAAATTAATTATCACTGCTTTTCGGTGAAAGAAAACATCGTGAGGAGACCTACACACCCGAGTTCTTAAAAAAAAATGGATGGAAGAGAAAGCCACGTACAGCAGCATTTAAATAATTTAGTAATTGGTGTGGCATTGGTACCATTGATTTGAACCACAATGGTGTTCCATAAAGTCTCTAGTATAACACCAAGTTCAATGTAAACCTTAATTATCTTGTACTAATAGTGTCATTTTGTTATTTCAACTTTTATTCTCATATTCTGTTCTCCCGGCATGTTTGGTGGGATCATGTTCCTGCCGTAGTAAAGTTTGCTGCTTGGGTCATGATGCCTGCTGATGTGTTGTTTTAGGAAATGACTGGTGACAAATTTTCTAGAGCATATTTCACACATCAATGTAGGACCTACATGTCTAAACTTTATGTGTTCAGCTCTTGCAGAAGCATTTACAAATGTCTCGTGACAGATTTTGCAGCTGTAAGGCTTTTCGCCTGTATGTCTTCTTGTATGATACAATAGAGCTTCCTTAGTAACAAACCTATTATTGCAAATATCACATTTAAAGTTTTTCTCACCAGAATGTTTTATCATGTGGATTTTTAAGTAACTAGGTGCTGTAAATTCCTTTCCACATTCAGGACAAACATGAGGCTTTGCATTCTCATGAGCAAATCGAATGTGAACCCTCAGCCCACCAGGTGTGCTGTAGGACTTTTCACACTTTTCACAGGTGTAGTTTCTTTCATAATCACTTCTAACAGGATGTGGGTCTATCTTATCCACGAGACACAATTTAACATGACGTACAAAGTATTCCTTTGTTGTGTACATTTTCCCACATTTAGGACATGTATTCTTAGTTGAGTGTTTCGATTCATGAATATGCAACTTATCTAAGCCTCTGAAAGATTTACCACATTCCTTGCAGACATGGATATTATGGGCCCTGTTCTGATGCTTTCGCAAACTTTCTTCTGAGTTCAAGAATTGTGGACACTCGGAACATTTGAATGTATGATGAGATGTAACATGCAGACGTAACTCTGGATGAGATCGAAAAACATCAAAACATTGTTCACAAGTGAAGTTCCCATGTAGTTTCATATTATGAGCATTTAGCTTTACATATGTTTCAAAATAAGTGTTACATTCTCCGCATTCGAATTCATATTCATCAGTGTTCGTTTTGTTTGGATCATTGTTAACAATAATATAATTTGTTTCTAAATCCTCAATATTAATATATATAGCTTGATCATCATTACTGGATAACATGTCTATGTCACTGGATAACATGTTAGTAATATTATCAAAAATCTTATTCAGAATTTCAGTTGAACTTTTAGATACTTCGAGGAACTTTCTGGCTTGTATTGCATTTTCTGCGCAGCTTATACACACAGCTTCTAGCCCAGGAATGTTACTCATCTAAAACAGATGGAACAAATATAATTATATTACATACATTTAGTAGTAGAGAACTTTATTTTATAGTAGGCTTCAATGCAAAGTGCAACAATAATATTGACTATGATAATAAAAAAATATAAAAAACGCCAAGAATCAGACACATACTTTTAAACTGCTCTGCTAGTTCCCTTGCGATGGACTATGGGTGGAACGAGCATTACATGTGATTATAAGTTGTCACTGCCACCCATCAACATATTAAATCAAAGAGTAATCTGTAGTCAAAGCGTGCACGCATCGCTACCTCTGATGACTAAAACTGATTACCTCAGAACCAGCACATAACACTACTGTAGCAAAAATGCCCCCCGAGTCGAACTACAAAGAGTTCCACTATGAAGTATTATCATGAAATATATATCCTTACTCATCATTGTCTATCAACATAATAATTATATATAACATCGCTCTCTACTCACGTCTTCGTCCAGCAATTTATTAATTATTTCGGATAACGACGTAAACTCCTCAGTTTTTTTATCGAGACATATCAAATCGTCTAGACGCACGTACTCATTTTTAATATTTTTCAGACATAACCTACAATTGCTGTAGCGTTTTGCGTTTAAAATATTACATATAAGAATATTAAGCTCGGTTTGATCAATCATCGTAATTGTTAAAGTATAAAAGTAAGTAAAAAATAAACTTCAATCTAATCAAAATATACGCGGGCTTTCACAAATTTTCGTTCAACAATTTCACACACGTATTCTTGTTATGAACGCCATGTCAAATTGTCACGATCAAAATGGCGATAAATGAAAATTAAATATTAATAACGATTATTATCATTTTAAGGGTGTTTCTTTATACATTAGAGCTAATATGGTAAATAATAATATTTTTGATTAAAAGAATTTTAATTCTAAACTAAAATTATTCAATTTAATTTCAAATCAAGCGGACATCGCAACCATAGAGAAACTGCCATTTAAGACCCGAATACCGCACTTACACATGAGTGCTTGTGTTTCGCGTCGCTCTTCCATAAACTGTTCTATGAGATATTCGTCCGAGCACGAGTGACCGTTGATACGTTTGCAATTATGTACACAATATTTCGCCTCGTCAGTCGATATTTTTGACTGTATTCTCTTTCTTACTTGCGCGAATGTGTAGATGAGGTATTAAGTTTTGTCCGTAAGAGGGGTTTCTTTGTTGGAATATTGTAAAGTTAGTATGGACGGAGTGACTTACATTTGAGGGCTGCTGGATAATCCTGTATGGATTTAGAAAAGACTTTATATGACTCTTATTTTTATTTCTTCATTCAAATGTATAGGGCTTTAAATGATTTGATAAAATCCCTCTCAATTCAATTAAGATTCCTCCATAAATAATTCTGGATCCACTTCTGTACTCGAGTGTCGCATTTTATCATAAACATTAACGTAACGTGGTAGAAACAGTATTGTTTCAACGAGTGTTTATCCTTTAATTTACTGACAGATTGTTTGAATTAAAATGCCATCATCAAATTAATCAGTATTTTTATTTTACAATTATTTTCTTATAAACACATTCACATTACAAGTTTAAAACTACCAAAACCAATTATCCATTCCCAATAAACGTTTCTTGGCAAACATTTTCCCGACAACATTTCCAAAGACATTGCTAGCATCACTGACCACTTGTCCTAAGTCGAGCGGAAAATCTAGAAAAGGGACATACATGTAATCGTCACTAAACATTATTATTACTTATTAATAAAAAACTTTAGCCAGTGGCGAAGCGTGGGTTCACTTCCGTTGAAGTAGAATTTTCCGTCCACTCAGATTTTTGTCGAAGAAAAAAAGACGTGGGCAACCCTACTTACTTTTGACACCTGTTTCTGAAAATTGCCCTGCATAGGGTGCCTGGCAATTTTGGCGCGACTGACTTTGGCTTAATAATAAGACGCAATTGTAGACGAACTTATGGCTGTGCTTATACCAAACATTATTATTGTCATTCACGGAGAGTTGACGAGCGTAATACAGTTTCCTACTCTTCAATTAATATTAAATTTTTGTTCATAATAAACCGAAAATGTGCCGGTGGTTCTTCTTACACTCAGCGGGCTATAGTGTGTATGGTGTAAATGCAGCCTTATACAACTATACAATTTATATAAATGCAATGATTGTAACAAACCATTTGACACATTTCTTTCTTCTTCTGGCTCTAATGGTATACTTTCACTTACTTTTACTTTTCCAAGGAACTGAAACAGATATAACAATAAAAATATATTGATAGATGTCTTTATATTTACTATATACAATGAATATATCGCAAATTGCGAAATATTTATAGTTACACATGTACATAAAAACATTACATGTTACACAATACAGAAGCTTACCGTAATCACAAAAAATCCACAAACAATAAACGTGTAAGGAAATACCATTTTGAACTTATAAGATTTTCAAGCCAAACTTTCAGATAATTTTACCACATAATTTTAAATCGAACAAAAATCGCGCTTTTGTGCACAGAAATGTTCTTACCAATTCTGACAGATAAATACTACAATTAAGACGAAATAGTCTATGACTTTGAAGAAACCTGTGGTTCAAAATATTGACATTTTTATAATAACTTAATTAAGAAGTAAGGGTGAATTAATACAAAATTAGATACAATATGCATGAATTTAGCTGAAGAATTGACTGTAGTAATAATAGACTAAATTATATAAATCATAACACATTTTCTTAAAAAAACGGGATTGTGGTGGTAACATTACAAAATCTGTGAGATTGTGATGAACCCTTTATCTGATAGCTGTCTCTTTCACTCCTTCGATAGCAAGCAAAATGGCTGCAACTCGTTGGACTGCGACAGACGTCCTGTGAAATATGTGTTAAGTCGAGCGGTCATCATTGTAAATAAACATTATTGTGCAAGTGCCGCGTTGCCGCGTACCTCGCAGTGCCCTGTGTCAGTGCATGCTGTGTTCACAATAGTGTTAACATTGTGTTTACCTCGATACAAAAAGGAGGTTTTGTGAGTGTTTTGTGTCTTGTTTTCGCGAAAAACATCCCCCAGCCATCTGTTTTGGATTTATGTTAACTTGACTACGGTAAGTGTGAGCGACGCCGCCCTGTTTCATTCTTAAAAGTAACTTTAAAATAGTTTTGTTTTTGTGAATGCGTGTAAATACTTTTGTGAATTCGTAAAGTTTTGACAGGTCGCTTCGTCACGCTCCTTTTCGCGTGTTTCACGTACGCGCGAGCGAGATAGATGTTAGGTATGCGGAGTTGTGTCACTCCCTATCCGTAAAGGAAAGTATGCCGCGTATTATTGTTTTGGTAAGCGAGTTATTACGAAATTATAGATTCGTAGACTGTGCGAGGTGTCGGTAGTCCGATGGCGAGTAGTCTGACCGAAGTTAGACCGTGACATAAGGCGCGTAGGTAGGCTAGGTAGCTTTCGTGACTCGTGACATCATTTTAGCGTATTTTAGGATTGATTAGACTTATTTTCACTAGTCTAAGCTTGGCACACGTGTGTCGCGAGACGATGACAAATCAGCGCCTAGGACGGTTACACGCCTATAGCGCCCAAACTAAATTAATAATGCTGTTATCACAGGATGTAAGTAGATTAGGTCAGCCCTACACTGTGTGACAAAGAATTACCTCATGTACTAATATAACTCAAGTTTGGTCAAATTATTGTTTAGGATCAAAAATTTCAATGTTATCATTATTTGTACTTATAAAAGTTTTCTCTAATAAAGTCGCACACAAGTAGAGATTTTTTGCAAGATTGATATACATACTTCTATATAACAATTTATCTTAGTATGAATGTTTAGCTAGCAGATTATATACCATATGAATTATTTTGGAATGTTCAATAACTTTGTTCATTTCAAACTTTGTCCATCTAAAACCTTAGACCAGAAGTTCCCAACTCGCATCTCATAACCGCCTTGTGATACCCAAACCTCTTAAAACCAAAATTTTACTGTCAACTATTTTTTGCCATCAAATTCCAGACACCGAATCCTAAAGCAGCTTGCCCAGTATTACTTTAGGAAGTCACTAAGCAGCTCAATTTTTACTTTTTCTTCAGTTCATGCCTTAGACTTTAAGTAAAAAGTTATGTGTGTCAGTAGTAGAAGCCAGTGGTTTAGTAACTAGGATACATCTGATATCATCATAATAATAAATGTGTTGAGCAATGCTTTAAATAACCTTTTCATCCTTATTATTACACAATACCTTAAGTATGGAATAGTATTTCATGCTCTCCACTGTTTCTAATTTGTTTCGACTGTGTAATTTGTATTTGTTTGTATCTTCCTTATATCAAACTACAAACCTGAACATAACAAAGAAAGTTATCTCTTTAATTATACTGTATAAAGCTCAAAATATGAATGTGGTTAAGTCTTGAAGAAGTCTAATAAGTATCATGTGAACAGTGAAAAACTTTGGCATACCTAAATTTATGAGAGTTCTTCATAAACATTGATGTGAAGTCATGTCGTGAACATGTCGAAGTCTACCGATGTTTACTTAGATTGCAATCTAAATGATCTTACTAACTACTAACCCTCTTTATTCTTAGATAAGAATCTGAGCACAATTATTCTGCAGTTATAATAGGTTGACTATAAAATGTGATATTGCTGACTGTATCTGTTTATTTTTATAGTAAAATTCGGACAAATGGTTGATTAATGCATCCTTACCAAAATAGTAGTAAGTACTTAGGTCCTTTATTTCTTTTAAGCATCAAGAAATCTATCCCAGGTGTTTTGCTATAGAGAAAAAGCAGCGAAAGTAATTCCAAATCACCTTTAAATGAAATATTATGTGTATTGACAACTCAAGCTGAAGGAGCTAATACAAACCACACTATCCTATTACTTGCGCTACATGCATATTTTTAAAGCATTTGTATGCTTATGATTTATTATGACCCAATTGTTCAGTTGGAAAATAGCACTAAAACTTTGATTTCTAATAATCTCTATAATAAATAAATTTTAATTTTTAATAACATGAAGAGCACATAAATGAATGCATGTTATCATAACCAATTCCAATTGCTTAAATTGATCCTGTGACGAACGGAAATTCTTATAATAATATGTCATTTGAGTTCTGTAACTCCAGTTTGCCATTCTTAGTATGTATTTAGTTATTAATTAATGGAAGATCCACATAGCAGAGCAGTCAATACAATGTTTTAACATGTACTTAGCGGGTCCAGGGTTTGTTCCCCAGGTATACAGAAATCCAAATAATGTGTTTTTATTTCTTTTGGCTCTGGGCTTGTGTACTTATCAATAACATTCAAACTATAAGAAATATATGAAAGAGTAGAAAGATTTAATTTACTATAGAAAATTACATTCAATGGACCGATAAGTAGTTCATTGAAGACACAAATTAAACCTTACAAGTGAATGTTCAATACATTATTTGACAATACTGAATGTAAAGTTGATTAATAAGATGTACATACAAGCATTGTCCAATGAATGAGTTATGTAAATGTCTCCCTAATGAATGTTCTTGTTTCATTAGTGCGCTCTGATTTTGCAATTGTCTTTACATCTTATACACTGAGTAAGGGAATGAGACGTAGTTATTGGTTACTAGCATTTCACAGCATTCAATGCTACATTAACTATGAAGATTCTTTCTTTGTGAAATGAATAAAATAAATATCTTGTTTACTCAAGATTTGCTGCAACCAAGCACTATTACATATTTATAGGCAGATGCCGAGAAGGCAGATGCTACCCTCACTTGTCTATGTTAATAGATTACGAAGTATTAAACTGAACGGTGTTAATCATGAAATGTACGCAAGTTTCCCATCATCCACCGAAATATTAATTTATATGTAGGTTTTTTGGGTCAGGAATTCTCACGGGCATCCTCAGGTTCCTCTCAAAGTTCTGTCTGATTATCACAATTCTCTGAAACCAATAAACAGATTGACAATCTGATTATTACTTTCAGAAAACATAAAATACATATACAAAAACTGAAAGAACTATGATAAAAAACATTGAATTATTGTGTTACAAATAATCATATGCAACAAATACTACACAAGTACAAGTAAATGAGCAGGTTCATTGCTGTCTGGTATTTTAAACAAAGGCCATTTTTCAAGCTGTAAGTTCAATATAGGTATTTGGATTTAGCAGGTTGTCAGATCAAGCGCAGCGAATTTTTAATATAAAAATAGATTACTTTCCAGGCAGTTAAGTAGGTTATTTTTTACTACTGAAAATTGTAAAAAGAACGTGCAACGGACTGCTCACGGGGAAAACCCCGTTTGTGACTCTTTAATGTATTTTTTTATGTCACTAAAACAGTAAATTGTCGTCTACAGATATGTAGAAGTAACACTGTTTAAACGAGAGCCATTTAAGTTATAAAACAGTTACCACACCCTTACAGAAGTATGGTAGTGGTAGGCGTCGTACAATTTTTATTTGCCTGCGTTAAAAAGAGTGTAACTTAAGGTACAACAAACCTATCTGGGTTGATTACAGATGTCTTATAATCGGCATTGGCCACGATAGTTATCAGGCGGACTGTATGCTCGTTCACTATTTCGATAGACTAAAAAATGACCAACCTCAGAAGGGGGTTAAATGTTTATATTGTTTTGTATTTGAGTCTTCGATTCTGAAGTTCGAGCAACGGCTAGTATGCAACACGTCTTCGACTTACGAGACTACATAGACACCCATTCTGAGGTCCGTAATAGTGATTATTGCGCAAACCGGTCACGTGCACGTTATAATTGTGACTGTTTACTGCAACAGGTGTAACGAGCGACCTTGCTTTGTGCGATGCCTTCGAAGCCTTTCTATTGTTGATTTTGAATGGCCTCATCACTGCGCTTAGACACTGAGACTAGATCAAATCGATACTGACGGGTGATTTGATCGCCTTTCTTTTTTTTGGTTTTGTTAAAAAAAAATAGCGGTATCTTTAAGCCTTTTCTTTGATATACTTGGGTCAGCTTATGGAAATACATAATGTATCGTATTCAAAAATAATTTATTGGGCAGTTTTAGTTTTATAAGCGGACTAGGTCGTTCCCACGGGTTACCCCAATTTCGGTCACGTCTATCACAGTAATGAGTATCCTATGTGGTAATCTAGGTTATAAACTGTGTGTATGCCAAGTTTTAGCTATATTCGAGTGTTTTTTAAAACCGTAAAAGAGTAACAAACACACATACATTCTCACAAAATTTCGCATTTAGGTAAAAAATTAATAAGATTGGTTAATTTTCTTGCCTCCTATCGAATGTTTAACTGCTGTAGATGGAATTCATAATTCATGTACAAAGGCACGAATCCTTATTGTTCAAAAAAGTAAAATCTATTAGAAAAGTCAGCTAATATCGAACCTGGGACCAGATGGATAGTCATAGACATAACACAAATACGCGAGAATAATAGACATATAGTCAAATATCGTAAACCTTCACCAAGTTGCGGCATGATGTCACTTGCATTAATATGAAGTCACCATCAAAAGCGCCATTAGAGCGTTGCCAACATGCTTCGGGCACTTTGAAACTATTTGTTATATCACCAAAATAAATACCGTTACGTCGGTACCCGTTCGGTGTGCTCGTTTTTTGCGGTTTTAAGGAAATAAAGATGATATGGGTTATGTTTTGAAGTTTGAGTGTTTTGTTATAATGTCGAAGTAGCAAACGAGCATGCAGTCTACCTGATGGTAAGTGGTCACTGCCGCCCGTGGACATTTGTAATCAACTTCATATAGAACATAGGTTTTATCTGAAGTCAGTCACATCCGTTGCTACTCCCGAGGACTAGGATGGTCGCCTCGTATAAAGTGTGCCGGCAACCACACCTTTCCATCGAAACGCAAGGAATGCTTTACGTTAGAAATAGATGTGGCGGTGGTACCTCCCTCGTCGAACTACACTCGTTGTACCACCTTTTTATGATACGGTTAAAGTATTTGCTACTTCATGCCGTCCTAGATGTCAATTCAAAAAGTTGTTTTTAATATATTATCTTACAATAATATATAGTTATATATAATAATAAAGAATGTTAACCTTTAAAAAAATGAATACCTAATTGTCTACGCTATCGTATTGGGTGCTACCTGTAATGATAGACGTAAGTCTGTATAAATAAATAAATAACTAAAACAAGTCACATCTCAGTTACTCCAAATGCGAATAGTAAACACTGGATGGTAGTGAGCGCGTTATCAGTGAGCCATGCTGCCGCCGGGGGTGTATGTTACAGCTATTGTCTTCCAAGTGTGACGAGATCGATATAATGTAACGTCATATGTAAGTTAGTCTTATGTAAGTAACACAGAAGCATGGGAATATAGTATATCATTTTATGTTGCTTAGGTATTTTTATTTATTTAAGTAGCAAGTGATCATGCAGTTCAATTGTTTTATACCTGACTGAAATAGCAAACGAGCATGCAGTCCACCTGATGGTAAGTAGTCACTGCCGCCCACGGATATGTCCATTATGTAATCAACTTAATACAGAACATGGGTTCTATCTGAAATCAATCACAGATGCGTTGCTACTCCCGAGGACTATGATGGTCGCCTCTGATAAAAGTGTGCTGGCAACCACACCCTTCCATCGAAACGCAAGAAATGCTTCACGCTAGAAATAGTTGATGGTAAGTGGCTACTGTCGTCCATGAACATCTATAATTAATCCTAGATTATCGGAGGTTGCGGATGCGTACTTCATATCACACTCTTAGAACAAAACACAATACTTAAGTAGGTAGTATAATTTATTACTCAACGCTGTCGATATAAGGCTGAAATAGGTGTGACTGTCTTGCCTCCGGAGTCGGACTGTTAAGGCTTTTACAACCCACAAAGCTTTACTGGAGCTAACTTTTGTTACCCATGTAAAAACAAGATGGCAAATAAAAAAAATAAAAAAAAAGATATACCTACAAAGAAAAAAGACAAACCCACTGAGTTTCTTGCCGGATCTTCTCAGTTGAGGTCGTGTTCCGATCCGGTGGTAGTGTAAAAAAATATATATATAATGTAACTGACAATTTGTAAGCGCCCCCGAAGGCCTATGCAAAATAAAGACATTTCATTTCATTTACTAAACACCTGTATTTTAATATGTAACTGTTACATATGACGTGATATGTAGGTTTGAATTGACCACCTTTCACG
The DNA here is from genome assembly GCA_949699795.1 of Spicauda simplicius. Taxonomy (NCBI): domain Eukaryota; kingdom Metazoa; phylum Arthropoda; class Insecta; order Lepidoptera; family Hesperiidae; genus Spicauda; species Spicauda simplicius. The sequence continues at coordinate 12,302,628 of OX453082.1, read as the reverse complement.
CAACTGGGTCGAAATATCGGCATTAAAGTAAACAAAAATAGAGTATCGCGGGTATCCAGGACATAAAAGGACCAATTCTCCGTCAATGTCTGTCTAAAATTATATAAATATACAAGGAATCGTTCAAGTAATACGTAACGCAATTTTTGAAAATTTTCGATCACCCCTTTCCTTCCACGTATCGCATCGTAATATTTGACAGGACTCTTAGTTCCCCTCAAATTGCGTTACGTATTACTTGAACGCTCCATAGATAAATGTATTTTTACTATAACATATGCATGTATGCGTGTACACGTGCATACGTGTAATACATGTAATGTCGTAAACAAGTGAAAAAACGTCTCGATTTTAATTGACGTGTGAGTGACACTCGCTCCGTTCGTACACTCTAAAATATGTTTACTCGGTCATTTTGTTGTTTCCTATTATTTTGTAAAAGTTGCATCGGTGAATTGTGTTGAAATATCACATGTATAAACAAGACATTCTTAAAAAAAACGCAGCAACGCTAATAGTGAATGTTGGAAAAGCACGAATAGGTGTGATGGTGGTGCATTCAAAATCTAAAACCTATATAAAATTCTCGTGTCACAGTTTTTGTTGCCAAACTCCTCCGAAACGGCTTGACCGATTTTTACCATATTTTATATGCTAATTCAGTAGGTCTGAGAATCGGCCAAAGTCTATTCTTCATACCCCATAAGTGTTGTCCGCCCTTAACATTTTATTTTATTTTTGAAGTGAAACTTCTTTGGGCGCATGAGGGTAAAATTTTTACAGATGAAACGTCACGCCGGTATGCAACGGAAGTGTCGGAAAAGAGAGAGAGAGAGTGATCGAGACCGATTGAGAGAGAGTAAGACAGGGCGAACGTAGCATGAGCAACTAGCCGTGGAGTGAGAGTAGGGAGCAAGTGAGTGAGAAAGATTGAGAGAAAAAGTGAGACAGAGCGAACGTCGTATCACGCCTTTTTCCCTTCCTCTTAATCTTGGAAATTTAAAGTTTTAGATTTGTATAAATATAAACAAGATTTATAAATTAGTTCGCCAAAGAAGTTTCACTTCTGACATGTGTACTTTGTACGCACGCATGTTTTTTATATGGCAAAACAACGTTTGTCGGGACAGCTAGTATAAATATATTTATGATTTGTGTACACTATCTATATACTTACTTATAGCGTAACGCGAAATATTATTAATGTCCTCTCGCTCGTTCTTACGCGTCTCGGGGTAGACAACAAAAGTAGCAATAATCCTTTCCATCTATTATTGAAACAAGAAATACCATAAGGTGTCATCTAAGTTAACGCATATTAACAATACAATCGAGATGTTTATTCAGGCAAGGTCTAGATTTCTGTAACATTGAACATCCGCAAGGTTGCAAGCATTACGTATATGCGTGCGTGCGGTCCTAATCGCATGAATGCGTGCCCCCATTTCGCAATGTGAGGGAAAGTAGATGCGTGATAGATAGAAGAGGTTAAATAGGTCTTATTCCTAAAAAAAAACGCTTTCTACACTCATAGCCCCACAGTAGGTTCGCCTGTGTCGTGGGTGCCACAGACATAAACAAACACAAATACACAAACACCCAGACCTAAACTAATATTTAAATTCACCATTCAGATATCTGTCTGGCCGGGAATCGAACCCAGAACCCACTGCGTGTCAGATCGGTATGGTAACCGCACCGCCACGCGGATCGTCATACTTAGTAATTTAATTGCTTTGATGCTTAAACTAAGCACAAATATAGAGATGCTTTCCACGTTTCTAAAGCCACAGACGAATCACAATATACGACAATACGTCTTACATAAAAGCTTTTTTTAAACAAAACATATAATACTTACTTAGGTACTTTTTGCCACAAAAAAGTAAAAAACCAATTCATAGAATTGTTGTTTTAATATAACCTATTTCGCTGGTTCACGAAGATGTGATTGTAGTTAGCATGACCCCCGCCTCAGGAAGGCGGAATGACAAAGCATTTATTTTTTAACGAGAAGAAGTAATCGCAATAAAACTAATGAACACACTCATATATATACGATATTATTTCTTCTTTTGGGTTTTTCTTATTGGGTTTCGGTGAATTTTGCCCTTGGCCCCATTAACAAAACTGTAGTTCTAAATGCACGTGACTGACAAGAACAGACGTCCTGTCTATATGTCAATTTAAGATCAATAGACAGATGGATGGACAAACACTTTTATATGTTCACAAATTCGTTATCTAGCTACCTGTGCTGTTTTATTGCAAACGTTTTACGTTTCTAACATAATTGAGTTAGTGACCTTGATATACCTATTTACATTTAAGGTAGGTACTTTAAGACTTGCTCCACCAATTCGCGCTTGGCCAGCGCGGTGGACTATGGCCTATAACTCTCATTCTGAGAGAAGACCCGTGCCCAGCAGTGCCCAACAATAATGGATTGACGAGACTTAAAGATAGTTCAAGTAAAGTTTTTGCTCTATCGAATTAACACATTAGTTCCATCCGGTCATCCATATACCTATTCGTACCGTACGTATTATTAACGTATACGGAAAACTAGAGATATTAAGCGATATCTCATTGTTCAGCTGAAACAAAGACATTAACGCAGCACCCAGCACAATGAAATCGTTGAAAAGACAATAGCAACAAATTGAATGTGATACAAAACGGTAAAGTCACCCACTTAGCGTTAGAGAAACTCGAGTTTCCGTATTGCCCTTCACGGGGCGTACACACGTTGGGAGTGCCCGCTCTCATCGGCTGCGAATCGGTACTGCTTGTGGCTTTTTTACGATAGCAGTAGCAAACAAGCATACAGGTCATCTGATGATAAGCGGTTATTGCTCATGGACATCCGCAAGCAGCTTCTATATAGAGTACTACCTTATTCTCGAGGATTCACCCGCTTTGGTCATACTACGGTATTGAGTATCGGAGTACGGTATTTGCGTGTAAGGGTAACAAATAACATTTATAACATTAAGTAGTAGGGATAGGGATAACATAACATCTATCTGAAGTCTACAAATGCGTTGCAACTTCTAAGGACTAGGGTAGCTTCATATAAAAGTGTACCGGCAACCACATCCAGCATCCATCTTTTATAGGTTTTACACAGTTCAGGCTAATATCAGAAAATGCTATATCAAGTCACTTCTTTCTGATAAGATAAGCAAAGTTGAAATAGAGAAAGAGTTTATGTTCATTAAACCGTGCGTTTATAAAAGAGACATAAAGTTGATGTTTATTCTTTACTAACAAGAAATCGTCACGTTTTATTCATTAGACTAGGTTATTAGTCTTAGGTAGTTTGTTATTAATAGTAGTTAGATTTGAATCTTTACGCTGTTTTCCAAAATTTTAAGTTCGATCTCTTTTGTTCTCACTGCGGCAAACTTATTTACTTATATCAGCGTTGCTGATACAAATTTGCTTGAACTAAAATAGAATGCATTACTAACGCTAATACTTAAAAGAAAGTTTCTGTTTAATGCCACTCATACGTTCGGTAGCTGTTGTAGTGCAGTTTACATGGTCAATCGGCTCCGGTTCGATATGAATAAAATATTCCATGTCTCGATCCTTTGATTTGAGTGTCAACGCCGTATGAATAGATAATTAATGAGCGATCAATCTATAGTGCCGATAGAAAGTAGTAAGTACCTTAGGTTAGGTATTCCTGGGGCGTTATGACATGGGGCTCTTACAAGCGAGTGTATATTATTCGCAGATGACACGACTTTAATTGTGAAAGACAGAAACAGGACAATGCTAAAAAATAAAATAATAAATTCCTTAGATGAAATAACAACATGGTTAAAAAATAACAACTTAACATTGAACGTAAACAAAAGTAAAATTATAAACTTTAACACGAATAGGACATATACAGATAACATTGACATAATATATAATGGGAAACAAATTGACGAAGTACATCATACTAAATTCCTAGGTATAATAATTGATAAGAATCTTACATGGAAATTTCACATTGACCACATCTGCAGCAAGTTAGATCGATTTATTTTCGCTCTTAGAAGAATTAGGTACACAGTATCAGAGCAAGCCGCATGGTGCGCTTACCACGGATATGTGTCATCGGTACTGAGTTACGGTTTGATTATTTGGGGTAATTCTTCATACGCAATACAAGCTTTTAGAGTTCAAAAAAAATGTATTCGCGCTATATGTAATGCACACTGGATGGACAGTTGCCGGCCGCTATTTAAGAAATATAAAATATTAACTTTGCCCTCATTGTACATTAGGGATATCTGCTTATTAGTGCATCGATATCCTGAATACTTTAAAAAAGTGTCAGACTATTCCACTAGAACCATAAGATATCCAAACAAGTTGCTAATTCCTAATTGTGCACTGCAAATCTATAAAAAAAACGCTTATTTTATGGCGATAAAAATGTATAATAAATTACCAGATTCAATAAAACACTTGACATATAACGAGTTTAAAAAAAAGTTGACATCGTGGATTTTAGATAAATGTTTTTATTGTATTAATGATTATTTAGAATTAAGATATATTGACATAAAAATTTGAATTGACTATTACATATAGATTGCATTTATTAAATTGATTTAGTATTCATATTATTGATTATAGTAACGTTATGAATTGTATTATGTTCAATTGCGAAAAAAATGCCTATTTAAATTAGAATTTATGACATTTGCATGCCTTTAAGGTAGAATAAGAGGATGTGTAATTAATATATAAGACCGCTATGTACCTTATTTATATGCAAATAAAGACTATTGATTGATTGATTGATTGATTGATTGAAAAAAGATGCGAAAAGAACTCTCCTTCAAAGCCGGCAATACATTGGCGACTCCTCTGATGTTGCAAACGTCTATAGGCGACGCTGACTACTTTCCATCAGGTAGCCCGTCTGCCTTATAGTTAGGTTTAAGAATATAAAAGACACTTTCCGTTAAGTCTGCGGACTCTCCTAGCGCGTATGCGTGTGGGATTGTACTCTGTGCGTGCGCTAGCAGTTCGGACCTCCGAAAACGGTCGCACTGCTCGCCTTTCGTTTTTAACCCGTGGTATATCAAGGGCTCTGTGATTGAGTAAAAATCGGTTGTGACGGCAATTCTAGACAGGTCAGAATTAAGTCTAAAGACGGCTTTAGGTGTAATGTCTGACCAGATGGTCAGGAAATATTCGTTGTAAGCGTAAGTAATTGATGTACGGTATAAACGTCAGGGTTATGCGATAAAATAAATGTATGTATAAACTTATCTGATCTAATTACGTCGCGAAATTTCATTGCAATTTATGGCGAAATTTACCAAAATTAACTCAACGCTGACCCTTGGTCAAGCAAGAAGTTCGCCTCATATAATAGTGAATCGGCAATTTCACCCTTATGCAACATGCAAGAACTTCTTTACTTCCCCCTTAGAAATTATTATTTTTTTTTTTTTATTTGACTGAAGTAGCAAACGAGCATGCAGCCCACCTGATGGTAAGTGGTCACTGCCGCTCATGGACATCTGTAATCAACTTCATACAGAACATGGTTTCTATCTGAAGTCAAACACAGATGCGTTGCTACTCCCGAGGACTATGATGGTCGCCTCATGTAAAAGTGTGCCGGCAACCACACCCTTCTATCGAAACGCAAGAAATGCTTCACGCTGGAAATAGGTGTGGCGGTGGTACTTCCCCGGTCGAACTACACTGGTTCTACCACCTTATCACTGCTTTTCGGTGAAGGAAAACATCGTGAGGAAACCTATACACTTAAAGAAAAAGTTCTCGGAGGAGTGTGAAGTCCACCAATTCGCACTTGGCCAGTGCTGTGTGCTATGGCCTATAACTCTCTCATTCTAAGAGAAGACCCGTGCTCAGTAGTGGGACAATAATGGGCTGGCACCACTTCCCTCTTGATATAACAAGAACAACAAATAGGTAGGTACTTAGATTTTTTTGTCATTTTAACTAACACCGTCCACTGACTCATTTGTTTAGTGGTTAATTTTGAGAAGGGCAGTAAAAACGTGAAACAACGCTCACAAAACAATACGTTTATTCGAGACGTGGAACATGATAGCCGCGATAAAGTAGTTTGATCGTTTACTACTTCCTCGACGCGTAGGAGTGGCCACCGCTGATGGGCCAGTTCCCACTGCCATTGTCGCTTTGTGTCGCTCTGTCACGCTGTTTATAAGTTTATTGTATTTTTTTTATCGTGTCGTCTATTATTTTTGTTTTTGCAGATATTTTGACCCAGACATGCATGTTTCATGCATTAAAATTGCATAGATGATAAGCAATTTCGCGATAATCTTATTATCTTCTCAATTTAATATGTAAATAGAAAAGTTTGTGAGAATGTATATGTTTGTCACTCTGTCACGCAAAACTACTGGTCAAAGTTCGCTGAAATTTTGCCCACACATAGTTTATAACCTAAATTAATACAGACATTACGGTGGAAGACGTGACCAAAGCCGTAGGAATAACCGAGTATTAGTCTAAAATCATACGTGTTGGTCATATATTACCCTAAGTAAGTATGTGGTCAGATAGTTTTTAAGTATTTATTAATATTTTTATTGGAAATAATTCCTCTTATATTTTTTTTCATAAAAAACAAAGCATTCACTTAGCTGTTCTCTCAATAAATGTTTGTTTGCTTACAAAAACTTAAAATATATATAAAGTCAGACATTATATAATATTATACCTAGATACAGTTATTTATTAATGCCGTCGGAATGACATCATATCTTATGGCTTCTGGTTGGAACATCAGCTCTCAAGCGTCATAATAAATTATTCGCTGTGCCACGCGGTTCCACTCGAGTGGATTCGATAGAATCGAGGAATTTTAAGCAAAACAAAGATGTCCAGGACGGACAGAAGAAAGTTCTAAAAAATATAGGACTTTGTATTACTTTTTAATTATTGTTAGACCTTCAGACTAGTTCGTTTTACAAAAACAGGTGATGTACAGAGAGCGATGTTTTTTTATTTGTATGTATTGATAATGTTATTATATAATTCTAAATTTATAAATTGAAACACTGTGTGCTATTACAAATTTGACGCAGGAAATACAACATTTACAAAAGTCCAAATGTAGAAGCTCAAATAAACATCTATACGATATGTGGTACCAGCTGCGGCTGGTAGAGGCAATTGAGTTCATACAAGCCTTGACCGCGGCTCTGCTCAGCTGCTTTAATTTCCCCCTTTTTTAATGTTTCTTAATTTCTCCTGTTTTTTTTTTAATTTCTATCGGTTATAAAAATGTGTGGTTGTTGGCTGACTTTTACTTTTTATGAGGCTACCATTTTAGCCCTTAAACGTAGAAAGGTACCTGTGCTTAACTTTAGGTAGAACTGTGTTATATCTACATATGAGGTTGTTTACACGGGAGGTGTACACGGGAGACAGTGACCACTTACCATCAGTTGAATTGCATGCTTGTTAGCTACTTCAATCATTTAAAAAACAGATCGTAAGTATACGTTTTTCATTTACATAAAATCTATACATTTTCCGGGTTCATAAGTTCTTGCATTTTTAATGTTATAGACATACAGTGATGCAAAATTTCTTGAAGATAGGTTGTAAAATAAAAACAGACATCGCGAAATAACTTACGTGACATCGTTAAATGAATGTACATTTTTCTTCGTTCATTCAAAATCTGCACAATTTCCTTAAGATGAAAGTACGCAATGTCTCCATTATAAAGATTTCCGTGCAATTTTTTGAAGAACGTTATGTGAAAGCGTAACAAACAGACGTTGTCATTTTAATATTAGTGGATAAACCCGAGGGTAACTCAGGTCGTCGTACAATGCTCTAGCGTACGGTCTGCGGAGAGGCGAGTGCGCGGACGTGAATGAAATCGGACACCGGCGACTGGAGGCTAGGGATGTTGGGAATTATCAATATTAATATCGATATTTCTTAATTTTAATATCGATATATTATAGCCAAGACAAGGAAATATTGGTAACCGATAATACCGAAAGATCCAACGTGATATTACTGTAAATACGATCCCTTTACTATATTCAAAGAGCGTGGATGTGAATGAAATAGGAGATCGGCAACCCGGGGCTAAGGATGTTTGTAATAAGAGACTTAAGTAAATATAAATATTTACAACGATGACCTGAAATATCGATAAAAGATAACATTGAAAGCTCCAACACGATATTATCGAAATTTCAATACTTTTATTGTAATTCGAAGACCTATTCTTTTCACTTTTCATTGACAACCTGTTAATGTTGACATTATTATGTTCGCCCATCAATTTGTATTGACATGTGTCGGCGACTCATCTAATTAGTTAGATTAAGTTCCCTTATGTATGATAAGAATAAGATTATTGTATTAAGAACAAGCTTTACGAAGTATGATACGAATTTAGTTAAGATAATTTGATATTTCGGTAGGATCACAACAGACTCAAGCTATGATTATAACACGATATGAAAGAGATGCAAGATGTAAATACGAGATAGCGAATAAGTTTACGTAAGATTCATGGAAGTTTTATGAAAATCATATGTTTGTTGTAATTTTTGATAGTTTCAATTAAGATATATTGTTATAATTAGTGTAGATCGATAGGTTAAGCATTTCTCTACATTTTTATATACAATAGATAAGGATAAGGTTTAGAACTTAGGATTTATTAAGGAAAATAAGTGTAGGATAGGACAAAATTGCTATGTTTTTACGATGTTTTTTATGAATAACTTTTTTGTCTTTCTAGATATAAGAATAAAAATTGTATGGCTTTATAGATCTTTTTAAGACGAATCCATTGATGTATGACACATGTATGTAAGATTTTGGGGAATAATAAAGATTTAGCCGGACATGGGTCAGCCAAAGTGAAAATTATGTCGAAATGTTAGGCAATATGGGCTTAGAGCCGTGCGGCTCTCTTTAAGGTAAAGCCGAAGGGCAGCGGACCCGGCGGGTTTTTAGCGGCGAACATGGCCTCCAGAGAGAAGCACTCCCAAGAAGAAAAGAAGAAAAAGAAGAAAGAAGACTCTGAAGAAGAAAGAAGACTCAAGACACTGAAGACTGAAGACTGGAAACTCTGCAGGACGGAAGGACCTTCTGCAGCAGGAAGAAAGAAGATTCTCCGCGACAGAAGAGCGAAGAATATTAGGGCTAGGCAAGGGGGATAAGGGCTAGGCTTTGGCTGGTCCATTAAGGCTTAGACAAAAAACGTCATTCTTGTTTCTTTTGAAAACGTCTCCTCCCCCCGCACCTACCCCCCGCACCCTCTACATCGACGCGGCAAGAGAACGACGCAACTCCCCGACGCGAAGTACACACACGAGCGGGCTTCCGGCGCCGGACGAGCGAAAGTCCGTCCGTATCTACATCACGCCCGCACCCCTCCGTCGCGGTAAGAGCCGTCGGTGAGGACTCGCTTTAGCCGACGGACGCGCCTGCGCACTCACGACAACGCACGTGGGGCGCACGGCACGCACGCCCCGCGACATCTGCTGGTCCTTCGAGCCGGATCTACGTGTATTTCGTCGAGACATCGGGTTACTGACGTCGTCATGCCTGTCACCAGGAGCCAGAGGGGTACCTCGCCGCCGAACCAGTCGACTGCGCCCCGTGCTGAAGAAGAGGCACAAGGGACAACTGACTCTTCGGGAACGTCGGGAACCTCGGGCACAGCTACAGAGGGAACGCTAACTACGTACGAGTCAAGAGTCACTTCAGAGACGGAAGTTGCTGCTCCTGCTGCTCCAGCTGCTACAACGGCAGCACCTGCAGCAAAGAAGAAGACTCGCTCCGTCGTGTCTACGGGACGTCGGGAACGTGAAGCCAAGCTGGAATTGGTGAGCCGACAATTAGACGAAGCGAAAGCAGCAGCGGAACTCGCCCGGGCCCAATGGGAGTTGGCCCAGGTGGAAGATGAAGAGTCCGAAGTTGAAGAAGAGAATCCTGCATGGGACGCCAACGTGCAGACATGGGTGCAGTCGACGGTCGGTCGGATGTCCGAAGAGGTACGTCGGGGGGAGGTGCCCAAGGAGGGGCACCAGCCAGGCACGTCCAAAGAGGGGCGCGCCATCCAACCTCCAATTGCCGCCGTCAAGCCAGAGGATCAAGAGGAACCTTCAACGAACGGGACCAAGGATCTAGCGGAGGCCATCATCAAGGCAATCGGCGCGGCGCCACGGAGTGCGCCGAGCTACGTGCACGAGTTGCCGGACTTCGACGGGAGGAGCGAAGAGTGGATCGCCTTCAGGACGGTATATGAAGATACTGCGCCTATGTTTACAGATGCCCTCAACATGGCGCGGCTGCGGCGGTCCGTCAAGGGTGCGGCACGGGAGGCAGTGAAGAGTCTCCTATATTCGGAGTGCCCACCAGAGGAAATATTGGAAGCTCTTCGTCGGAGGTTCGGAAGACCAGAAGCCCTGATCCTGATGGAGTTGGAGAAGGTGAAGAACCTGCCACGCATCACGGAAGGTGCGCGCGACGTCTGCGTGTTTGCCAGCCGGGTGAACAACACTGTCGCGACAATTCGGGGGCTTCGAAGACCGCAGTACCTACACTCGCCGGAGATGGTGAAGACCATCGTGGACAAGATGCCGGCGGTGCTGCGCTATCGGTGGTACGACTATGCCGCCGACAAGGAAGAGGAAGATCCGGACCTGGTGCTAATGACGAAGTTCCTCAACAGGGAAGCGGACCGGTGTGGACCCTACGCGACGCAGGAGACGGTGCATCAAAGGCAGCCTCCCTGGCGTCAATCCGAACACACCACGTCCGATCGAGTCGAGGAAGAAAGGAAGACCTCCTGTCCACACTGCCGGGACGAGCATCACCTCCACGAGTGCCGCAAGTTTTTGCAACTACCGGTAAGAGAAAGGTGGGACGTCGCTAAGAAGTCACGGATGTGTTACAGGTGTCTGCAAGGGCGGCATCAGAAGGAGACATGTCGGCGTCCTCCCTGCAAGGTGTGCAACCGGTGGCACCACTTCGTGCTTCACGAGCAACGGGGGCCCAGCCCGAAGCGCGAAGAGAAGAAAGAAGTTGCAAACAACGTGATGCTCCCGGTGAATGCGGCAAGGACAGGAAGGGCGTATTTGAAGATGGTTCCAGTGGAATTGTACGGGCCAAGGGGGGCTGCCAAGGTGCTGGCGCTGCTGGACGAGGGGTCAACTGTCACGCTTCTCGATGCAGCAGTTGCGAGACGACTCGGCCTCAGAGGACCTGTGGAAGCGCTCACCCTGGAGACCGTAGGCGGGAAGACCATCACCAAGGGAGACTCGATGAAGCTCAATATGAAGGTCAAGGGACTGCACCAGGAGAAGAAGAGGACCATCTCTGGGGCACGCACGATCGACAATATCAACCTGACGCCTCAGAGATTGGATAAGAAGAAGATTGAGCAGTGTGCTCACCTCAAGTTGATGGCTGACCAGTTGCACTATGAAGAGGAATCACCCAAGCTGCTGATTGGGCAAGACAACTGGGAGCTCATCGTGTCCAGAGCCACGCGCAAGGGGAAGCGAAGTCAACCCGTAGCATCGTTGACCTATCTGGGGTGGGTGCTACACGGGTCCAACGGAGCAACGTCGAGACCCGTGAACTTCGAAACCAGCGCGCACTTGTCTTCTAGAGAAGAAGAATTCGGCAAGGACATCGCACGGAAGGGGTATCTTCTCACCAGCGGAAGGAACAAAGAAGATTGGCAGAAACCGCACACATTCAAGAAGAAGCCCACGGGAATGGAGAAAGGGGGGTCGACTGTGGGGGCGCAGCCCGTCGATCAGCGTCCGGATCCAGACCCAGCCAAGTTCGCAAGATGGACGCAACTGGTGGGGGCAACAGCAAGGTTACTGCAGATGAAGAAGACCCAAGACAGAAGATACATTCCCCTCGAATACGACAAGATACAGGAAGCCGAAGAGATCCTGTTAAGACGAAGCCAAGAAGAGAGCTTCCAAGAAGAAGTACTCTGCGTCAGGGAAGGGAAGCCGTTGAAGAAGGAAAGCCGGCTTAAGGAACTGGACGTCGTCATGGAAGATGGACTACTGCGACTCCGGGGAAGAATCGACGCAGCAGTACACACGCGGCAAGAGAAGGAACCTGTGGTGCTGGATAGCAAGCATCACATCACCGGGCTGCTCATCAAGTACTACCATGAGAAGTTGGGTCATGGTAACCACGCAACGGTGATCAACGAGTTGAGGCGACGCTACTGGATCCTGGGACTACGGTCTGCGGTCAAATCGACGGTTCATCGGTGTCAATGGTGCAGGGAGCGCCGTGACACGCAAGAGCTCCAGCAGCTGGGGAGGTTCTCGCTGGAGACCTCACGAGGGGGAGAACCGCCGATCAAGCAAAGAAGCCGTCACCAACCTCAACAGAGAAGACGTCATCACCGCGGCAAAGAAGATGAGCATCGGGTGGGAACTCATACCACCTGGGGCTCCCAGCAAGGAGGGCACGTGGGATCGCCTCGTCTGGTCCCTAACAAGGACCCTGGCGGCAATCCTCCAGAGAAGGCATCCCAAGGAAGAAGTCCTGCACGCTCACCTACTGGAAGCGAAGCACCTGGTGAACTCAAGACCTCTCATCAAAGCCGACGAAGATACGGAAGAAGGGGCCCACACTCCCAATCATTTCCTCATTGGGAGATCCTGCGGCACAAGATTGGGGACATTCACCGACGAAGATCTCACCGGCCAAGGGGTGAGGTAGTCCGAACCTATCCTGGATCCGACGGGCGCACCAGAATACTGGAGGTGCGCACGGCTGGGGGCGTCCTGAAACGTCCCAGCTCCAAGGTGGTGCTACTGGTTCCGGCGCAACACGACGAGAGCGAGCAGCCGTCGAGCCGAGCAGCGGGTCGGCGGACAGCGAGCCAGACTGCGGGGAGGCGGTCATCGCATCGGGCCAGCAGCACGGAGTCGCCGGGTCAGGAGTTGGTGCTACGCACGAGGGGGAGGATGTCGGCGACTCATCTAATTAGTTAGATTAAGTTCCCTTATGTATGATAAGAATAAGATTATTGTATTAAGAACAAGCTTTACGAAGTATGATACGAATTTAGTTAAGATAATTTGATATTTCGGTAGGATCACAACAGACTCAAGCTATGATTATAACACGATATGAAAGAGATGCAAGATGTAAATACGAGATAGCGAATAAGTTTACGTAAGATTCATGGAAGTTTTATGAAAATCATATGTTTGTTGTAATTTTTGATAGTTTCAATTAAGATATATTGTTATAATTAGTGTAGATCGATAGGTTAAGCATTTCTCTACATTTTTATATACAATAGATAAGGATAAGGTTTAGAACTTAGGATTTATTAAGGAAAATAAGTGTAGGATAGGACAAAATTGCTATGTTTTTACGATGTTTTTTATGAATAACTTTTTTGTCTTTCTAGATATAAGAATAAAAATTGTATGGCTTTATAGATCTTTTTAAGACGAATCCATTGATGTATGACACATGTATGTAAGATTTTGGGGAATAATAAAGATTTAGCCGGACATGGGTCAGCCAAAGTGAAAATTATGTCGAAATGTTAGGCAATATGGGCTTAGAGCCGTGCGGCTCTCTTTAAGGTAAAGCCGAAGGGCAGCGGACCCGGCGGGTTTTTAGCGGCGAACATCAAACGCGCGTTCTGATTTCGCCCCGAAATTTAACCCGCTCAATTGTGCAAGGAAGGAAGTGTGTTTTGTCTGCGGAGCCTTACTGGATTGCAGTGCCCATATACTGGATTTCAGTGCCAATAAGGATTGCAGTGCAAAATACAGGATTGCAGTGATATATACTGGATTGCAGTGCCGTCGAGTTTAGCTGGGAACGGAGTGGAGGCCAACGGAGCAACCGCCGTGCAGCGAGAACGAGACAGGTGAGCGCCCAGTGTACCTCTCTTTCCAACTTTCAACACCTACCCTCCGCAAAGTTCATTTCGGGGAGTGAACGGGACGGCACCATCGTGTGCCTCTGCTCACTTGTCCCTTTCCTGAGGAAAGGGTGTAGTGTCGGAGAGACCGCGCGTCACAAAGTTCCGTCGTCCGTCGCTGGCGCCACTCGCTGGGCTTTGCACCAGCGCAATCAACCCGGTGGGGGATGGCCGCGCGGCGACAACTTAAGAAACTGGAGGAGGAGATGCGCCGGTCCTCCGGCGCTCCCCACCCGAGTACCAGCAGGGACGAGGGTAGGCGCGTGATGGTGCGCGACTTGTTCGCGCCCCGGAATGTGCTGCCACCCCCTGCGGAGGAGCCCCTGCACTCGATGTTCGTGTGCGGGGGCAGAAAGAGGGGTACGCGAAGAGGCGTCCCGCGCGAGGTGTTCCCGCACACCTCCGAGGGCCCATCCGCACCCCAGCTAAACCCGGCGGTAGAGGAAGAGACCGCCGAGGAGGAAGGAGCTCTGATAGGCGGGGACATGCCCGGCCTGGAGGCCGATGAGGATAGACCGCTGCCGACCCAAAGCGAAGAAGCGTCTGCACCATTACCAACACCTCGGAGGGTGAGTAAGATCCCGAGACGGGTCTCACCTTCCGACGCACAACTTGAGAGACCCGCGAAGGTGCAGACGCTGGAAGCTGCGAGGCCCAAAGCAAAAGGGGAGTCCTCGTCAGAGTACGAGGACAGTGTGGAGGAGCAGGTGCCAGGGGAGGAAACTGATGCTGCTGTGTCGTCAAGGCCGGTAAGGCATAGGACCCCCCCGCGATCCCCCTCCCCATCCCCTCCGCCCCCGAGGGCACCCTCCGTCGAGGCCGGCCTCGACTCAACATCGTATGTTGGACTAGCATCGGTGGAGTCACCGTCCGGCCGGCCGGAGGCTACCGCGACCCATACCATTCCCGCCCAGCACCCCACCTCTCCCTCCCCGGACGCTCGCAATAGCGATTGTGTCACTATAGACGAAGTTAGGGACAGGGTAGATAGAGTTACGGTCTCACCAAGCAGTGTGAGGCAGGGACTCTCGTATGCTGCGGCAATGTCAACGCAAGCACCACCGCGTGCTTCACCCCCCCCCAACCCGGCTGCTGTATCAGCGCCGAGCGCACCCGTCGTTGGTGGGCCCTCCCAAGGGCCTCAAGGCGGCGACAGGCCAAAGGGCTACCCCCCCATTGTGGTGGAGCGCATGCCCAACTGGCCGCAGCACTTCGAGGTGCTGCACGCCCGATTGGGTCGTGCACCGAGCGCACGACCGTATGGAAGGGGGATACGTTTCCTCCCCCAGACACCCGAAGAGTACAGGGTAGTTCAGGCGTACCTGACCGCCCTGTCGGACACAGAGCCGGACCTCTCTTGGTTCTGCTATACCCCACGGGAGGACCGTCCCACTAAGGTGGCTGTACGAGGACTCCCGGGGGATACGAACCCGGAGAGGGTGTGCGGGGCGCTCAGGGCGCAGGGATTCCCTGTACGCTTCGCAACCTACATCCCGCCCAAGAAAGGACGCCCGGGATGCACGTTCCATGTGCAGTTGGACCACATGGAGCAGGAGCAACTCGCTAGCCTATACCGGGTGAACGAGTTGCTGTATATGCCGGGAATAATTGTTGAGGCATGGAGGGGCCGTGATGGCTTGGCGCAGTGCCACCGCTGCCAAGGCTTCGGCCATGCCTCATACAATTGTTTCCGGCGCTCCAAGTGTGTCCGGTGCGCAGGGTCGCATGCAGCCCGGGACTGCCCACTCCCGCGAGACGCTCCAGGACGCTGCGCTAACTGCCAGGGGGCGCACAAAGCCAATGATAGGCGGTGTGCGTTCCTCAGGCGGGTGGCGCGGCGCCGGAACGTCCCGCTTCACCCTCCCATTCCCGGCCCTCGCCAAGAGCGGGGCGCTGCACCCACCCGCCCAGTACCCACTTCTGGAGGTCGTGCGCCGCCCACCGCAAGGGGATCACAGGTACGGTTTGTGGAGGAGTACGCAGCCACTGCCGGTGCCTCTCTCATGGCTCCGGCACGGGACGCGGCGGATGCGCGCCGTGAAAAGCAGCGTAGACGACGTGCCCGGCAAAAGCAGCGTAGGAGGGCGGCTCGGCGGGTACCTCTCGCTGAGTCGACCCCGCAACAAGAGGAGCAATTACCATCTGCTCCAGAGACGCATCCGGCAGTGACTGCGACCCCCACCGCGGCGGAAGTGCCGGCGCGGACGCGGGCAGCACCTGCGGCTGCGCCGGTACGACCGAAGCGTAAAGCCGGTAAGTACCCCTCCCGTGCCCCTCCCACAGCTCAGCCTGTCGCCGAGGCGGGCACAAGCCGGGAACCGCAGAGGCGGTTGACGACCGAGGTTCCGCAAGAACCCCCGACCCCCCGCCCCCGCAGTTCCCTTACTCCTACCCCCGTCGTGCGGCCCTTTCGGGCCCTCGGGCTGGACACGCCCGCTGAGGTGCTTGTCACCGCCGCAGAGGCAATCAGCGAGGTCGTGGCCCAGCACCCGGACCTTATTGCGGCCGTACGGAGAATCCTTGCCGACCTCCTCGGGGTACAGTGCGGCGTCCCTTCGGGTGCTGTACTGGAACCCGGGAGGCGTTAAATCCCACATGCATGCGCTGCGTGGTCTCGTACGGGAGCAAGACATTCATGTAGTGCTCCTGGGCGAGACCAAGCTGCGAGCGGACCTCGATTTTAGACTGCCTAACTATCATGTATATAGGCGCGATGAAGTATCGCCTGCGGGCATGGCCTATAGAGGCACCGCGGTCGCGGTACGGAGCGACCTTATACATGAGGAGTTGTCCCACCCGCCGTTCGCGCATACTCGCTCCATCGGGGCAGTGGTGAGAGTGGCGGGAAGGGACCTGCGGATCTATGCGGCTTACCGCCCGCCAGGTCCCCTCTTTGACCCGCAGGACATCAGTACCATCATGGATGGTGATACCCCGACCTTAGTGGCTGGCGACCTCAACGCCAAACATTTGGCGTGGGGATCCAGAGTCGTCAACCCAGTGGGACGGAGGTTGTACGAAGACGCCGAGGCAAAGGGATATGAGGTACAGGGACCCGAGGCACCCACCCATATCCCCTCGGCCGAGTCACACCAACCAGATGTCCTAGACATAGTACTCCACAGGAATCTCCCGTGTCCAGTCCATGTGGAGGTGCTGTATGAACTGGACACACCGCACCTCCCCATTTTAGCCGTCCTTGGCCTCGGGGCGGCATGTGTCGAACCCCCCAGGCTCCGCAGCAAGACGGACTGGGATAAGTTCACTAATTTAATACCTACAATTAAGTTCAGCGGCGCGCTCTCCTCCGTAGAGGGGGTCGAAGCCGCATCCGAGGTAATACAAACCTCTATTAAATCAGCCTTGGCGGCTTCGACCACACAGCACCCTGTGGAGGCGCGCCGCTATAATACACCGATCCCAGTCCGTCTTAGCGACATGCTCGCTAAGAAACGCAGGCTGCGCGAGCTCTGGGCGCGAACACGGTGCCCCCGGGTCAAGCGCGAGTTAAACGCTTTGGCGGAGCGGTTGTCTGCTGAGATGGCGGAGTTGCGAGGGACCACCTGGGAGACGCGAGTCGACCAGGCTGGTGAGTCGCAAACGTCGCTCCATCATCTGAGCAGACAGCTGACCCGATCCAAGTTACCAACCTCCCCCCTCCTAGATGGCGAGGGGAGGAGGGTAACTTCAGCGAAGGACCGCGCGGAGATCCTTGCCGAGTACATGGAAGAGCAATTCTCGCCTCATCCAGCAGCACCGTCTGTCTCCGACCACCACGAGCACGTGGAGCGCAGAGTAGGGGAGTTCCTTAGTGGCCCGACACCGGCACTCGAAGGGATAGAGTTTATCTCTCCCACGGAGGTAAGGAAGGCGGTCATGCGTCTACCCAGGCGCAAGGCTCCAGGTCACGATGGAATCCCCAACGCGGCGCTAAGCATGCTCCCGAGGAGGGCCTTGGTCGCAGTGACTAGGCTCTTCAATGGGATCCTGCGCACAGGTCACTTCCCGACCATCTGGAAGTTAGGGAAGGTAATTGTACTCCCGAAACCGGGGAAAGACCGCCGTCTCCCGGGCAACTACCGCCCCATAACGTTGCTATCGACCACAGCAAAGCTGTTTGAGAAGCTAGCGTTGAAGCGAATGCATCCCTTCCTTAATATAAGGGAGGAGCAGTTCGGCTTCCGCGCTGGCCACTCAACGACGCTACAGCTGACGCGAGTACTCCATCATCTAGCATACGAGCTCAATTACGGGCGTCATACGGTCGGCGTCTTTCTCGATATAGAGAAGGCGTTCGATCGTGTGTGGCACGCGGGGCTCGTATTCAAAATGATGGAGCTGCACGCGCCGGTGACGCTGGTACGGTTAATAGCTTCGTTTTTAAGTGAGCGGCAGTTCTATATTTCGGTAGAGGGCATAGCCTCAGACCCTAGACCCATACGTGCAGGAGTCCCGCAGGGAAGCTGCCTCTCGCCGTGGCTCTACGCGCTCTACACTAACGACATTCCCACCCTTCACGGTCACCTGGAGGACTGGGAACGTGACGTTACGCTCGCGTTGTTCGCAGACGACAGTGCGTACTTCGCGTCAGCCCGTCGAGCTGACATTGCTGCCAGGAGGATGCAGCGGTTACTCGACCTGTTACCTGTGTGGCTGGATAAGTGGCGCATGGCTGTCAATGTCGGTAAGACAGTCGCAATACTTTTCAGCCGCAAGCGTATCATGCCCGCGCCGCTACGGATCCGTGACACGGATGTAGCTTGGCAGACAACAGTTAAGTACCTAGGATGTAGTATCGATCGCTCGCTGCACATGATCCCGCAGGTGGAGGAATCCCTCCGCCAGGCCAGAACGGCCCGAGCGATGCTCCGACCGGTATTACATTCTAGGCTACCATTAAGAACGAAGCTGATGGTCTACAAGACCTACATTCGTTCACGACTTACCTACGCGGCGCCGGCATGGTACGCGTTGGTATCAAGGTCGAACCGCCAGCGTCTCCAGGTGCAGCAGAACCTAGCCTTGCGAGTAATCGTAGGGGCTGGTCGCTACGTCAGGAACGACGTGTTGCGGCGCGACCTCAAGATCGAGACGGTCGAGGAGTTTGTGGTCCGCCTAGCTCGTTCAATGTATGACCGGGCGGAGGCTGGACCACATATACACCTAAAGGGGTTCGCGCCTCTTCACGATCGACCACCTGGGGGGCGGCCGCTCCCGCGGGAGCTCCCTGGCTTGGCGACCTCCGACCATCAGGAGGACGACCGTCGGCTCGTAAGCGACGCCCAAGTACACCGCACCACCCACTAAACAGTGGGGATGGTAAATATCCTTTACACTTGTATATAAAATTATAATGTTTTTATTAACATTTTAATATTATATATAAATGTTAAAGATCCGGGAGGTATTCGACTTCCTTGAGAATTGCCCGGGTAAAGAGGGTACCCCTCGAGGCCCGAAATTCCCTACCCACCGCCCTTATGTTGACATTGCCTTAGCATATGAGAGACCCGGAGGGTATGACGTCCCACGTAACGTAACGGCGAACATGGCCTCCAGAGAGAAGCACTCCCAAGAAGAAAAGAAGAAAAAGAAGAAAGAAGACTCTGAAGAAGAAAGAAGACTCAAGACACTGAAGACTGAAGACTGGAAACTCTGCAGGACGGAAGGACCTTCTGCAGCAGGAAGAAAGAAGATTCTCCGCGACAGAAGAGCGAAGAATATTAGGGCTAGGCAAGGGGGATAAGGGCTAGGCTTTGGCTGGTCCATTAAGGCTTAGACAAAAAACGTCATTCTTGTTTCTTTTGAAAACGTCTCCTCCCCCCGCACCTACCCCCCGCACCCTCTACATCGACGCGGCAAGAGAACGACGCAACTCCCCGACGCGAAGTACACACACGAGCGGGCTTCCGGCGCCGGACGAGCGAAAGTCCGTCCGTATCTACATCACGCCCGCACCCCTCCGTCGCGGTAAGAGCCGTCGGTGAGGACTCGCTTTAGCCGACGGACGCGCCTGCGCACTCACGACAACGCACGTGGGGCGCACGGCACGCACGCCCCGCGACAACATGCTTTATTAATTTTTGTCACTGCGTTATTGATATCGTACAAAATGATAAGTAGGTAAAAATATCAATAAATTAAGCATGTTTTAGGATCGCGATTATCTTCGAAAATATCGATATCGATCAATTTGAGATCGATATTGAACTTGCGATACTCGTCACATCCCTACTCGAGACTCGTATTGTGGCGCTGTTGGTGGGATTAATAACTGCCGATTTATTGTTCCTTTCTGGTTCTACAAGAAAGGGATAGCGAGTCTGCGACGTAGTGTTTGCATATGCATTGAAATATCCTAATATATGGCTTTAATGGTTAAGGAAGTTGAAAGAAAAAGTCGTGAGGACACCTACAGATCTGAGAGTTCTCTAAAAAATGTCTCAAAGATGGATATCGTATACCCATTATTGTGTCACTGCTGGGCACGGGTCTTCTCTCGGAATGGGAGAGTTTCAGGCCATAGTCCACCGCGCTGGCCAAGTGCGAACTGGTGGACAAAGATGAAGATGGATGAAGTGTACCAAGTCCCACTTGGCCAGCATAGTGGGCTATCGCCTACATTTCATCCTGAATGGACGCCTGTGCTTTGCAATGATACGATAATGTGTTGACGATAAATTTGAAATATAATTACGATTTCACAGAGTAAAGTAGATACTCCAATACCGCAGTCACACAATAGTTAAGAAAATTAAATTGCACTTGTAAAAGAAAAACGGGAAGAAGAAGAAAGATGAAGCTGTTTTCTATTCTATCAGATTTTCAAAATATGTGTATTCATGTTTGAATAAGAATACGCAATTGCATCCTTTTGTAAGTCATCGTGCCTTTGTGTTCTACTGCATTGTGTATGTGTGTGCCTGTGTGTGTTATTGGTGAGGGTGCGCTTAATAAGTGCTAATGTGTTGTATTGAAGCTTTGTTACACTTGAGTTTTAGAGAGAGAGAGAGAGAGAAATGTGTTGATGGGCTCATACAGTTACCCTAATGTGTCGAGTGTAAGAAGAAATGCATTTCTGCTACTTAGTATGATAATTTACTATTATCATGTACTCGTTATATAGATAACGGAATGTCTGTAAATGTTTACGATACACATTCTTGTTATTTCATTATCTAAATTCTTCTTAAATATCAGAGTTATCGTCACACAATTCGGTTTATTTTCAATGGTTATCTTAATTAACCGACTTCCAAAAAGGAGGAGGTTATCAATTCGTCTGTATTTTTTTTTTTTTTTTTTTTTTTTTTTTATATTTGTTACCTCATTTCTCCGGACTGGGTGAACCGATTTAGATGATTTTTTTTTTATTTGAAAGGTAGTGCGTGTCATAGGGTCCCATTTTTTTTAGTATTTTTTTGACTAGGGCATCTATAAGAAAAACGCATAAGTCTTAAATTTGCATTTTCAATGTGCCCGATAAATGTATGAATAACTCAATATCCCGCCAACCGATTTTGATAATTCTTTTTTTATTAGAAAGGATGTACTTCAGGGGTAGTCTGATAAGAGTTTGATAAGGTTCTAATCATAGGATCTTAAACTTTTTGGAGCAAAATAATAAAATTAGTGATAGTCGGCCGAACCTTAGCTGCAGAAGTCCAATTGAGTAAAATATAGAATAAAATTACTAAGTAGGTATTTACTATGAAAAATTTGACCTTCAACTCTTCAATCCTGATGATGCAGGGGTACTGCTAGCCTGAACTATAAAAGTTGGTCATTTGATGTTTACGAATATATAATGGAATTGATAAGCAAATTCATGGGACAAAAATTTGACCTTCAACTCCTCAACCCTGATGATGCAGGGGTACTTCAAGCCAAACCCACAAGAGTAAGCCATTTGGTGCTTACGTTTATGTTATAAGAT
This sequence comes from Spicauda simplicius, assembly GCA_949699795.1. Taxonomy (NCBI): domain Eukaryota; kingdom Metazoa; phylum Arthropoda; class Insecta; order Lepidoptera; family Hesperiidae; genus Spicauda; species Spicauda simplicius. The sequence continues at coordinate 12,280,717 of OX453082.1, read as the reverse complement.
TACTGAGCAGAAATATAAGATGAAAAATTTGACCTTCAACTCCTCAATTCTGATGATGCAGAATACTGCAAGCCTAAACCATAGGAGTTGGCTATTTGGTGCTTACGGGTATGTATTAAAATTACTAAGCAAAGACACAAGATGAAAGTTTTGACCTTCAAATGAAATAAAAAATTTTTGACAAAAAAATTAATGATAATAAAAATTTAATATAACGTTCAGTTCGTATGAATTGATAGTGTTGTATGTTGTGTCTAAGCTTATGTTTAATTTGTTATTTTATGTTGATGTTTATTTAATGTTTGCATATGTGTATGCACAAAGCAAACTTAGCGATTTTATTTTAATACAAATAGATGAATATCGTCACTAAAAAGCATGAAATAAAAAAATTTTGACAAAAAAATATCCACCGACTTCCATGCCACAAAAAAGTTAAAAATAATTTAAATATATTTTAGTTTAAAACATACTCAGTACTTAGGACATAGTTCTGAAGTCGGTGCTCATATAGGACATAGTTACCGTCGTCCAGCGAAATATGTCGAGCACCGACTTCAGGACTATGTCCTAAGTACTGAGTATGTTTTAAACTAAAATATATTTAAATTATTTTTAACTTTTTTGTGGCATGGAAGTCGGTGGATATTTTTTTGTCAAAAATTTTTGTTTTCTAATAAGATTATACACAATAAAATTCCTTCACATATATTTTCATCGTGATCGAGATTAGATTGAAAATCGAAGGTTTATGAGTGAGTTTCAATTAACAAAAACAAATTACGAAAGCAACGGTACTTACAAAGCAATAAAATTTGAAATATTTCGTGTTTGTCAATTAAGGTCACTTAATTGTTAATCGGTGGTCGTTACTAAGAAATATTGGCGCTAAGATTGGTCACTAATGTCCATTCAACTGAAGTGTTAAAGGCCATCTCTCCTCATTAACAGAAACCCATCATTAAAAGGTAAATGAAAAATAGGTAATTGGTCACCAACTCAAAAGACCGTCAGTTTTTTTTATTCAATTGAAGTAGCAAACGAGCATGCAGTTTACCTGATGGTAAGTGTTCACTACTGCCTATGCGCATCTGTAAACAACTTCATCTGGAACATGGTTCTATCTGAAGTCAATTACAGATGAGCTGCAATTCCCAAGGACTTAGATTGTCTTCTCATTCAAAAGTGTACCCGCAACTATTCCCTTCCATCGAAACGCAAGAGCTGCTTCACGCTAGAAATAAGTGTGGCGGTAGTACCTCTCCGGTCAAACTACACTGTTTTTTATAATCTGACTAAAGTAGCAAACGAGCATTCAGTCCGCCTGATGGTAAGTGGTCACTGCCGCCCATGGACATTTGTAAGTAACTTCATACAGAACATGGGTTGTATCTGAAGTCAATCACAGATGCATTGCTACTCCCAAGGACTATGATGATCGCCTCATATAAAAGTGTGCGGCAAATCACACCTTTCCATCGAAACCGCTGTGGCTGTAGTACTTCCCCGGTCGAACTACACTAGTTCTACCACCTGGTAAAGTTTGAGCATTCCAGCCAAGATCTAAAGATTACTTGTAACAGTCCCCATTGTCCGTCTCCACACAAGCATAAAGGAACATAAAAACAGTATTAGCGCGCGAATTAAATTTACCGAAGAGAAGATACAAGACAACGAATTACCGAAATAGTGACCGGAAATATCAAAGCGTACACAGAATCTCAATGTCCGTACATCCGTCCGTCTTTGTAGTTGGCCGTAAAGTGTTACGCAAGCCTTTTGGCGTACCAAGATTATCTTTGGAGACGAATGGGATGTAGGTTTTGATGTTACACCGAATTGCGTTGCCTCGTTGGAAATGTTCGTATCAATCAATTTGACGGTATTAGGGTTCGATATAGACCGTTTCATTGCTTTTGTTCTTGGTAAACAAACTTTCTCATGGAACGTATCTTTGTATTTTTTCAGTAATCAGCAAATTTGTATTTGTGATTTGACATTTGACCTTCAAAAAGACAGTCTCAAGGTCAGGTACAAAATCGAAATATTAATTTAATGGTAAGTGACCGCTATCGCTCACAGACCATCTATATGTAACATGTAGAACTGGGGTTTATCAGAAGACTAAGATGGTCCCCTTACTTGAAAGTGTGACGATATCTTTTCGCTTCCGTTAAAACGCAACTGCTTCACTCTAGAAATATATGTGCTAGTGGCACCTCCTTGGTGGAACCTGAATCGTTCTTCCACATGAAAAAGTATCCAAGTGTCGCATATGCGTTATGCAGTTTCGCAGTTTGAAAATTACCTATATGACTAAGCTAATTTTATCGCGGAAATAATACATTTTCATATGTTGACTATTTGTATTTCAAACACTTGAATACTATAATATTGTAAATTTCTGTGGCTCAAGGATCCAAAGATATCTAAAGATTTCTCTATCCAAGGTTACTGATTAAGTTGGACGCGATAAAACCTACCCCACCTAACAAATTGCGTAATGCAAATTGCAGCCATTAGGTCATCGTAAAATATGGTAAATCAGTCACAGTTCATGAAGTATTGCATCAAAACTTTTTTGTAGATGTAAAACTGTTTCGACTAATCAGACGCGTTGATGTTTACGACTATTAGCACGCAACATTCTATCAGTCACGCAATATTGCGATTTGAATACGCGTTTTGTTTGAATATTTCGATTTAACTTTGCACCCACGATCCTCTAGTGATAGCGTGCTCGTTTATTTTACGATTTTCCTGGAAGTAAAACTATATTCGTGCAAGGATTTTCGCAATCGTTTAAGCAGGATGTGATATTTATCATAATGTGTCTGATTTAGCTAACTTTGATGCTTCGATGCATGGTTTGAATAATTTATCAATTGTTTTTTATTTGTTTGTTTATTGAAACATCACGTACGATGTGGTGTCGTATTTAAAACGCGCTACTCGTTTTCTTCCCTGGAAGTTGTATTAGGCGATTATGGCATAAAATCCACAAGGTAGGTAGTAGCGTCTGGTATAACATGTTGAAGTTACACAGGAAGACCCTGCTATTTACTGCGGTCACCAATATATGGCCAATATATGGCGAATATCTTCATTAGGGTGGGACTCTGTCCAGTAATGAAACACAGAATTGACGCGTTAAGGAACCAGTTCAATCAAAGCAATATTTTGATTTAAGTGTTTATATCTTATTTTTTATTAACAACTACCTACTTAGCTGTACCCTACGCGCGTTGCTACGCCTTTACAAAAAAAAATACACCAGAAACCTTCGCGAGCTCATGAATAACAACTTTACTGAAGATCATCAAATGAATAGTTTACGATTCTATAGAAGACATACAAAGAAAACCTTCATTTTTATAAAGAAGAAGAAAGAAGATTGCGAGAGTTTGTGAGGATATATGTGTCTGTTACTCTTTCATACAAGAACTACCGGTCAGATTTCACAGATATTTGTCACACACTTTGTTTATGATTAGATTAACAAATTAACACATTACCATGATAGACGTGACCGGAGTAGGAGAAACCGCGGGTAAACCTTTTTGGTGATAAGTCATTAATAGTGGATATTTATTATTGCATCGTTTCCTTATAGTTGTACAGGGCACTATTTTGGGTCCCATTATTTACCCTGAATTCTTGAACAATTATACATACCGTTGCAAGACATGAACAATGAAGTCGAACAATGAATTCGTAGTTTCCTCAGTATAATTACTGGTCGGTGTAATGGAGAAGCTCGCTATTAAATCCGGTACGGTTATATCGTTAACTATTAGCATCAACGTTTCGCGAAAACACGTTAAACGTTGCCTATTGTTTTACGAGATACACAGTAGTAACAATTTGTTACGTGCGCATTTCAAAATCGCATTAGAAATTTTACTATCGTGTATGACTAATTATTGTATGCCATAAACTGTTTTATCGAACATTATTTTTAGTGATAAGGTGTTGTTGTCCTCGATTGTTGAAAAGGCGCATATAACAAGGTGTGGTTACCGGCACACTTTTATGTGAGGCGACCGTTATTGTCCTCGGGAGTAGCGACGCAATTGTGGTTGACTTCAGACAGAACCCCATGTTCTGTATTAAATTGCTTACAGATGTCCATGGGCGGCAGTGACCACTTACCATCAGGTGGACTGCTTGCTCGTTTGCTACTTCAATCTTATAAAAAAAAAGTACTTAAGTACAAACTTCGAAAAAAAATTGCGATAAAAGGTTAGATGTATATTTTTCACTATCGAAGAAAGTCAATTGTGGGTGAAATACATTAGTAAGTTAACAGGAAGACGTCGCCCGTCCATTAGATTGGATCCTTTAGTCGCTCTTACATTCACAGGAAGAGGGGAAGTAATACTATTTAGGGCACTTCCACAAGCCATATTAGTGTAATGGATTTAACCGGCTAGTCATAGCAGTAATAGGGGTTATTTATTAATGTTATTATGATTTTAGATTATTATCAGGGAATTGATAAATGTTAATACATAACGGGTACTTACGATAAGTGGTTTATAAATTTAGTTTCGCTGAGACAACGATCAACGTAAATGGGTTGAAATATCGGCAAAAATAATAAAAATACGCTTAACGTTTATCCTACACGTTACGTATTAAAAATAATATTTTTTTTATCTGACTGATGCAAACGAGCTTGCAGTCCACCTGATGGTAAGTGGTGTCGCCGCCCATGGACATCTGTAACCAACTCCATACAGAACATGGGTTCCATTTTAAGTCAATCACAGATGCGTTGCTACTCCCAATGAATATGATGGTCGCCTCATATAAAAGTGTGCCGGCGACCACACCCTTCTATCGAAACGCAAGAAATGCTTCACGCTAGAGACAGGTGTGGCGGTGGTACTTCCCCCGTCGAACTGCACTGGTTCTACCACCTTGAAAAATAACTTTATTTATCATACCCGTTACGTATTATACAAACAATAATTGTATTGTTATCTGTTAATTTTATGGTTGTGTTATTGTAATCGGTAATCGTTACTGGTTTCATAAAGTCATTACTCGGCTGATTTATCATAAATATAAAATTTGCAATGATTTTGATTGAGGTTTAATAGACCTTGGATTTAGTGTAAGGGCTATTGGTAATCTTGTGAAAGTTAATATTAATAAAATTAATTAAAATGACTGAAAATTTTAAATTAAACTCAATATACAAATCCATTCGTAGGCAGTTAAGAATGTAGATTCGGCTTTTCGTTTTCACAAAATAATAATAGATTATTGTTAAGTAATGTAATTTTCATTTGATATTCTTGTGATTTATACACGACATTCGAATAATCTTATCTTTTTGATGTAGAAAACGAAAAGTCTGGCCTTGGATGTAAGAATTTCACTATTCAAATCTAACAATATTGCTTGCATTTTGCAAACCGAGAATGAAATAAGGATAAATGTCACGCAAATTCCACTTATTCAGACAGCTTCTTCCAGTAAGCAAAGCAATACTGACATTATCCATGCCTGACATTTCTATCTTTTCTGTTAATATTACTACACGATATTGTGTACCTACTATTCTTTTGATTCTTTGAATAATTTTTATTTCCCTTTGTGTGATTTAATATCTTGTAATAGTATGTGGGATCTGTGCCGAAAGTAATGTTTTCCTATGTTTAATTTATTTAGTAATCATCACTACATTGTATAAAACAAAGTCGCTTCGCGCTCTTTCCCTATGTACGCTTAGATCTTTAAAACTACGCTACGGATTTTAATGCAATTTTTTTTAATAGATAGAGTGATTCAAGAGGAAGGTTTTTATGTATAACACATACGTAATATAATGGAGGAACAATGATAATTTTAGATTTTGTACTTTTAGGCGGAACAAAGTTCGCCGGGTCAACTAGTGGTATAGTAAGAGAGCATGAACCCCACCTTATTTAGAAAAAATGTGTAACCAACTCCATGTAGAATAGGGGTTCTATCTAAAGGATTATCACAGATACTTTACTACTCCTGGAGCTATTCCCCTCAAATATAGGACATAGCGATATTTCAGTGTTCATTACAGTAAAGTTACTAACAGTACGTCACATAAATATTATCCCGTCTTTCATCCATCAATAATGAGACTGAGATTAAAACGGTAAACGAACTGATTAATCTATCTGGATTCTAGATATATCTGACATCATCGAGTGCATTAGGCACTACGATTTGATTGATTTCCTGAATACTAAGAGATAGATTTATTAACTAGAATTATGTTATCAAGGAGACAATTGTTGGTCACGTTTCTGTACGTTTAATACGGGAATCAATTTAATTATTATCAATTACGTGACGTTTACCGGTTTACCGGTTGATAGTTTATTTATATATATACTTATTTCTGGTTACTTATATATGCTAAAATAGTAAACTAGAATAAAATATACATCCATCCATCCATCAGCCCTTTGAGGTCCACTGCTGGACATAGGCCTCCCCTAAATGGCGCCACTCCAACCGGTCCTGTGCCCTCTGAATCCAATCCAAAAATATACCAATTTAATATTATACATGAAAACTATATTATACATAAAAACTTTCCTTTTGAATCACTCCATCTATTAAAAAAACTGTATTAAAATCCGTAGCGTAGTTTTAAAGATGTAAGCATACATAGGGACAGACAGCGAGAAGCGACTTTGTTTTATACTACGTAGTGATAATTAATTTATGAGCTCCGCGCTCACGAGCTCAACCGATGGATCGTTTGTCAAAGTCAGATTTACTTTTTATTATATTGAGAAGTAGACTAACCTGTATAATTTGAAGTATTTTTAGGCTAAAATTGATTCTATACTTATCGACTTATATTAAGACAAGCTTAATATGAATATACTAGCTGAAACCCGCAGCTTCGCCCGCGTTTTAAAAATACATGACATATACCTTTTTTTTTGTTCTCGAGGGGGAAACCTTCAAAAGGTACCCGACGCCGCGGGAGCGATGCAGGGTCATGTGGGATTTTTACCGCACTAAAACCCCCCCGGTGGCCGTCCTCGGTGCTAAAAGGAGGACTCCGGGATCTCGAAAATTCAACCGGAATCCTCCGAGTGCGTTGTCCTGTCGGGCTCCTCCAGATGGGCGGCTGGGCCCACCGCTCCGTCTAGTCTTTACGACGATATGCGACCACACATACCGCCGTCCTTCCTGGGATTATCTGACCGAACGGTTCGAGCTCCCACTCTAGCCGTCTGCAACCCCGGAAGCCCCTTTTAGTCGCCTCTTACAACAGGCAGGGGATGCCGTAGCCCTATTCTAATCCCGGAACTACAGGGACACATGACATATACCTACGTATCCAATTTTATACCTACAATTTTTTTATATAAACAACATTTTTTCGGTAGGACTGATAGCAACTTAGCAACTTCGAAGCGGACTCGCGCACGAAGCGTTCCGTAGGTACCATTATTTATAAACAAAACGGCAAAAAGCCGCATTTGTTTGATTGAAAATTCCTTGAATATTTCAAGCTCTACCTGTTGTTTTTTATTAATATTGAGTAAATAGATAACATTTGTCACATGAAAGTCCCCCCCTTAAATATTTATTAATACCAGTAGGTACTTGTACACATTGTACAGCATATTGTTACAATTATTAACAGCTCTTATTAGTAATTCATGCAAGTCGATGACTTAAGTTATCTTCGTTTCAATTCTACATAGATAGGTACATATGCCAAATCTCACATAGTTCTGAAGTTATGAATGATGATAATAGTATCAAACTGCAAGTAAACTCCATTGAATGAAAGAAAATTCTTCCTCAGTTGGCCGAAAAATCGATGTACACACACAAAAGAAACATACCAATCGAATTGATCCTCCTCCTTTTCGAACTCAGTTGAGTATATCATTACGTTAAGAAAAAAATATAATATTACCTGCATATAATTAATAGTGATATGTTACAAAGTCCCTATTTTAAACAAATCGTACCAATTGAATCCAACGTAATCGAATTTGAACTCAAAATAATTCACTCACTTTTATATACCTACAAACTTCTAGAATTAGCCCTTGGCGTAACTCAGGATACATCCAGCGACATCTGTTATCCCTTATTAAAACAATACACAAAGTAAATCTTTCTAAAAACGCTTGAAAGTTGAGAATGCTCGGTCGCGGCAGCATCGTGATGTGTCTGCCTGTGTAGGTGTATCTATACTTATAATCGTGAATATTGTTTACTTCTACGAAATACTAAGAAAATAAATCGAATTAATTATATTTCCTTTGTTGTTTGTAGGTATAAATTTGTTTGTACGAAGTAGATTTATTACAAAAAGGTAGATTGTGAATTAAAAAACGGAATATCTATTTCCATATTAATTTAGTAAAAAGTAGAATTCTTATATTCAAAAGACATTTAAATTACATTTATTTGTATGGATGAAAGCACCTAATGGCCAACTTCTGTAGAATATGCAGTAGGTATCCTCGAATCAAGAGCAGTGAAACTTGAAACTTGCCCTCTTAATCGGTCCGAGGTTCAAACCCAGGCACGCACCACTGTTTTATGTGCGCAGTAGAAATTAATTATCACTGCTTTTCGGTGAAGGAAAACATTGTGAGGAAACCCACACTCCCGAGAATTCGTTAAAAAAAGTTCTGGGAGGTATGTGAAGTCCACCAATTCGCACTTGGCCAGCGCGGTGGACTATGGCCTAAAATTTTCTAATTCCGAGAGAAGACCCGTGCACGGCAGTGAGACAATAATGGGTTAACGATGTGTCCTCGAATCATAGGGAGGTAAAGGTCAATTTTTACATCATTTGTTTCTGCTTACAAACCTCCTTAAATATTTTTAAGTAAAAAAAATCTAACTTTTACGGTTAAGGCAGGCAATACCCCTACATCATGAAGGTTGAGGGGTTGAGAGTCAAAATTTTCACTATTTGTTTTAGCTCAAAAACGTTATAACAAATTGGAAAGCAGAAAATGAGGAGCTCTTGCGGTTTAGGCAGGCAGTGCCCCTGCATCATGAAGGTTGAGGAGTTGAAGGTCAAATATTTCACCATTTGTTTTTGCTCAAAAACGTTATGCCATATTTGAAAGCAGAAAATAAGTAACTCTTGCGGCTTAGGCGGGCAGTACCCCTGCATCATGAGGGTTGAGGAGTTGAAGGTCAACTTTTTTATAATATTATGTTATTCTAGACACTCAAGGTTCACTCCAAGTTTCATGTAAACCATATCGACTGAACCTAAGTTATCATTTAATCTGCATAAAGCGGAGGTATTTTTTGAAGGTTTTTGTGTTTTTCCGAAGTACCCTAATTATTTTTCTAAAATAAAAGTAGCCTAAGTTACGCGCTATAAAATTAGCTATCTAATAGTGAAAATCCCGATAAAATCGGCCCAGCGGTTTCGGAGATTACCCCAAACAAACAGACAGACAGACAGACAGACAGACAGACAGACAGACAGACAGACAGACAAAAATTTTACTGATTGTTGTTTTGTTATCAGTATCATGTATACTTTCATATGCAATTGATAAAAAGCTGTTATTTTGATATTACAAACAGACACTTCAATTTTATTTATAAGTATAGATTAAGCTTGACTTATTATATTCATAGAGATACAAATATTATGTTCTACTAAACTTCTAAGGCTGGTTGTTAATCTTATTTAAGTAGATCTGTTGTGGCCAATCACGCTGATGTACTCAAATGCTTCTGTGTTCTGGTCTGAAGCTACACCCTTCAAGAGAGACATACCTACTTATTCGAAGTCTCATCCAAATCTCTCGAATCCGAATCCCATAGCATTGCACCCTATGCATACCCTAACAGCATTGCATCTGTAATGAACTTCACGTAAAATAGATCGAGAAAAGTATGGTACGGCCGTGCCGCTTTTTTGCTCGACTTGGCGGGGACACTGCCGTACCCCCAGATGTTATCAGGGGTTGATTATAGATATTAGGCCAGTTAATTTAGGGTAGTTTTTTTATAACATGTTTGGCCGGGGATCGAACCCGGAACAGTTAAGACAGTAAAGGGATTGATCCGCCACGCGGGTTGTCAAATGATATCCAAGTAGCAAAAATTTATATTTTTATTTATTTCAAAATTTCATTAATTTTCAGCAATTATGCAATAAAACCATTTAAACAGTTTAAGAACAATATAATAGATAATGGTATCACTATGTGAACCCGACTTCCGCCCAATTGCTAGCATTGCATTGGCATTGAATCGATGATGCGTTACTCTTGCATCTGTTTAACGAACGCTAAAGGTTGCTTTAATTGACGGTGTGACGTCATATACTAGTGATAGCGTAATGGTTAAAACTTAGCTCTGTAAGGTCTGAGGTTCGAATCCCAGGCTAACGTGTTTTGGTTTTTTTACCTTAGGCCCTTCAAGTGTTACGTAAGCAATATAGAAGTGCGGATGTGAGGTCTACATTGTGATGACGTGAACAATAGTTATTAACTTTTTAAAAGCTTTTATTTAACTTACAATGTTTATTGTGGACAATCTGGCGACAAGCTTTTATATGATAGAAAATTTTACGATGCAACAAAATGATGGGTTTGACTACTACAAAACTTTTTATTTTCTTTTCAGTGCACTGAAATAAAAGTTTATTTAAAAAAAAACATATTTTTAGTACATATACGGTGACCCACATTATCTGCAATAGTTAAATAGTAAGTACAATGTTTACGTAAATATGGGGAGGGGGTTTATACCTTTACTGTAACAATTAGGATGGAGGGGGAAAGGAGGGTAAATAATTGTAGTAAATAATAAGTTTGCTTACTCAATACTTGAAAGGCCTTTTAGTCGCCTCCTACGACATCAATGAAAAGAGGTGTGAAGGTACTTTTGAAGACCGATATCACACACATAGCAAGAGATAAAATGTTGTAACTCTACTATAGTCCTGAATTTTTGGACGCGTACACAACACCCTTGGTATGAGTTTATAATGTTTCAGAATAAGTTCAACATTTATGTTTTCACCTATATAGTACGATGTACAGGACAGGATACGATGTACCTTTCCGGCTGTACTTTATAATGTTATTGCAAAATGGGAAAAAACGTAAACGGTGATCGTTTTGGCGAAACATATTAGTCTCATTAAATGCATTCTAAACAGTATTAAATCTATTTAAGAACCAGCGCCCGGAAACCAGCTCTATAACAAAAGAAACTGCATCAAAATCGATTCACCAATTTAGGAGCTACGTTTTCAAAGTCAGACATAGCAGCCAAACTTATAACACCTGACGAACCGCGTGGCGGGGCGGTTACCATACCGGTCTGACGCGCAACGGGTCCCGGGTTCGATTCCCAGCCAGACTAGTATCTGAATGATGAGTTTAGATTCGTGTTTTGGGTCTGGGTGTTTGTGTATTCGTCTTGTGTTTGTCCATGGTACCCACGACAAGGAGAAAATCCTACTGTGGGGCTATGAATGTAGAAAGCGTATGTTTTTAAAAAACTAAACACCCCTCTTTTTGCTTTGATAGTTAAAAAACCGAAATATATAATTAATGTCCAACTTCAGTCTTATTATCACCAACTTGCATCGGCATTGAATTAGTGCACATTACTAGCATCTGTCTAACGATGGCCAGAGGTCGCTTTAATTGGCGCCGAAGTGCGAGGTGACGTGCTGGCTTGTTCCTGGAGATGAGTGGAATTTACGCTCAAGGGCTTTTTAGATTAAGGACATACATAGATTAATATACAAACACCTACACCCAAAACATTACATTTATTTTAGTAGAGGTGGAAACCTTTAAAAGGTACCCGACGCCGTGAGAGCGACGCAGGGTTATGTGGAATGCTTACCGCACTAATATCCACATCAACTGGACCCATCGCGGACCTCCACGGTTTGCACGCTTTTTTGCCACGGACGTGCAAGATGTTGAATGAGCTTCCCCCTGAGGTATTCCTGGAGTGTTATGACATGGGGCTCATTAAAAAAAAGGTGCGAAAAGAGCTGTCCTTCAAAGCCGCCGATGCATTGGCGGGCGGAATTCCTAATAATGTTATCTTTCAATGTCGTAGTCAGTGATAGTTAATTTCTCATATGTACCTAACTTGAAATACCAGCGATGCGTGTTCCAAATTCGGACTCCCGTTTTAAAAGGCCCACTTTAAACCACTACGCTATCGATTCTTGATAAAAATTATTACTTATATTAAAAAAACATGCGTGCGTACAAAGAACACATGTCAGAAGTGAAACTTCTTTGGCGAACTAATTTATAAATCTTGTTTATATTTATACAAATCTAAAACTTTAAATTTCCAAGATTAAGAGGAAGGGAAAAAGGCGTGATACGACGTTCGCTCTGTCTCACTTTTTCTCTCAATCTTTCTCACTCGCTTGCTCTCACTCCACGGCTAGTTGCTCATGCTACGTTCGCCCTGTCTTACTCTCTCTCAATCGGTCTCGATCACTCTCTCTCTCTTTTCCGACACTTCCGTTGCATACCGGCGTGACGTTTCATCTGTAAAAATTTTACCCTCATGCGCCTAAAGAAGTTTCACTTCAATAAGTCTAATATTCCCTGGAAGGAAAAAGAGATTATATATATTATGCAATGATTCTTAGATATAAATTGTATGTAAAGTGTTCTTGATGCGTCAAATCATGCGCGATAAAACGTTACAATGTCAGATCATAATCTCACTGGAGATCTGTAAGTAATTCGTGCATACAAATTCGCAATGTGATCGTACAAACGGTGTATTGCCAAGAAATTATTATATTAATACGTGAAGCAAAAATTTGTGACGGATTTTTAAGTAATATGCCGCAGACGGATTAGTATGAAATTTTGCACGGTTATAGTGGACGTAGAGAAGGAGTGCAGAATGTTAATATTTTTTTCAAATAATGCATTTTTCATACATAAAATCAACTAAAAACACATTACACACACTGCCTTGCATTTGTCACAAACACATATGTACTTAGTAAATGAAAATGAAAAGACACAACGTCAAGAATGTCAGATGACATTTGATTTTTAATTTAAATTACGGTCGAATTTCGGCCGATGCTACGGGTGACTAGTATTTCAAAATGTGTTAAAAGAAGTCGTTGCTCAAATATGTCTCGAATACGAATGTGATTACGAGACATCCGAGGCCACTGCTGTGAGTTGAATGGTGTAGGATTCGATTCTATGCAAGATGGTAGAAAACATATGGTTGGTCCTGGGAGGTACCACCGCTGCACTTATTTCTAGCGTGAAGCATTTCTAGCGTTTCGGTGGAAGGGTGTGATAGAGAGAAAGAACCTCTGGTCTATATGAAGTTGCTAGCAGAAGTCTGTGGGCGGCAGTGACCACTTATCATGTACATGCTCGTTTGCTACTTCAGTCAGTTAAAAAAAAACTTACGAGCGACGCGACGTAATGCGACGCGATGATACACGCGACAAATGTCCTACGTGATTTTGTTCATTACTTCTCGAATCATGGAGAGGTACAGTACAATTTTGCTCGATAGTTCATATTTAAAATACAGACTTTTAAAAAAATAGTCGTAATAATCGTCGCGTCGTATTCGTCCCTCACGCAGGACACCGCGTTACATAGTGCCAGTGTTGCCAAGTCTCAAAAATGTATTCCCCTAAAGTCTTCATTAAAAACCCCTAAAATCCCCCATAATGAATTATTAATTGGAATTCTTCCTGGCAACCTGACTTGACGACAAAAAAAAAAGGTCTTCGGGTGTAGTGCATGACGTTTTTTCCTTTTTTTTTTCGTCGTAAGGCATTGATTATATAGACTGGCGGGGAGATTTCCCATTAAAAACACCTGAAAATACCCCCCTGAAATCACACCCCTAAAAAATCCCCATCCTACTTGAAAATCCCCTAAATTTGGGGGAAAAACCCCTAAGTTGGCAACTCTGCATAGTGCCTACTCGCAATACGAAATGTATTCGTTGCTATCGTTTTGTCCCCATTAGAAGCTATAAACATAACTTTTAAACGCATTTGTTGTTTTTTCGAAAATTAGACTAACAATTCTAGTTTTTCTGATGAGCTCTTTTCATAATTTTTAGGCTACATTAGATATTTGATTTCGTTTCGAGAAACCCACAAAGTTCACACTTCCGTGCCGTGTTGCCAAGTTTTGTTTTTGAACACGAGTTACGAAGATATAAAGTCATATTCGTTTTTTAGAATTTATTGTCGACTAGCTTTTGGCCCTGACTTTGTACAAAATAAATTTTATTAATATTATATACCTACTTACGCGTAAGTTTTTGAGGATGTTTGAATGTTTGTTACTGTTTTATTCAAAAACTACTGATCGGATTTCTCTGAAATAGAACACACACACACATTTTATAATGTGGATTAACTCATACTACTTACCTATTAGATAATTATTTAGAGATGTGACCGAAATGGGCAAAGCCGGGGGCTAATGTAGTCTCCAAGAAAAATCAATTCCTACCTATACGTGCCCTTGCATTATTTATTTAACAAATGCTTTATGATCATCGCTTTCCTTTTAAATAGACCTAGAGCTTTCCATATAAGTAGCATTTTGATTGTATTAAACCTAAAAAGCTTAACTTAACTTAAACTAAACTTACTAAAGCGCTGTGTCGTGGGTGCCATGGACACACACAACGACGAATACACAAACACCCAGACCCAGAACAAGAATCTAAAGTCATCGTTCAGATACCTGTCTGGCCGAGGATTGAACCCGGGACACACTGCGTGTCAGAACAGTATGGTAACCGCTGCGCCACGCGGGTCGTGCCGTATTATTTTCCTATACATCAATGACGTTAAAAGTTTTTTTTAATACTTAACGGGTACTCACGATATGCGGTTTTAGAATTCTTTTTGCCGATATTTCAAAAATCGCATATTAGTGTTTTTCAATATAAATTATTTATAAGTTTATCAAATATCAACATTGAACTGGTGCACATTTTGTGCCTGTATTTCGTCGACTTTTAGGACTAATTTACAGCCCTTTAAGCTAAAGGTCCGCACGCAGGTGTCTAATTATATTGACTGTGTCGAGTGTATACTTATCGCTCGATTATTAATTTCGCAACATTAATAGCTGCAATGAATGGCTTAAAAGGCTAAGTAATCACCCCGGGCGATGCGAAACTCAGCCCGAACAAATGTTATGATTATGTTAATATGTATTACGTCAGTATGCTGTTTTTAAGCTACAAGCTATTTGGTCATTTATTATTTATTGGTCATTTGTAATTACTTTTGAGAATTTGAACGATGAACGGCACTCCTTGACGGCGCTGTAATTCGTTTGATTCTCGGCTGGGGAAAATAGATTTAAAAAAATATATACTTACGTGATGAATAGGTAACCTCTTTCCTTATCTATTTGTCACGTATATTTTTTTTAAATCTATTTTTGGGAAGTCGGCTAAAAAATTTATGTACTTATAGGGTTATACTTAGTATGCGAATCAAATTTAAATAAACCTTAATCAAAATCAACTGTAAATAATTGCATACCTTATAAATTAAGCTATCCGATCCCAATTGGAAAAAAATCACCCTTTTAAATTAAATTTTATTTTTGGTAGCAATTAGGTACTTATGTCCATGATAAATAAATACATTTAACATAGTTTTTAACCGACTTAGAACAGTAGTTCACCTATCGTCATACAAAATATTATACAAAATATTAGTAAAGAAAAATATAGGTAAGCGGATTATATCATGGATAAACTAATGTGCCTACTACTTGTCGGAAAATATTTCTAGTAACATTAAATTATGTTAAATTTGAAAGCACATCAAATGTGCAAGTAGTAAAACGTTACATCCGCGATTTTTCCGCAATCCATTTCGTACGTATATATAAAAATAAAGTTCTGCGTTTCTGTACATCACTACATACCTAGTATAAAACAAAGTCGCTTCTCGCTGTCTGTCCCTATGTATGCTTAGATCTTTAAAACTATGTTACGGATTATAGTGCAGTTTTTTAATAGTTAGAGTGATTCAAGAGGAAGGTTTTTAGGTATCATAGATGTATGATAGGTATAGGAGAGAAACCCTGATAATTTTATTTTTTTTTGACTTTTGGCGGAACGAAGTTCGGCGGGTCAACCAGTCACATATATATATATATGGCAGATATAATAGTTTGGAGAACTGAGATTAAGTAGTAGAAATCTTGAGAATTTCTATCTGTCTATTGTCCTGGTAAAGGTGTTAAAGTTTTGATGTTAAAGTCCTATCAAATCAAAACTATTGTTTCTTTTTACATATGAATCATTATTTTAATAAACATTTATTAGTTTACTAGATCAATGGTTACTTACTTCCTACGGCGCTACAACCCTTTGCGGATCTTGGCCTCCTCAACAATCTCCCTCCAATTTGCTCTATTCATTGCTAGGGTAGCAATCTGTGTTTCTTCCCATCATATTAAGGTCTTCCTCTACACAGTCTTTTCAGCGTTTTCTGGGTCTTCCTTTTGGTCATTGTTGTTGCGGGGTCCACTCATGGTTTACTGCTGTCCAATCTCTCTACGTGTCCCGCCCAACGCAGTCTTTGCGATTTGCAGAACCTGACAATTGTCTGCTTTTGATCAATAATTACTACAGTTTAAAATTGTGTTCATTTTTTTAACGAGAGCGTAACCGCGGGATGTTACTGGTTTCACATAATTTCGTGTCTCCTTAGCGGCTTATAAATAAACGACGCAAAGTCGACACACCACATATCAAACGTCTAACGCCTACGTCATATTTTTATACGTTTCCCTGGAAAATAAAGATCTGACGTAATAGGCACACGGAGTGTTTTTAGTAAAAAAACTAAACTAGAAACTTTGTAATCAACTCCTATATGGTGTTTCGAAACCGTTTACACATTGGTTACCGCTCCCGACGATATGTTAGTTATCTACAAAGTAATACCAAAATTTGCATCGACAACCCATTATAGTGCTACTGCTGGGCAAGGGTTTTCTCTCGGAATGAAAGAGTTTATAGTCCATCGCGCTGGTCAAGTGCGAATTGATAATTTTGCATATTTTACTTATAATATAATTTAATACCTGAAAGGTGTGCTTGCCAGCACACTTTTATGTGAGGCGACCATCTTAGTCCTCGGGAGTGGCAACGCATCTTTGTCTTTAAATAGAACTTCATGTTCTATTTGAAGTTGTTTACAGGAGTCCATGGGCGGCAGTGACCACTTACCATCAGGTGTACTGCATGCCGGTTTGCTACTTCAATCTTTAAAAAAAACTTTCTTAAAGACCCCCATGTCATAGCGCTACAGAAATACCTCAAGAAAATTGTGCGTAAGGCACTTTACATCCAATTTATCTTATTGTGGTATCGGAAACCGGATGGCTTGATTGACTATCGGAACGCATCTGTTTTTGCCTCTCGTCGAACTCTTGCGGATCAATTATCAAGCGATCTTTGTAGGAAACGGAAATAAAAAATGATGCGTCTGTGTGTAGTATGTAGATAATTTCGTTGTGTAACGACGATTAAAACCAAGGCTCGGAACCGGTTTAAAAATACCGGTTAATTTCGATTAAATACCGGTAAATATAATCGTTCTTTCATTTACCGGTTAAACAGGTGAACGGTTTATAATTAACCCAAATGATAAAGGTTACCGGTTACTTTTGTACGATCGGTTTGGTCACCCAAATTAACCGGTTAATTCCATAATTCCTATTTTAATAAACTAGAGTGAATCGGATAGATTCATGTTTTGAAATGTTTACGCCGAAGCATCACATCGGGCGCATACTATTGTCATCCATTGTTGTTAGTTGGATTCAGAAGGCACAGGACTGGTTGGAGTGGCGTCATTTAGGGGAGGCCTATGTCCAGCAGTGGACCTTAAAGGGCTGGTGGATGGATGGATGGATGGTTGTTAGTTTATTCGTATTGATTTGACGTGCCTCATAATGAACACTCACTATCACAAAGTTTTTAGACGCAATCGCACACGCTTCAATTTTGTATAACGTCGTCGTTCGTCCTCTTTTATCTTTCAGTAACCATCTCGTTATTTTTGTAAATACCTAAAAAGAGCCTTCTGGTCGCTGGCCAAAGCTGTGGAGGGTAATTTCTGTCGCTCCTCACTACCACCCCTGCGGAAACCAGACGATTCTCTGGCCCATACGGCAAAAGGGAAAGCTGACCTTCTTGGTACCCTTTTTGCCTCAAACTCGACTCTTGACGATCGGGGGGCCACACCGCCTACCATCCCGCGGTGTGAGAGTTCCATGCCTAATATACGGTTTACACAAAAGGCTGTAAGGCGTGCTCTATTGTCCCTCGATGTCAAAAAGTCGAGCGGGCCAGATGAAATCCCCGCATTGGTGTTAAGGACGTGCGCTCCCGAGCTGACTCCCATCTTAACGCGCCTATTCTCGCTTTCCTACGCGGCGGGAGAAGTACTGTCTTCGTGGAAGCCCTCGTTCACCCGATCCCAAAAAAGGGTGACCGCAGCGACCCGGCCAACTACAGGCCTATCGCAATAACATCCCTGCTCTCAAAGGTAATGGAACGAGTTGTTAACTCACAGTTGCTCAAGTACCTCGAAGAGCACCAGCTGATCAGCGATCACCAATATGGTTTTCGCCAGGGCCGGTCAGCTGGTGATCTTCTGGTGTACCTTACTCACCGATGGGCACAAGCCATTGAGATCAATGGAGAGGCGTTGGCTGTAAGCCTTCATATTGCGAAGGCCTTTGACCGGGTTAGGCATAGGGCCCTTCTCGCGAAGCTTCCATTATACGGTCTTCCCGAGAGGCTGTGTAATGGGATTACCAGTTTCTTGTCTGAGCGGCAAATCAAGGTCGTGGATGATGGTTGCTGCTCGGACACGAAGTCCATCAATGCTGGTGTCCCTCAAGGGTCTGTTATTTCCCCCACGCTGTTCATTCTGCATATCAATGATATGTTGCAACAAATCGGTAGCATGCATTGCTATGCAGATGACAGCACAGGGGACGCTTTGTAAACAGGCCGTGCAAACACCTCTCGGATACTCGTGCAGGCAAGCAGAATCCGACTTGTGTCTGAAATCGAGCACTCTCTGGAGCGGGTCTCAGAATGGGGTCGACTTAACGTAGTTGAGTTCAACCCCACGAAGACACAAGTCTGCGCGTTTACCGCTAAAAAAGCCCCATTTGTCATGGCGCCAAAGTTCCAAGGGAACTTTCTCACCGTTGACAGAAGCGTGGGGATCCTGGGCGTTGACATCTCGTGTGATGTGCAGTTTCGGAGTCATTTGGAAGGCAAAGCCAAGTTGGCATCCAAAAAGTTGGGCGTTCTGATAGGGCCAAGCGGTACTTCACTGCGGGGCATCTCCTCCTGCTTTATAAAGCACAAGTGGGACCCCACATGGAGTACTGCTCGCATCTCTGGGCAGGGGCGCCCAGGGGTTTTTTTTTTTTTTTTTTTTTTTTTTTTTTTTTTTATTTGACTAAAGTAGCAAACGAGCATGCAGTCCACCTGATGGTAAGTGGTCACTGCTGCCCATGGACATCTGTAATCAACTTCATACAGAAAATGAGTTCCATCTGAAGGCAATCACAGATGCGTTGCCACTCCCGAGGACTATGATGGTCGCCTCATGTGAAAGTGTGCCGGCAACCACACCCTTCTATCGGAACGCAAGAAATGCTTCACGCTATAAATAGGTGTGGCGGTGGTACTTCCCCGGTCGAACTACACTGGTTCTACCACCTTGTAAAACCGTCCGTCCAGAAACCGCGCGATCCGAATCGTCAACGACCCACGGATCACCGAACGGTTAGAACCCTTGAGTCTACAGAGGGACATAGGCTCCCTCTGCGTGTTCTACCGGCTTTATAATGGTGAGTGCTCCGAGGAACTTTTTGACCTGGTGCCTACGTCACCTTTCCTCCACCGCACCACTCGCCTAAGGATGAGGTTCCATCCACATCAACTGGACCCGTGGCGGTCCTCCACGGTTCGGTTTGCACGCTCGTTTCTGCCTCGGACGTGCAAGATGTGGAACGAGCTTCCTTCTGAGGTATTCTCGGGGCGTTATGACTCCTCTGGTGTTGCAAGTGTACATAGACGACGGTGACTACTTTCCATCAGGTAGCCCGTCTGCCTTATCGTAAGGTTTACATATAAAAAAAAATTAAAAATAAATTTAAGTTAGGTAATTTACTACATGCCAAATAAAGGTGACTATTAACTAGAATAAGAATAATGGTGACTATTACCTAGCTAACATAAGTAGAAGAATCGAAATACAAGTTTTAAGAAAATTCTCAATTATGTCTTTTATTTTCAGAAAAAATATAAAAAAGTTAAATTTTGACAGGACAGTGGAAGTAAAATCTAATTTAATCATAATAATAATAGTTCATTCAAATGTTACATGAGCTTTGCATTTTTTAGAGAACGTTATTTTACTTTTGGGACATCTGCTGGGGCTCAATAGAAGCTTAACCCCAAGTTTGTGGGGTCGCCACTGGTCGAAGAAAGGGTAAATACACTTTTTTCGCGATATCTCGGAAACTATGCATCTTATAAAAAAAATGTTACGTCATAATTTGTAGCAAATTGTTTCGACTACAGGTATGTTTATATAACTTTTTACCCTATTTTAAAAATTAAAGAAGTTATAAGCAAAAAAGTAAGAATTTTTTATATTTTCTTCTTTATTTTTCTACAACTTTTATATGTTTTACAAAAAAAAAAGAAATACTTCAGACCCATCTTGTAGATGATCTTTTGAGGAATATTATTCACTGTATTTTATTTATTTTATACATCTAAAACGTTGCTACAGCGTTCCGAAGTTAACCGGATTCTCATGATTTTTTTTTATTGTAAATATATTCTTAGAAAATGTTTGTTAAATTCGTATAACTCTGTAGGCGCGTTCAGACTCAACACACTCTCACAACTCAAAGGTGGTAAGGAGAAGAGGAATGAATAAGTAACAAAAATCCGTGAGATTGGCAGCAGCATCTCCTTGGGTAATTCTTACACCTACTACGGTCACCAACTCGCTTGCCAGGCGCGGTGACTATCGGCAAAATCCCCAAAATGACAGGTGCAGAGAAACCGGCCCCCAGTCCCTAGCAGCCCCGCTATTCCGGGCTACGGTAGCGGCCAAGGTAACGGCGGGGCAGGGGGTGCTAAGAATCTACGGCAGAGATCCGTCTACCGCAATCGACGACTTCTGCACCTGGCAACATACAACACCAGGATACTGAGTACCGACGAGAAGATACAGGAGTTGGACGACGATATGCACAAGTTAATCTGGAGTGTTTTGGGATTGTCTGAAGTCCGAAGACAGGGAGAGGACATGATAATCCTAAAATCAGGCAACTTGTTCTATCACCGGGAGGGCGAATATCTGTCCCAAGGAGGTGACGTGTTCCTCGTCCACAAATCCCTCGTCAACAACGTGGTAACAGTCGACAGAATATCTAAACGGTATTCGCTGAAGGTCATACAGGTACATACATATATGCGCCGACTTCGACACACCCAGACTATGAGGTCGAGATAATGTATGAGGACGTAACTAGAGCCATACATACCTCAAAGACGCACTTAACCGTTATGGGGGGATTTTAACGCCAGATTAAGCACACGGAATGATGGCGAGCGCAAGGTCGGACCCTTTGGAATTGGGCAACGGAACCACCGAGGCCACTTGCTTGCCAAATTCTTGGAGAGGGAAGACTTCTTTATGATGAACTCTTTCTTCAAGAAGAGGGCGAAAGTGGACTTGGATAAGACAGACAAACGGCACATATTTAATGATGTCTCTGTGGTGTCTCTAGGTCTCGGGTTCTCTCAGAACATACTCTCGGTCTTATGAGGGAGAGGCGAGAACTATGTGTGCAGTCTCCAACCTCAATGTCGAAATACAGACTGCTCAATAATCAGATCTCTCAGAGTAGGTGACGCGATTGGCGCGCTCATACACCCATCGCATAAAAGACGCTATTGAGCGAAAACCCAGGCTCAAGAGTGTTCGCCAGGGACCTGTGCGTTGGGCAGAGCCTGCTGACGAGGTTGAAGACAGACTCGAACACCATAGTTTCGTCTAAACCCGATGTTCTGGGAGAAATTAAAAAACACTACGGACAGTTGTAGAAATATGGCGGTCGACAAACGTGCCAAATTGACCCGAAAGTATACTGAGGACCTCTCGGACGTCAGCCTGTACAAGATAAGAGAGGCTCTCAAACAGCTGAAAAACAACAAGGCACCGGGAGATGACGGAATCACAACAGAGCTGCTAAAAGCTGGTGGTAAACCGATACTAGTGGCGCTCCAAAAGTTGTTTGATTCTGTCATCAATAGCGGGACCTCCCCGGAAGAGAAGGCAAAGGCGTAGTGGTGCTATTCTTCAAAACAGGCGATGAAACCCTTTTGAAGAACTACAGGCCCATTGCGCTTCTGAGCTAAGTGGGGATTCAGGTAAGGCGATGTCATATCACCGAAGCTGTTCCCCGCTGCGTTGGAAGATTTGTTCAAGCTGATGGAGTGGAAAGGTCTTGGCGTTAACATCAATGGCAAACACGTCACACACCTACGATTTACCGATGATATAGTTATCTCGGCAAATTCGCTGACGGCCCTCAGTACTATGCTAGGCGTGCCTCACAACGGGTGGGTCTTAAGATGAACAAAAATCATGTCTAATGCCCATGTCACACCCGTACTGGTAGTTGTTGACGGCACTCCTCTCGAAGTTGTTGACGAGTATATTTGCCTGGGACAAACGGATGAGTAAGTCCAACTTTGAGAGGCAGGTCATTCGAAGAATCCAACTCGGCTGGGCTGCGTTCGGGAAATTACGTAGTATCTTCTCGTCCACAATACAATTTGTCAATAGTTAAGTTATTCAAGCAATGTGTATTGCCAGTGATGGCCTACAGCGCTAAAACGTTGTCCTTCACTGTAGGCCTCATTCGGAGGCTCAGGGCTCCGCTAAACAAATATCGCTGGACGGCACTATGTCGTATATGAGCGCCGACTTCGGGACTATGTACTAAGTACTAAGTGTGTTCTAAACCAAAATTAATAGAAATTATTTTAGACTTTTAATGATATTGAAGTCGGTAGATATTTTTTGTTAAAAAGTTTTTATTTCATGCTTTTTAGTGACTATGTAGTGATATTTGTATTTAAATAATGACATTTAAAACCCATATGGGTGCAAAGTTCTCATCAATATAAATGAATTCAGCCCAAACACAAGGTAGCTACTGCAAACTGTTGAAGAGTTCCTTAATTGTCTTTCGTCTACATCATCAGACCAGACAAGTGTAACGTTTCCATCAATACAAATTAAACAAGCTCTAACACAAGGTAATTGCTGTAAATCGTTGAGGAGTTCCCTCGACTGTCTTTCGGCTCCATCATCAGATCGACTCCAGACCTTCATTATATTATAGTACTTTAAATTGTTTAATAAAAAAAATTAACAAACGCACTAGTCACCCCTACGATTTTTGAAATATCCTTTCGTTTCTCTAGAATGACATCATCAGATCCTGGTTTCCTTATCATGGTATTCCTGGAATTTATCATTTCCAACAAAAAAAGAATCTTCAAAATCGGTTCATAAACGATTAAGTTATCCGCGAACAAACATAAAAAAATATATATACGGTCGAATTGAGAAACCTCCTTTTTTGAAGTCGGTTAAAAATTGAAGCGCGTGCGATTGCGTTTACTTTGTGATAGTGAGCGCAGCGTCCAGAGCATGTCTAAAACGCGGTAGAATATTAATAAACTTGGTTTTAACCGGTTAATTATGGCAACCAAAACCTAAATTCGTGAAAAACCGGTACTTCGCATAAACCGGTAATAACCGGTTAGGTACAACCTTTAACCGATATTCATTTAGGTTTGGGGTCAATGACCGAAACCGGTTTAGGAATAGAACCGGTTTCCGAGCCTTGATTAAAACAAGTCTTCGGAGTATTAAATCGATTTATATATGAGCAAGGTAACATAACTGCTTTTGTTTGTGAAATGTTTTTATAGGTTTATACAAATAAGAACAGTGATAGCCTAATGGTTGAAACTTGCCCTCTCAATCGGGAGGTTCGAGGTTCAAACCCAGACATGCACCACTGACTTATGTAGGTATTAGAAATTAATTATCACTGTTTTTCGGTGAAGGAAAACATCGTGAGGTAAACCTACACACCCGAGAGTTCTTTAAAAAAGTTCTCGGAGGTGTGTGAAGTCCACCAATTCGCACTTGGCCAGCGTGGTGGGCTATGGCCCGTCCTCTCCCTCATTCCGAGAGAAGACCCGTGCTCAGCAGTGAAACAATAATGAGTACGACGATAATGAGACGATGATACAAATAAGTAATAGAGTCTATATAACGTCGTGTTATCTTTTTTACTATTTATGTATTTGCCGTTAGAAGTATTTTTATTTTATTATTAGCTGTCCCTGCTGCTTTACCCGAATTAAAAAAAATGTAACATGATATGCATATGACTGAAATTTCCTATCTTCAACAATTTAAGTAAAATAATATTCACTCATAGAGCACTAGTAGGTACTGACCATATAATGATTCAATAGCGATAAGAGTAGCATGTGTGATTGACTTCAGATAGAACCTCTTTTCTACCTGTAGTTGCTGAGAGATATCCATGGGCGGCAATGGCAAGGCGGCAACACTTACGAACATGTAGGTACAATACATATACGTTTGCTACTTTAAAATAACAAAAACATGCGTGCGTACAAAGTACACATGTCAGAAGTGAAACTTCTTTGGCGAACTAATTTATAAATCTTGTTTATATTTATACAAATCTAAAACTTTAAATTTCCAAGATTAAGAGGAAGGGAAAAAGGCGTGATACGACGTTCGCTGTCTCACTTTTTCTCTCAATCTTTCTCACTCGCTTGCTCCCTACTCTCACTCCACGGCTAGTTGCTCATGCTACGTTCGCCCTGTCTTACTCTCTCTCAATCGGTCTCGATCACTCTCTCTCTCTCTTTTCCGACACTTCCGTTGCATACCGGCGTGACGTTTCATCTGTAAAAATTTTACCCTCATGCGCCTAAAGAAGTTTCACTTGAAAAAGTAATTACTCTCCGCGTACAAAGCCGCCGGAAACACCTAGTTGCAAATATTGTCAACCGCGATTGATCGCTGACGCTCATAGCGTCGCAGCCCGTCCAATTAATGCCAGGCCAGCCATACTCGGTCCGTGGCGCGTGGCAGAGAATGTCGTTATGTACTTGCGACCTGTTGCAACTCAACGTAGCCGCACACGGGCCACCGGCAACAACCACAAAACGTTACCACTGGCATATCCATACTTCCATATTAATATTATAAACCACCAATTTGCACTTGGCCAGCGCGGTGGACTATGACCTAAAACTCTCTCATTCCGAGAGGAGACCCGTGCCCAGCAGTGGGACAGTAATGGGTTGACGATATATTATAGTCGTGAAAGTGGGTTTGTTTGTTCCTCTTTCTCGTCACCACATAGCTATTATATGATATGGTTTATATGCTGGGAGATAGGGCGGAGAGTCACGTAGGCTACTTTTTGCCGCGCTCTCTCATTCCCCTGAGAATATCTATGTTTTGTTAGTTGATACGTATTTAGTAGTTTCATACGTTGTTAATAAATGGCTTTAGTAAAATTAATTTGCAAATTCTGAATCACACTATCAAATGCTAATGTTAATTCCCTTTGACCGTGTGGGCGAAGCCGCGGGTAAGAGCTAGTTTCCTATAGTTTCTATACATTTATATCGGCACACTGCGCACGGTGAACGCTTCTAGCTTCTAGTGGCGGCGTTTGTGGCCGCGAGTGGCCCGTGTGCGGTGACATACGTACCTTATACGTACGCCCGTGTCGATCGCGTCAAAAGCTCTTTATGTTATGCAATACAAAGTACGTCAATGTATTCGCTTTGCGAGGAATGTGTGCCGAATGTAGTACAAGTTGACGTGAACATTTTCGATTGAAACGTGTCAATTGGTTGCTTAGCATCACAATCTTTGTATTTCTGATACAGATAGAATTCCGTTGAAGTAAAGACCACTTAACATGAGATGAACCAAATGCTCGTTTGCTACGTTAATTTTATTAAAATTACGTAATATATTCGAACCGAATGCCATTGACATGTGCTTGGTGACGAAATATTTGAATGCAGACACATAAATGGTGAGTTTTTTCTGAGAGAATCTGTAAACAACTCCACATAGAAAAAGGTTTCTATCTGAAGACAATCACAGATGCTACTCAAGAGGAATAAGATGGTCGCCTTAAATAAAAGTGAGCCAGTAACCACACCCTTCTTTTTTTTCTGACTGAAGTAGCAAACGAACGTGCAGTCCAGCTGATGGTAAGTGGCTACTGCCGGCCATGGGCATGTGTAATCAACTTAATACAGAACATGAATTCCATCTGAAGTCAATCACAGATGCGTTGCTACTCCCGAGAACTATGATGGTCACCTCATGTGAAAGTGTGCCGGCAACCACACCTTTCCATTGAAACGCAAGAAATGCTTCACGCTAGAAATAGGTGTGGTGGTGGTACTTCCCCGATCGAACTACACTGGTTCTACCACATTGAATACCTTGAACCTTCTATTATACGCAAGAATTTTTTTGCGCTAGAAGTAAGAGAGGTGGCAGCACCTCCTTGGTGAAACTACACTGGTACTACCTCCTTGGAAAGAGTCTTTTCGTTCCTAAACCTTTAAAACTAGAACACCACATTTAGCAGTAGCGCGCTAAAGACAGATAATCGTTGAATAATTTATACGAAAACATAAATAAAACGGTTATCTAAAAAATGGCGACCTCGTCTGGTCTGTCAGCATTAGTGTCAGAGTGTAGCTGGACACAACTTAATTATCTTTCGTAATCGTAACTTCCGGAGTTGAGCAATAACCGCTTCTAGACTGACGCGAATTTATGCGAATATATTGTCAAATATCACACGTGTCTTGTGTCTACTGATCGCATGGCATATGCAGGCCAGACTGACTTTATTAGATGTTTGTAGAGTGAGAATTTGTAAATTACGACATTCTTACAAGGAGAAAGAATTCTTTACGTATTCTTCAAAGGAGAACACAGTTTGTATAGGACAGATATATGGTGAAGCGATGGTCCTCGAAGGATTCATTATACCGGTTTTTAAAGAAAACTATTGATTTATTTATAATATGTAAGTAACTAAACAAGTATGCAGTACCTATGTCGTTACTGCCGCCCATAGTAATCTCTAAGCAACTCCATATGGAACAGCGGTTATATCTGAAGTCAACTACAGAAGCGTTACTTTACTACTCCGCAGGATAGGGTTACCAAGTCTCAAAAATGTATTCACATAAAGCCTTCATAAAAAACCCTTAAAACCTGACCAGACGACGAAAAAAGGTCTTCGGGTGTAGTGCATGACCTTTTTTTTTCGTCGTGAGGCATAATTATATAGCCTGGCGGGGAGATTTCCCTTTAAAAACACCTATATGTTTAAGTTATAAAAACCCCTGAAAATACCCCTAATAATTTTATACCCCTAAAAAATCCCCATCCTATTTATTTATCCCCTAAATTTGAGGGAAAAACCCCTAAGTTGGGAACCCTGCCGCAGGACTAATTTATGCCTATGCCTTAATCGAATCATATGAAAACGCCCATCCACCTAAACGCACGTAAGAACAGCTTTACTACGGTACATGAGGTACATCCCCGGTCATACTTGTTCTGCTATCTTTAAAAAATCATGCTAAGTAATTCACACCTCATTCACTCTAGCCACTGGTCATGTAACGTACGGTGATTGAGTAGGTACATACTTGACCCTGTAGTCGGGGAGTAGAATACGGCTACGGTATCCCCTGCCTGTCGTAAGAGGCGACTAACAGGGGGCCTCTGGGGTTGCGGACGGCTAGAGTGGGAGCTCGAACCGTCCAACAAGCAACCCCGAGAAGGACGGCGGTATGTTTGGCTGCATCTCGGCCGTAAGCACCGGATGATGAAGGGGGATGCTACACGTACCCCAAGAGATGAGCCCGTGAGGGGCACTGCACTAGGGGCCACCAGTTCGTTCCGTTGGAGTTTCCGAGTCCCCTACTACAAGCGCTGAGGAAGGCCACCGAGGACGTTTTAGTGGGTAAAAATCCCACATAACCCTGAGTTTCTCCCAAGGCTTCGGTGTACCTTTTGAAGGTTTCCTCCCCGTAACAAAAAAAAGAAAGGTACATACTTAAGTTTATTCATTTTTTTCATTCACGTTTATCGAACGAGTAAGTACTTACATACTTATTGGAATTTCTTAATAGTTTTCAAACGTCCTCTAAAGCAAATCTCGTTGCATAATGTCACAACTCTACACCCCAGTCAATAAATTTTAATGCGATTACAGCGATCGGTAGCTAGTACAAGATATTACTTACAAGTATTGGAAAACTGACTTCCAAGAATGCTGTTGGTATCTCGATAATTACTAGCAAGTGTCGATATGGCTTATAAATCAATTTCTTGATAATTTAGGTCAAGTTTTGTTTGTGGAAATGTGTAGGTGCTGATTGAAAACTGAATTGAAAACTTCGTTGTCGTTTCAGATCAATAAGGGTTGTTCCTTATGTATTTGCCTTAAAAATTGTTTCAACTGCTCTTATTTGACGACCGGCGTGGCCGAGCGATTACCATACCGGTCTGACGCGCAATGGGTTCCGGGTTCGATTCCCGGGCAGACAGGTATCTGAATGATGAGTTTAGATTAATGTTCTAGGTCTGGCTCTTTGTGTATTCGTCTTGTGTCAATGGTACGCACGACACAGGAGAAAATCCTAGTGTGGGACTATGAGAGTAGAAACCGTGTTTATTAGACTTTCCTCACGAATCTATGAAGCCTCATATCTTTGTAAATGCTCTCCGACTCATTAGTAACTCTAAAACTAAGGCACGTTAAACAAAATCAACGCAGTTCCAACTGAATGCAACATCGACCCTGCCAACGATCATTAAATCAATTATCCGAGCACCGCGAAACGCGCTAGCATTGGAAACTCAGATATTGGTAAACAAACGAATGTTTTCATAACCAGTAAGGTTACAACAATTACATAGACTCACGCCGCCCCCTTTGCAACGTTACGTCAAATTGGACAACTTGGCATAACGGCCTTGCGGTCTTCGATGTGAAAAATTTAAGAAAAAAAAACTAGTTTCGCGCGTCGATGTCATTCTCTCGCGATGAGTCATGCCACGCGGACGTCTGTCCTGTTACGTTCCGCTCGACGGGCTTAGCAGGTTATCGCGATAATGATTTGTTTTTATTTTTCACCGCTTTGTTGGGCCGATTGTTGTCGATCGGTGTGACTGGAGAATTATGATGGGCGATTGTAATGCTAATTTGTTGTTCACGCTCATTTCGCTATGACCTGGATATAATTTAAGTTCCATATCTGTCTGCGTATCTTTCAAGCTACTGTGCTGTAGAATAAAATATGAATGTGATATGTATGTAAATTAATGTAATTTAGTCAACAATATGGTCAAACTTTCTCTCACACATAATTAAAAATCTAAAAATATCTATGAAAACAAAGCAAATAATGAAGGTCAGTCGTTCTCCTCACGTGTCTTCTCTAAAGTAAAGGTCTTTATCAAAACTAAATACATTATAGCAAAAAATGATCCATTGTGCCGTGACACTTAAGTTTTTGCTACAGTATGGAGGTGATATCACCATTATTCCATTGGTCGTAAGGTTTCATTGGTATGTAAATATCGATGGCAACACGCCGTGACCGTCTCGTTAGTGTTGCCTCATGACATCATCGGGTGAGCTATCGCTGATTTGAAATGCACATATTATCTATAAACACACAAATGATAAATTCTGTTATAATGAGACGTTGTATTCGATTGGTATTTTTTATAATATGTTTTGCTACTTATTCGTTCTTCGTATTTCGAACACGTTCTAAGTGACTTCTGTCAACTGTCCATAACATTTGAAATTCATCTCAATGACACGAGCCTACCAGAGATTGGCCATATTTGCGTTATCTTGAAGATTAACTTAGCACGTCCCGGATAAGTTTGTCTTTTTATTTATTTTTTATTTGACTGAAGTAGCAAACGAGCATGCAGTCCACCTGAGGGTAAGTGGTCACTGCCGCCCATGGACATCTGTAATCAACTTCATACAGAACATGGGTTCCATCTGAAGTCAATCACAGATGCGTTGCTACTCCCGAAGACTATGATGGTCGCCTCATGTGATAGTGTGCCGGCAACCACACCCTTCTATTGAAACGCAAGAAATGCTTCACGATAAAAATAGGTGTGGCGGTGGTACTTCCCCGGTCGAACTACACTGGTTCTACTACCTTGAAGTCTCTCTTAATACAACCTTCGAGCCAGAACTTAACACGCTTAACACTGCTATTATAAGGCAGAAAATGATGTCTTGGCTGTATGTCCTCTATATAATCGTAAACTATTCATTTGATCATATAATGATCAAATGAATAGATCATATAATGATCTTTAGCAAAGTTGTTCATGAGCTCGCTAAGGTTTCTGTTTCTTTTTGTGATGGCGTAGCAATACGCACAGTATACAGCTTAGGCGACATCTTTTTTTGGTCAAAAATAAATGATGCAGATGCAGGAAGCTCGTATTGTTTTGGCACAATTGAAAACTATCCAAATTAAGTGAAGGAGCAGTGTTGGAGTATGCTCAAGACATTTTAAATGGCGCAGACAAAAAAAAACAGAAAGATACTATTGCCAAGCAATCAACGGATTATAGCTATTGCGTTATGTTTATTAGGATACATAACAATTGTTACGGACGACGGCGTCAATACATAAAATAAGTTAGAATAAGATAGGCATGTATTGTTATCCCACTCTAAATATACGCAATGTCAATAGATGTAAGAAAGAGACAGCGCTATAGGAAAGAAAGAGATGCAGAGTGGTGCCGTGTGCAAAAGTGGCTCGCACGTGATTGGTGGAGAGGCCGGTACCGCTGACTACCATACCCTGCTAATGTAAGAATCTTAATAGTACTTAAGCACGCCTAATGCATTGTTGATAATGTTGGGTATTTGGCATACATCAATAAATAAGATTGAAGAGCGAACTACGAAGTTTTTATTGAGACGCTACAATCTACACTCTACAATTTGGTCCTTCGAGCCGGATTCTGAAGATTTGGCACTCCACGACGGATTCAGAAGCGAATCTGTACTGCGGGCGATTCAGAAGCGAATCTACTCTACGGCAGATTCAGAGGCGAATCTGCGCTACTCGAGTAAGGACTGCAGCGCGTCGGATTGGATACGCCGGTCGCTATGAACACGAGAAGCCGTGTTCGCTCCGAATCTGGATACAGCAAGCCGGAGTTACCAGTAGGCACTAAGAGTGTGCTTGCACCGTCACTGCACCGCATTTATGAAGACTCGCCGCAATCGCCGTCAACTGTAGCAGGAAGTATTCCCCAAGGGAGAAGATTGGAGTACTCTCCGCCACGAGCAGCGAGAGAGACCGCGCCAGAGGCGTCAATAGGGACGTCCATTATGGGGCCGCCTGCACAACCAGTTAGCACTCCAATGAGACGTGAAGCCGCATCACCAATACGAAGACCCACGTCACCGGCATTGAGCATTCACACTAACACGTCGAGAAAAAGCGCTGATGCAAGAATGAAGATGGCGCAATACGAGGCAGAAAAGGAACTCGCGGAGCTAGAAGAAAAGCGACTGCGCATCAGAGAGAAACTCATCAAGGCACGACTAGCCGCCGAAATGACAGCGATAGAAGCCGAATCAGAGTACAAATCCAGCATATGCAATGAAAGAGTACGGGACTGGGTCGATAGAAGCATAGAAGAACAACGACCATCAGCACCGAAATTCAGGGAAGAGCCACAAGAGGCTCACCCCCCCGTTAAAGAGCAACGGGGGGAGAACGCCAAGTACCAGGGCATTCAACGACTAGCCGACGCATTGGAAAAAATGATTACGTCTAGGCCGCTGCCGCGTCAGACAGCAGAACTACCCATCTTTACGGGAGCCGTCGCAGAGTGGCTACCATATAAAGCCGCTATGGAAGATTCTACGAGACTCTTCAAATTCTCTCCGACGGAAAATCTTCTGCGTCTACGAAACAGCCTACGAGGGGAAGCACGAGAAACTGTACTTTCGCAGTTATTCACCGCCTCCAGTCCAGAAGTAATTATGCGAACGCTAGAAATGAAGTATGGAAGGCCAGAATTTATAATTGATCGAGCAATGGAAGAACTCAAGAAGCTCCCTAAGCTAGGAAGTGCGAGTACTGATCTATACGAGTTCGCAGTCAAGATTCAGAACATAGTCTACACAATCAAGAGTATAGACAGAAGAGGCTACCTACAGAGTCCGCTTCTTGTTCGAGACGTCATGGACAAATTGAGTCCGCATCTCGTCAGCAAATGGGCGGAGTACGCAGCCAATAATGAAGCTCGTATTATAGAAGAAAACGAAATGATCGTCCTCTCAGAGTTCTTGATGGCCGAAGCGGATCTGATGATCAGATACACCCACACAACCAGACGAGGTGTTCCAGTACCAGTAAAAAAAGAAGTGGCTCCAAAACGGGCAGCTACTAGAGGCGTATACACTGCAGAAGGCATCACATATGAAGATGAAAGAAGATGCTTTATGTGCCAGTCCGAGGGACATTACACTCCCGATTGCGCCAAACTCAAGGCACTCGACACCAACGATCGCTGGAAATGGGCCAAGGATAACAGAATGTGTTTCAAATGTATGAAACGGAAGCACAACCGATTCTCCTGCAAAGCTAAAGCCTGCGGAGTTCACGGATGTACCTACCGACATCATGCGCTTCTACACAAGGAAAAGGCAACGGAATCGGCTCCTACGGTCAGCACTCTGAACGAATGCAAAACAGCCGACTCAACCGCACTAGTAACGAGCGTTACAGCAAAGAAGACATCTGCGGTATTGCTCAAGACCTGCAAGGTGAAGCTCAGCGGTCCACGGGGGGAGATAATTACGCACGCCCTCTTGGACGAAGGGTCCACGGTGACACTAATAGATGAAGTATTAGCTAACCAACTCACCGATGGCGGATCGAAGCAGCCTTTGAACATTAGAGGTATCAACGAGCAAAAAAGAATAGAGAGCAAGGCGATCGAGATCCGAGTGAGAGGTCTAAGAGAACAAGAAACATACACCGTCAAAGCCCGCACCGTACGAGGGCTACAGTTACATCAACAACGTATACCGCATAATTTAGAGCGGTATCCGTACCTGCGCAGTATACGAGAGAAGATCTGCACAGGAGAAGCCAAGCCTCGCATACTAATAGGGGCTGACAACTGGCACTTAATAGTATCGCGACAGCTACGCGCTGGCAAGAAAACAGAACCTGCCGCATCTTGGACAAAGCTGGGTTGGGTGTTGCATGGATCGGCACCAGGAAGAGCGATTTATCAAGACCAAGCAGCCGTACTTCACATCTCCACAAGTGACACACAATTACAAAAGCTCGTCGAATATTATTTCGACGTAGATTCCCTTGGTGTGTCGACCAAAGAGAGGGTTAACAAGTACGAGAAGAGGGCCAACGATATTTTCGAAGCAACTGCCAAAAGGAAGGAGGGTTATTTCGAAGTAGGCCTTCCTTGGAAGACCGACAACACCACACTCCCCGATAGCTACGAGTCAGCTTTAAGAAGACTACACACGTTAGAGAAGAGGATGACTAAGGAGCCCGCCTTTAAGGAAGTATATACGGCTCAAGTCACGAACCTTGTACAGAAGGGCTACGCGACCGAGTGCGATGGCAGCGAAATGAATAGCAATCGCAAATGGTTCTTACCTCACTTCGCCGTCACGAACCACAACAAGCCAGGGAAAGTGAGAATGGTCTTTGACGCAGCGGCCAAGGTGAAAGGAGTCTGCCTTAACGACTTCCTGCTAGAAGGGCCAGACTTATTGACTTCACTCACAAGAATACTGTTCAGGTTCAGAGAAAAAAGAATTGCCGTAACCGCAGACATCGAAGAAATGTTTCTCAGGATTAAAATAAGACCTGAGGACCAGCCAGCACAAATGTTTTTATGGCGGGACAAGCCCACCGATCCCCCAAGAAAAATGAAGATGGTATCAATGATATTCGGAGCAAGCAGCTCACCGTACCTCGCTCATAGCGTGAGGAATCGTAACGCCACAGACTTTGAGCAAGAATTCCCAGAGGCAGCTTTAGCAATTAAGGAGCGTCACTATATGGATGATTACTTAGACAGCTTCCAATCAGAAGACGAAGCTATTAAGATGGTCAAAGAAGTAATGTACATCCATCAGCGGGCCGACTTCAACTTGAGGGGGTGGAACTCAAACAATAAGAAGGTTCTTGCTAGCATTCCAGAAGAAAAGAGATCCCAGAACGTCGACGTACAGCTAGTGGCACATCACAAGGAGAAAACGTTAGGACTTCGATGGGACCCAGACTCCGACACTCTTACATTCAACACGGATATTAAGAAGGTTCCCGATGAAGTCAGGCTGCGACTAAGAGCTCCTACTAAGCGCGAAACCTTAAGCGCAGTTATGTCAGTGTACGATCCGCTGGGGCTCATCAGTCAGTACACCATCGTCGGCAAGATAATATTGCAACAATTATGGCTTAAGAAGGTGGACTGGGACCAAGAACTACCGCAAGAGGAAGCCTATCTTTTCGACGAATGGATAAAACGACTCCCAGATGTCTCAGCGCTAGCTATACCAAGATGCTACAGTATGAAGTTAACGCCGCAAGCCCGTATAGAGCTTCATATTTTCGTCGACGCGAGCGAACAGGCGTATGCAACGGTGGCCTATTGGAGGATCGTATACAAAGACTTAACAGAAACCATCCAAGTAATGGCCAAGGCAAAGGTAGCTCCGCTAAAGATGCTCACCATTCCAAGACTGGAACTTCAAGCGGCGTTGATTGGGGCGCGACTCGGTAACACGATAATAAAGGAACATTCCTGGAAGCCCAGACGAGTAACCTATTGGAGTGATTCTAGAACAGTTCTGTGTTGGATAAGAAACGAGAAAAAGAAATACACTCCATTTGTCGCACACCGCCTAGCAGAGATCGCCGAACTCACACAAGCGGCTGACTGGCGGTGGGTGCCTACCACGCTCAACGTGGCAGACGACGCCACCAGATTTCAGAGCAATAAGATCGACAGTCATGATAGGTGGTTCACGGGGCCCCCATTCCTTAGGGCACCGGCAAACCAGTGGCCACAGGAGAGCGAGGATAACGAGACCGAGGAAGTGGCATGCTACGCCTATTCAGAAGATGACACTTACCCAGAGGACTCACTGCCCGATATCCGAAGGTTCTCCAGTTACTTAAAATTAATAAGAACTACTGCGCTAACACAACTCTTCATTGAGAAGCTGAAAGCCAAAAGGAAAAATAATATACATCTAGAAGTCGCACACCTGAGAGCGGCTGAACGACGTTGGCTTCAGAGAGCGCAGAGAGACTCCTTTAAAGAAGAGTTAATAAGGCTAAAACAGAATCAGCCGCTACCACGACGTAGTAGGTTAAAGAAGTTGGACGCCGTATTAGACGACGACATAATAAAGGCGAGAGGCAGAATAGGTGCTCTAAATAGTACAACGCACTCGAACCAGCCAGCGATACTCGACGGACGGCACCCGTTCACTCGTCTGCTCATCGAGAATTATCATCGCCGGGCGGGTCACGCGAATAACGAACGAGTCGTCAATGAACTCCGACAGCAATACATGATTCTACATCTGAGGCCTACAGTCAAGAAGATAGCTAGAGAATGTCAGTATTGCCGCGTATACAAGGCGGCTCCAAAAACGCCACCGAAGGGAGACCTGCCTAAAGTGAGGCTGGAACCAGGTCACCGCGCCTTCACCTACTGTGGGGTCGATTACTTTGGACCTATGATGGTGACCATCGGACGAAGACATGAAAAAAGGTGGTGTGCATTATTCACTTGCCTTACAACGAGGGCAATTCACTTAGAAATCGTCCAATCACTCTCCACGGACTCTGCTATTATGGCACTAAGAAGGATGGCCGCCAGGAGAGGCTGGCCACGCGTCATATACTCTGACAACGCCACCAACTTCAGGGGAGCAGACGTTGAATTAAG
Source organism: Spicauda simplicius (assembly GCA_949699795.1). Taxonomy (NCBI): domain Eukaryota; kingdom Metazoa; phylum Arthropoda; class Insecta; order Lepidoptera; family Hesperiidae; genus Spicauda; species Spicauda simplicius. The sequence goes on along the minus strand of OX453082.1, from coordinate 12,244,473 downwards.
AAATGTTTACGAGTCCTGGATTACGGTGCTACGAGATTTCAGTCTGCAATATAACACCGACTGGCGTTTTATACCACCGGGCGCGCCGCACATGGGAGGAGCTTGGGAGCGCTTAGTGCGTTCAGTAAAAGTAGCACTTAGCACTACGCTTAAAGAAAAGGCGCCCAAAGAAGAGGTACTGCAGACATTAATCACTGAGGCAGAATACAGCGTGAATGCACGACCACTCACGCACGTCTCCGTAGAACCCGACGATGAAGAAGCCCTGACGCCAAATCACTTCCTTATCGGCTCATCTACAGGACTACCACGGACGGGGCCTTGCACCGAGGCGGACCGCAGCACCTGGCGAAGAGCGCAAGCGCTAGCGGACCAGTTCTGGCAGCGATGGCTTCGAGAGTACTTGCCAACACTCATCCCGCGGGGGCAAGCGAGCACTGTAGTTCCGCAACTTCGAGAAGGCGATCTCGTCATGGTGGTCGACAGCACGCTGCCCCGCAACACTTGGCCGAGAGGAGTCATCGAGCGAGTGCACCCGGGATCAGACGGCATCATCCGGTCTGCAGATGTCCGCACTCAAGGAGGCGTATTCAAGAGACCTGCGACTAAGCTCGTCGTCCTACGGATGAAAGAGGCTACGACGTGTCTGCGCCGGGGGGAGAATGTTACGGACGACGGCGTCAATACATAAAATAAGTTAGAATAAGATAGGCATGTATTGTTATCCCACTCTAAATATACGCAATGTCAATAGATGTAAGAAAGAGACAGCGCTATAGGAAAGAAAGAGATGCAGAGTGGTGCCGTGTGCAAAAGTGGCTCGCACGTGATTGGTGGAGAGGCCGGTACCGCTGACTACCATACCCTGCTAATGTAAGAATCTTAATAGTACTTAAGCACGCCTAATGCATTGTTGATAATGTTGGGTATTTGGCATACATCAATAAATAAGATTGAAGAGCGAACTACGAAGTTTTTATTGAGACGCTACAATCTACACTCTACAACAATGATAGCATATATAGGATTTTCATTCCGGTGTTTTTAGTGAATTAGTGTAAACAGATATGTACCTGCCTATGTACATATGTCTGATTTTCGTGAAATTGTTATTATTGGAAAAAACGAGATATATAAAAAAAATCTCAATTTTTCTAATGTGGGGAGCTATTAGTAGGTCTCGTTTTTGAACAAAGTAGAGAAAAACTGCAGATCTATTATAAGTATCTATCTAAAAACTTGGAAGAAGAAATCAATTTAGCAAATATCTGATTTATACTCGTTTTCACATAGGCTTATAGGCCACACCTTGGTAGAAAAAATCCTTTTAGGTAATGTAGATATAGTCAAGTCATATCTGCCAATAACCTATGGAAACTTGCGTAGCGAAGCGTTCATATATATACTTAGGTCTGATACGCAGCGGGTTTGACAGTCAGGCACACATATGTAAGTCTGACTATGCTATATTTCTGTCCTTTACGTTTTTGTATGCGTAACTTTATATGTGCCTATAGAACAAATGTTACAGAGATCAATATAGAGCTATGAGTAAAAAAATATTTGATAAAATGTTTCTTCTTCGATGTCACTACTCCCGTTCATCATCATTTTGGCATCATTATACTAATCTTGTATAACAAGTTCACTTTCTGTATAAAAAAAAGAAAATATACGAATAAGGCTCTCATTTTCACTCGCACAATATAACAAGTACTAAACCATTCTTAAAAACAGTGCATGTATCGTTTTCTGTAGAAAAATATTATGGGTGAAATATTTTTCATCCGCAATATTTTTGCACATAAAAGAAAGTTCAGCATTTGGCGGCGGACCGTTGTTCCTTTTATGCTGCAAAGGTCATTTCACACCAAAAGTTATAGACGCGCGATTATCACTTAAATGTACACGATCAAGTGTTCGTGAATGCACCATTACTAATACAGACGTCCATTTGGTAATTAGATTTAGTAAAATACTTATGATGCTGTCGTCATTTTTCTTGAAATACATAAAAGTAATGGTGTTTTGTTTATTATTATTTACACTGCGAACAACACAGTTTAACTGTTCTTTTCTTAGTTTATGCGCATTTGTACATGTGCAAACACGTGCTTAGTAATTAAATCCTGAGAACTATCTTCGAGGATTTTTTTCGATAAAGCTTTTTCGAGCAGAAATCTGTTTAATATATTAAGTACAACTCTAAAAAAAAATTTAAACAAACAAACACAACCGACTTCCATGCCACATAAAAGTAAAAAATAATTTAATTACATGTTGGTTTACAGCAAACACAGTACTTAGTACATAGTCCCGAACTCGGCGCTCACCATATTTCGCTGGATCACGACGAAACTATATGTGTCTTATTTGAGCGCCGCTTATATAAAAAAAAAAATACGTGACGAATAGATAACCTCTTTCCTTTGGGAAGTCGGTTAAAAATGTAATACAAAAAAATGTTCATGTAGGTATGGTTGCGTGTATTTTTTTTTAGTGTAAAATATAAAAGTCCACCATTTTTCCAATTACTTAATTTTTCAACATTATTCGACCATTTTTCGTTATATAATGCAAAATAAATAGAAATATATATAATAGAATGGGCAATTCCATATGTGACTGACTCTACATTTGACCCAAAATGTGACTTATTTTGCCTCATATTTTGTGTACTCCTATACCCACAGTGATAGTTTGTGTATGATTATATAGTTGAATCTACAATTATCCCTTTGTAATATAAAATATCCATATAAAACTTTGTGAAGTATGACTTATTTACCAAAATGTAAATGTGACCGACACTACGTTCAAAAAGAACTCGTTTTTGAGAGTGTTTTTAAACTTCGAGAATCTTCCAATTTGCATGATTTAAAATTTTAAATTCTATCTGTGGCAGTTATATATGAAACAAATTGTAGGAAAATATTAAAATTAAGAACCTCGGTATTGATGAATCAAATTTATTCGAAAAATAAATCGTGACTGACACTACAGCCCAAAACGTGACTGACACTACCATCACTTTGGAATGCAAAATATTTGTAGTTTTCACAGAAACCTTAGAAAATAACTCTACAGGGTACAGCATAAAACCTTTATAAACCATTTTAAACATATAAATAAGCTAAAAAAATTTTTTTTAAGAATAAAAAAAAAAATCATACCACATACACTTTAATATCAATAAGATGCCGTTCGCGCTTCACAAAGTGCACATTTTGCTTAAGAATTGTCGTATAGTAACCGCTGAAACTGAAAATGCGTTCACAGCTAACATCTAATTTTCATGGTACATACTTGCGCAGACAATCATTTTAGTCCCTGTAGTTCCGGGACCACGACAGGGCTACGGTACCCCCTGTCTGTCGTAAGAAACGACTAAAAGGGGCTTCCGAGATTGCGGGCGGTAAGAGTGGGAGCTCGAACCGTCGAGCTAAGTGACGTAAACACCAGGAGGGATAGTGAATACAAATGTTCACCAGGGAAGAGCGCAAAAGGCGCATCACGCTCTCCGAAGCTTTCGGTTGTATTCCATCGGAGTTCTCCACGTAGTGCTGGGGAGGGCCGCCGGGGGGTTTAAGTGAGTTAAAAGTCCCACGAAACCCGGTGGTGCTCCCACGGCAACTATATCTATCTATAACTTTGATAAAAAAACGTGACTGATCCTACGTGTTTCGTGACCGACTCTACAGCGTGACTGACACTACGAACTCCTTTTAAATTTTTGAAGAATAATTAACGAAATTTACAACTTTTTAATAATGGCATTATGTAAGTTGTTATGTCAAATAGGACACAAAAAAATATTAGTTAACTAGAATAAGTTTTACAAAAGATAGAGAGAAACTTCGGCTAATACTGTGACCGACACTACATCCCGACGTTGTACATTAATTCGCTAAATATCTCTTAATGCTACAATTAATACAAACATTACTGACTATTTATCAGTAATTCATTAGCAAGTGTAGCAATATATAGCATAACATTACAATAATACAAAAAACTTTCCCTTTATAAATGTATTTAAAAGTCCGTTGCAAAACGCGGCAACAGTTAACATTTATGACGTCATCTTAAAAATGTCCGTTTTGCCATAATTTAAAAAAAAACGTGTTGCCATCAATGAAACCTAAAAATACAATAGTTGTGCCAACACACGGAGTATTTTTCAATGTAAATTACTGCAATTTTTTTTTTCAGTCGCAGGACACTTTTACGTGGAATTGCCCAATATATCAGCAAGCAATAGAAGTTGACGAATAGATCTACGCGTTAAAAACTCATGGTGTGAACAGACCCTAACTGTCGCACGTTTTCCGCCTGGGAACACCCGCACCGCAGTATATTTTTTCTTTCAGACGCCATCGAACATCCCCACAGCAACCGGACCACTGCAATGCGTAATGCGGTATACGCAATGCAGTTTTGGTCGGAATTTATCGTCCGACATTACTCCCAGACAATTGCTCTCGGCTCCGTCGAGTCTGGGAATTTCGTGTGTCAAGGTTTTAGGTTTTAGGAACGCTGAAATGTTTTGAAATGTTTTGGTAAGGTTAGAGTAGGTAATATATGATTTTAGACTAATATTATCGCGGAATCGACACATTTTAATACTTAACGGGTACTCGCGAAAAAATAATTCGATAAGGATTCAAAAACCGCATATCGTGAGTACCCGTTAAGTATTAAAATGTTAGAGTAGGTACTTGCGTTGGAGATGCGGTTGGTTGCAGCTATTTTATATTGAAGTAGAAATCGAAGAAGTAGAGCTTTTGATAAGTGTGAGTGAGAGAGCAGTGATAGCCTAACGGTTGAAACTTGCCCTCTCGATGGCTAGGTCCGAGATTCAAACCCAGGCACGCACCAGTGATTTTAATAAAATTATAAGAGTATTAGAAATTAATTATCACTGCTTTTCGGTGTAGGAAAACATCGTGAGGAAACCTACACACCCGAGATTTCTTTAAAAAAGTTCTCGGAGGTGTGTGAAATCCACCAATTCGCACTTGGCCAGCGCGGTGGACTATACAACTCTCTCGTACTTAGAGAATACCCGTGCCCAACAGTGGGACATTAATGGGTTGTACCCAGATCTTCCCATGGTAGACGTGACAGAAGAAGGTGTTAGACCCAACGTAATTCAACCGGTGAAGTACCACCGCTATACCTATTTCCAACGTGAAGCATTTCTTGCGTTTCTATGGAAAGGTGTGGTTGCAAGCACACTTTCACATGAGGCGACCATCATAGTCCTCGGGAGTAGTAACGCATCTGTGATTGACTTCAGATAGATCCAATGTTCTATATCAAGTTGCTTACAGATTCCATGGGCGGCAGTGGGTATTTATCAGGTGGACTGCATGCTCGTTTGCAATTTCAATCAGATAAAAAACAAAGCCGCCGTCAAAACCTAGTCCTTTAGAAATCCAAGAAGTAATCGGCATTAATTATATTTAAACGGTCGGTGTACGTCGTTTATAGCGATATGTGGTTCAATACACAATTAAATACGTGTTATATCTTATCTCAGTGTAAATGAAACCTACCTATCTTGACCGAGTACCACTGATTCATTAATGCACTAACAAACGTTTAAAAATGTATTTAAACTTGTATGATATTCACTATTATTGAGATTGTAAGATACTTGTTTCTCGCTATGGAATATATTTATTGTATTCTTACATATTAGAATACCCCTTGTAAGTCTTTATGTGTGTCTGCTTGTAACTCGAGAATTATTGGTATTATTTACATATTAATTTTTCGTATAGAAATATGTAATCCGGTCCGATTTTGAAGTTATTAGAATTCATCGTGGTTCGAATCCTGAAGCTCCACCCCTATGTCTATTTCGGGTAATAACTTTATCAGACGTTTGTACGTCTGTAGGTGGCTATGGTCACGTGCCATCAGATATGTAATCGTTCAGTACTTCAATACTATAAAAATATGTAAGTATATATTTATATTAGCTAACCTAATTATTTGTAGCAATTTTAGTACTTGTCATGGGCTTACCAGCCAGAATATAAAAAGAAAATGTAAATACCTATGTAATTCACACTAACGGAGCGATGGACAACGCTAGAGTAGTTTAAGAATTCTATCACGTATATATATATAATGTTTACTCAGTTGTAATAAGGTATTTGCCAGTATCTATTGATATAATTTCATTTATTCCATAAAGCAAATCCACGCAGGCACTTGTAAACTCTTGCATATCTATATATTAATACGTGAACCAAAAACTTGAGGTACATTTTTAAGTAACTTGCCGCGGGCGGAGTAGTATGATTTTTTTCACGGTTATAGTTAACGTAGAGAAGGAGTACTGACAGGGCTGGCGATTGGAACGATTAAGAATTGTTTTATTGAAGTTATACTTCATTTGGCGCGTTAGGGAAAATGGAGTCACTAAGTCACATAATTATTCATTTTAAGTTTTGACTCTGGAGCATATATCAGAAACATTCCGAGTCTACTGACAGTAAGTACTTATAAGAAAAAAAAATTTAAAGGTTTGTGAAGTTTACTAATTCTTACTTGGCTAGCGTAGAGGACTATGAACTAAAACAAGGATTTCCGAAAAAAATTCGGGAAGAGACTCCTTAAATCCAAAATGTTACATCACCACCTCACAATCACTTCCTTTAATTACTTTAAGATTCCTATTATTATTCCTATTCCGCGTTGATTACTTTCAAATTCCTATCTCAATTTATTTTCTTATTAACAGTTCCAATTGTCGGTTCCCAAATGGGTCGCTATCGACCACTTCAGATGTTCCTAGCCTAAACCATCTCTCTACAAAAGGTGACTCGTGCCCAGCAATGTGACAGTAATTAGTTCAAAATGTAGACACATGACACGAGTCCTGTACAAATGTTTACGACCAAATGTTTAAACAAGCTGTCCCATGGCAACCATTGAATCCTTGGGGTCGGATGTAGGTCGCTCCATTCGTTAAACCAATTATACGTTACATAATAGTAATTATAATTAAACACATTAACAGCAGTGCACTGAATTCGTGAGAACGTGACTCTCAGTAGCTTCTGATGTTAAATGTACAGTAATACCCCGATTTACGCGATAGTTGGGACTGAATGATAACCGCGTAAGTCGAATTCGCGTAAGTCGAAGTACAAGAAATACGTAACACAAAATAAGGTGTAGCTGTCATACAAGTAGGTACATACAGAGTCTTACTATTCCACACTCTTACTTAATAGTGTAGGGTAGTAAGGCTATGTAATCCAGATCCAGAACATAGAGATTGTGTGACGCAGCTGGCACTCAATAAAAGACAGATTCAGGAGATTTGAAAACCGCGTAACTCCGAGTTCGCGTAAGTCGGGGTAGCGTAAGTCGAGGTATTACTGTACTGAAGTTTATGCGCCATTTCTTTGAGTGATTGATTTGAATTGTACCTACGTATTAGGTGCCTGCAACCCTGGAGGACCCGTGTACGTTGTTATAATGTGGTGGATATCTCCGTAACTCATCAAGAGATGGCATCACTGTGTTCTGAATCGCGCTATTGAAGTTTTAACGTTTATAACAAGCTTAATATAAATAAAGCTTATTATAATAATTTAACACTGATTAAAAGTCATTTACAAGATATACACGTATACAAAAATCTAATAAAAAAGATAGAATCAAAAACACTACTATAAAAAAAATTACAGCGTAGCTGTCTCATGGTAAGGTTATTACATTTTTTTAACATAACATCTTCGTCTGGAAAAGCCTTGTATTTTAGATTAGAGATATAAGCAATAATTCCCCTGCTTACGTCAGACGAAACGGGCACTTTTCAATAGCAGTATATTAAATTAAAATAACTGATTACAGCACCCCTGCACCGAATCTGTGGGAAGGTGACGTCGGTTCTGTTATGATGTTCTAGAAACAGCGTGACTCACTCGCCGCGCTCTGGACACGGATAGGGTTGCCATTGTAGTTAGGAATATTGAGAATTTTAATATTATGTCTTAGTTTTTACAGTGAAGAGATGTTAGTGAAGAAATCTATGTGTTCGAGTGTCTTAGTCAAATTCGTCGAAAGATGTGTACCTAAACATCTTCCGACGAATTTGACTAAGACACTCGAATTACTGGGATTTACACAAAACTGACACTGACAGGAGAGCTTAATCGAGGTGATATTGATGGTACTTATAAGGTATATCTTAAAGTGTACCCAGCATTTTTATCAAAAAATATTAAACTTTGTAGAGGTTTACTGTATACCTTTATCGTTTAAAAAACACGGAGTTGTATATTTGTTTTTTAAACAATTTCTGTTTTATTGTGTTACAATAAGTACGTAGATCCTTTTTTTTAAATAAAATAACTGGTTTAATTGCTAATTTTAGTCTGACTAATAAATTTTATTATTCACTCTAAATAGTTCATAAATATTATAAAAATAAAATTTCCTTGTCTGTACATGGCATATCTACCTATCTACCTACTTAAATTTGTTTAAAATGTTTCGAGGACTGAGAATTAGTAACAAGAATTTGATTAAAGCTTAGATTTTTTTATCTGTCAGTAGCTACTGAATTTATTATAAAAATACAGACGAATTGAGAGTGCGCATGTGTGCGCGCGCTAACACTCCTCCTTTTTGGAAGTCGGTTAAAAGTATACCTACCTAATAACTATTTATAGTCCATATCGTAACATTTAGTATTTATTTAATTAAAATGTATCTATTCAATCAAAAGCAATTAAAATTAAATAAATATTACATTTATAAAGATTTTGCAAGGCAGGACCTAGTTAAAATTAATAGGTGGCAACCCAACGGACTCGTAATTCACGGCTCGCTCGTACGCGCGGTGACGACATGCTCCGTAATTATAATTGTTTATGTACTTCTCGGGACCAATGATATGGATTGTGGATTTTATATTAAATTAACGCTTTCTACGCTCGTGGTCATAAGTTAGAATTTCATGTGACCATGTGTGTGTTATTGCTGTAAATATCGACGAGTATATTTATTTACTAGCTTTTTTTTTTATTTGACTGAAGTAGCAAACGAGCATGCAGTCCACCTGATGGTAAGTGGTCACTGCCGCCCCTAGACATCTGTAATCAACTTCATACAGAACATGGGTTCCATCTGAAGTCAATCACAGATGCCTTGCTACTCCCGAGGACTATGATGAACGCCTCATGTGAAAGTGTGGCGGCAACCACACCATTCTATCGAAACGCAAGAAATGCTTGACGCTAGAAATAGGTGTGGCGGCGGTACTTCCTCGGTCGAACTACACTGGTTCTACCACCTTATAGCTTATTCTTACGGTTCTGCCCGTTTGGATAACGTTTACCATAATAATATTGCTCGTAATCCCATATGTTAACAGAACATTTATAAACTACCTATATAAGTAAGTGTGCTAAATAGGATTTGAATTTTTTTCGTGGAAGACTTGCAAACACACACATCCGTACAAACTTTGCCCTTTAAAGTATTAATTAATAAGATAGGCACCTTTTTACGAGGGGGAAATCTTCTAAAGGTACCCGACCCCATGGGAGCGACGTGGGTTATGTGGGATTCTTACCGCACTAAAACTCCGGTGGCCGTCGTCAGCGCTGCGTGGGGGTCGCAGCTCCGAAAGCCCCTTTTAGTCGCCTCGTACGACAGGCAGGGGATAGCTGAGCCCTATTCTGGTCCCGGGACTACAGGGATACAAAGATAGGCACCTATACTCGGGGCAAATTCGATCTGGAATAAATGTAAACAAACCATAAAAATTCTTAAGTAGGGTAATCACTAACTTGCACGACTTTGTACACAAATGTATTTTATATTCAACCAAAGTATGCATTAAATTTTCGTCAAGTAATTTACTTAAGAAGAGTTTATTAAATAATAACGACCAATTGCCAGATAATATGCTAAAACCAGTCAAATAAAATTTATTTACCATTATCGTCATTGTATAACTAATGATGTTACAACCCTAATTTCATGAAGGGATTTGCAACCTATTATAAGTTACAGGTAAAAGTTAATAATAAGTAAAAGACGGCTGATAAAACAACAAAAGGTTCAAGTCCCCTGCCTGTCAGTGGTTGCTAGGCAACGCTTTGTTATTAAACATTCCATATCGAATTTGCCCCGAGTATAGATTAGAGTTTTGATTTTAGACAACAAGCGAGTGAGATACACACATGACACAAAAACACTCTTTCTACACTCATAAGCCCCACAGTAAGATTTTCTCCTGTGCCGTGGGTACCGTGTCCATGGTACTCAAGTCGAATACATAAACACCTAGATCCATAACACGAATCTAATCTCATCATTCAGTTACCTGTCTGGCCGGGAATCGAACCCGGAACCCATTGCGCGTCAGACCGGCATGGTAACCGCTCCGCCACGCGGGTTGTCACACAAATTCACTTCTTATAATAACGATATATAAAAAGAAGAAACAGGACAAAAGTTTTGTCACAACTTTACGTCGTGACTGTACATTAAATCCCCAGGCCTAATGAACAATGACGTCATCCGGTGTAATAAATAAACATTACTAAGGACCTATGAAAGTGGTGAGAGTCGACTTATCATGCAAATCCATGCATAGCTGCGCCGTGATGTAAGTGACTGAGTTCATACATACACATGCATTCACGAGAGTACGCCATGCATTCCGAGTTATTTTAAAGTTGCTATGTTTTGAATAATTTCCGTATGTTTCCATAACTGTTTAGACGTTTTGAGTTCTTTCTATTGAAATTATGTTGCAGAGTTCTTTACGGTTTTAAAGAGTAGGCGTGACGATATTTTTATGAAATCGGCGAAAAAGAACACGAAAGCCTACATTTTAATCTGTGATTTTTTTGTGTCACCCTTATGATTTGAGGACCCGCGTGGCGGTGCGGTTGCCATACGTACCTACATCTACAGTACTTATTGCCATAAGTACTGTAGATTTGAAAGTAATAACTTATTTTGTTAAATAAATAAATAAATTTCATTCTATTGTAATTGCAAAAGAGGAAACGTGAGGCAAGATTTTACAAAGTCAACAAGTCCAAGCATTTCTAGAACACTTGTCTTAAACTGTCTGAAATTGTTACGAGAAAAAAATCTGGTAAGTTCATTTCTACCGCGATTTCCATAAATCTATTCGGGAAAAACTGTATTTCAACTTTTCCAGCTTTTTGCTTTTTTCAAGCGCTCTTATTTGGAATGATGGTCCATACTACATAATATCCTAATACATATACCTAAAGATATTCATAATTAACCTCTAGGAGTCAAATATCAAAAAATATTCTTAATGGATAAGTGACCCATATTACCCTCACTTCCTGGTTCTAGCTGAAGTTTCTTTGCGTTAATTAGTCAGAAGTGAGTATCCTTTCGCTTTTATACACGAGTATGTAGATTCCAAAAGTCAGCAGGTGTCAATGTAAGCTGAGTCATCTTGACTAGTGGCGACGCCTTGTCTATCACAATTACCATAGTTGAGAACACAGATAAGGTATCGAGTGACGTAATTGGGCCAAGTGCTTCTTTTCTCCTATTGTTGGTGGAGTTGGCTGGAGAGGTGATTTGGATTAGAGCTTGTAGGTGGCAGGGGAAATACCACCGCCACACCTATTTCCAGCGTGAAGCATTTCTTGCCTTTCTATAGAAGAATGTAGTTGCCGGCACACTTTCATATGAGGCGACCATCATAGTCCTAGGGAGTAGCGACGCATCTGTCATTGATTTCATCTTGATTGACCTACCATCAGGTGGACTGCATGCTCGTTTGATTCTTCTGCCATTTAAAACAAAAAGCTTTTGGTCTTTGATGCGTTAAAGTAAAACCACTGGTTTATAAGCTTATGTAAACATATCTGTGATCGAAGTAAAATGTCCCATAGTAAGCCTGCCTTATACTGAAAGAGTACACAGTCCCGCAGCTTTTGTAGATTTTAACGGGACAACGGGTGGCCGTTAGTGGTTAAATGTTTAGATCGCGCCCTAAGAGTACCTAATTTACCTAATTGAGTACCTAATTTGAAGACATCGGACCAAGATCCTTGCTCATCAATGAGAAAGCTTATCAAAATGTAACAGACTTAGCAATTATAATTGCTTTAAAACAAATAGGCGTGGCAGTGCCACCGCAACTCTCAGACCACAAACTACACCACACCACCTTCTAGTTTTAAGCACGTTCATAAATACCAAACTTAAACACTCACTGTAACTTTTATAAACGCAAACTGAACCCCGTCTAGTAATTTGTTTACATTAAGACCAGCTGTTAGTATCCCTTCCTCAGAGATTTAAAGTCACGCCGTTTAATTGTATGATACTTGTACTGAGAGGGAGGGTTTGAAAAGGGCGTTTGGTATGACCGATCGAAAGTTGTTGTGTTCGTTTTCGGTTTAAATTTAAAACAGTTTACATATCGATATGAAAAAACTGTTTTCTAATATCGATAAAAAGTACGCTGTTACGGATGATAGATGGATAGTCTAACATCAAAATAAAGTCCTCGTTTTGAGGGGTAGTAAATTTCATTACCTTCCCTGTGTCACGATAGCTATTGTAAAAAATGAAACACAATGAAACAGATATGTAGACATTAGTATTTGGCGATAGGTTACTAACTTACTATTATAATTCTGTTTCAGTCTGATTGCGTATTAACATAATAACTTCAATTTGTAATAATGTTTGATATATTGTAAAGATTTTAATGAAATAAAAATAAAATGTAACCTCAAGATACAGACTATAACCATAAGTAAATATATTCAATCCTTTACTTTATTTTTTTTACTTTTGGTTTGATGCGATTTAAAAAGACAGATAATACTAAAATTATAGGAATTGGTAATATTGCATCTTCTAGTCCTATAATTTTTTTTGCTATATATGAGACGTACACACGCGTGCTTTAATTTTTATAATACTTTTGAATATCGATATAGTAAGATATATGAATGAAAACAGTTTTTATTTAATTTAGTTAAACGGTTTATTATAGAAACTGTTAACGGATTAACTGTAGTTAATCCGTATCCCTAACTGTAGTTAATCCGTCCCGTGTCTAGCAAATACAAAGTTTCACTAACTTTTTGAAGTAGTAAACATGTTTGTTGAAAACATTGTCGGCGTCGTGTCGTCTGTGAGTGAGTAATTGTCATAGTGGAGTGGCACTCGGGAGATATCAGAGATACTCGGTGCAGTGGGGCAGGGGGTCGCGGTTATCACGGAGCGAGTGAAGGGTTAATGCTTGCATTTAACATGTTTACGCCTATATTTGCATATGCCTATGTATACAGATATCGGAGCAATTTTGATCAAAGAATTAGTCAATTATTTGATCCTACTCCTACAGAGGTAAATACTTCTGATGAGTTTCATTGAACTGAACTTTGTTGTATTGTAAATGCAAATTTTATAAATTAGAATATGTTTTATCACTTTCTAGTTCAATTTTTAACACAGTAGATGTAACTCAAAAGTATCAGAAAAGTATATTGCTTTATATTTATGTATAGGTCAATATCAACCAATATTTATTCATTTTTACACACTAGCACAACTACTATTACAGGTAATATGAATGCAATAGTATTACAATATATCACTTCCATGTTTAAATATGCTTGGTAAAGTTATTTAATGAAGTAAAAATTAAGTTCCAAGCAATTGTAGAATAGTAATGCAGATATCAGACTTCCAGAATGATTCTGTTGCATGAATATAACATTAATGCTGTCCGGTGAGCCTCATTAAGATTGTTATATTCTAAGTTACATTTGCTTTGAAGTTAATACACCTGTTATAGAATAACTATTTTTATGTATACCATTAAACCCCATTTATTGTTATTTTATACTTGTACTAAATATTCCATTACAGTATATCACTTGTACAGTTGCTACCCACAAGTTGGCCAATTTTAGAGATCTCAGATGGTTGAAAGTTTTCCATATAGTATAGGTACCAATGTCCCCGATGTGGATAAACTTTAATTTATCTCTTTTGACAGTAGCCACATGTTTTTGTTTTGCAATGGCATCATGAAGGCTTTCTGACTCTCTTAATGGTTACTTAATAATGTAAGCATGACAGAGCTAGTTTAATGTTCCATTAGGTATAGCATGGTGTGGGTCATCCATGGATAGCAAACCTTTTCTTGTGCTGTGTGATTGCTTGTACAGTTAGAGTGAAGTAAGCATTCAAGCCATTTGTCACATAAAAATGTTAACACAGGTATCTCGTACCCAATAGCGAATGAGAGAACCGTTTAGTGTCAACAATGTAACACTAAGAGTATCTCGTACTCGACGGTCCAGGTGCGTTACATATTCACCATTTGCCACATAGATATGTTAGCGCAAGCATCTCGTGCTTAATGGTAAATATGATAAAAACTTTTTAACAAAAAATATCTACCGACTTCCATGTCACAAAAAAGTAAAAAATAATTTAAATATATTTTGGTCTAGAACATACTCAGTACTTAGTACATAGTCCTGAAGTCGGTGCTCGACATATTTCGCTGGACGACGGTAACTACGTCCTATATGAGCACCGACTTCAGAACTATGTACTAAGTACTGAGTATGTTCTAGACCAAAATATATTTAAATTATTTTTTACTTTTTTGTGACATGGAAGTCGGTAGATATTTTTTGTTAAAAAGTTTTTATTTTACACTTTTTAGTGACTATATTTTTATGTTTGTATTTAAATAAAGCCTCTAAGTTTGCTTTGTGCATCTACATATTCACAAAAATTAAACATAAAACACTTTTACAATTCATACAAACAGGGCGCCCCCTCTGGAAGTACCCCTCCATCATCAGGGTTGAGGAGTTGAAGGTCAAATTTTTCATCTTATATTGTTGCTTAGTAATCTTATAACATATACGTTAGTACCAGGTGGCTAACTTCTATGGCTCAGGCTTGCAGTACCCTGCATCATCAGGGTTTAGGAGTTGAAGGTCAAAATTTTAATTTTGTGCCTCTGTTTGGTATTATTTTTACATACCCGTAAGCACCAAATTGCCAACTCCTATGGTTTAGAATTGAAGTACCCCTTCATCATCAGGGTCGAGGAGTTGAAGGTCAAAATTTTAATTTTGTGCCTCTGCTTAGTATTATTTTTACATAACCGTAAGCACCAAATTGCCAACTCCTATGGTTTAGGATTGAAGTACCCCTTCATCATCAGGGTTGAGGAGTTGAAGGTCAAATTTTTGATTTTATATTTTTGCTTAGTATTTTCTTTACATAACCGTAAGCACCAAATTGCCAACTTCTATGGTTTAGGATTGAAGTACCCCTCCATCATCAGGGTTGAGGAGTTGAAGGTCAAATTTTTCATCTTATGTTTTTGCTCAGTAATCTTATAACATATACGTAAGCACCAAATGGCTTATTCCTATGGTTTTGGCTTTAAGTACCCCTGCATCATCAGGGTTGAGGAGTTGAAGGTCAAATTTTTGTCCCATGAATTTGCTTAACAATTTCATTATATATTCGCAAACATCAAACGACCAACTTTTATAGTTCAGGCTAGCAGTACCCCTGCATCATCAGGATTGAAGAGTTGAAGGTCAAATTTTTCATAGTAAATACCTACATAGTAATTTTATTCTATATTTTACTCAATTGGACTTCTCCAGCAAAGGTTCGGCCGACTATCACTAATTTTATTATTTTGCTCCAAAAAGTTGAAGATCCTATGATTAGAACCTTATCAAACTCTTATCAGACTACCCCTGGAGTACATCCTTTCTAATAAAAAAAGAATCATCAAAATCGGTTGGCGGGATATTGAGTTATTCATACATTTATCGCGTACATTGAAAATGCAAATTTAAGACTTATGCGTTTTTCTTATGGATGCCCTAGTCAAAAAAATACTAAAAAAAAATGGGACCCTATGACACGCACTACCTTTCAAATAAA
This sequence comes from Spicauda simplicius, assembly GCA_949699795.1. Classification (NCBI taxonomy): domain Eukaryota; kingdom Metazoa; phylum Arthropoda; class Insecta; order Lepidoptera; family Hesperiidae; genus Spicauda; species Spicauda simplicius. The sequence continues at coordinate 12,228,498 of OX453082.1, read as the reverse complement.
AAAAAAATCATCTAAATCGGTTCACCCAGTCCGGAGAAATGAGGTAACAAATATAAAAAAAAAAAAAAAAAAAAATAAAAATACAGACGAATTGATAACCTCCTCCTTTTTGGAAGTCGGTTAAAAACCATTTAGTGTTGGCAATGCAACACACGAGTATCTCGTACTCAATGGTTATGGTGAGCAGTGTTTTAACACATTTGCTACCTGAAAACAATATTACAACTTGCATGCTCCTTATGCAAACAATATCACTTTAGGTTCCTGAAAACAATATCACTTTAGGTACCTACCTATATTATATTCATAGCACTATTTTTTGTCGAATTGATACGAGCACCTCGTTTTTTATGACTCTGGTAATACATAAATAATAAAAATATTTGTTGCATATTAAGTTAAGTATACATAAAAGCGTAATACATAAAAATATTTGTTGCATATTAAGTTAAGTATATTGCATTTTATTCATTATTGAATATTAGCAAAATATTGTGTCAACAAATTGACACAAAATATCCAGTGACTACTTTATCAACTGCGGTGCCGGCGGAGTGTGGACAAGATTACTACACTGTAAACTCAATTATATTTCAGATCACCATGAAATAAAATTGTTTTTATCGACATCAGTGTTCAAATGCATTCGTAGAAGCGGCTTCAATCTTTTATATTGCTTAAAGTGTGTTGCGTTGAATTTTTGAAGTAAAAACAATGTTAGTTTCAAATGTGGCGAGATTGGCGTCGCGTCGTCTGTAAGTACGTTATATTACCGCGGTGGAGTGGCACTCGGGAGATAGAGATACTCGGTGCAGTGGAGCAGGGGGTCGCGGTTATCATACGCGAGTGAAGGGTTAATGCTTGCATTTAAGATGTTTACGCCTATATTTGCATATGCCTATGTATACAGATATCGAAGCAATTTTGATCAAAGAATTAGTCAATTATTTGATCCTACTCCTACAGAAAATTGTTTTTATCGACATCAGTGTTCAAATGTATTTGTAGAAGCGGCTTCAATCTTTTCTATTGCTTAAAGTGTGTTGCGTTGACACTTTGAAGTAAAAACAATGTTAATTTCAAAAGTGGCGAGATTGGCGTCGCGTCGTCTGTGAGTACGTTATAATTGCCGCGATGGAGTGGCACTCGGGACATAGAAATAATCGGTGCAGTGGGATAGGGGGTCGCGGTTATCATACGCGAGTGAAGGGTTGCGTTTGATGCTTGCGTTTGATGTTTTTTACGGGTGGAGTGCCATTCATTTTTTGTCCAACTGCGACAGAAGGAGGGTAAATTACGTTTTTAATTAGTTCTTAGTGTTTCTGGTTTAAAGAGTAGCCAATTTACATGTCATTTGAAGTAAACATTCGTTAGTATGTTTCAGTTTCTATGGTGTGCTATTATTTTTCAATTTAATTAATCTGTTTTAAAAATATAGGTTTCCCTGTCGTTCAGTGAAGATTTTAAACGACTGTTTCCCCTGAATAAGTTTTAAAATAAAACTTTAAGCTCTATATGTATAAAGGTGAAAGTCACTTCTAAACTAAAGCCTAAAGGAATGCATCAAAAATTTGGACAAAAGTAATACAAACAATACAAACTTTGTATTGTTTTGTATTACTTTTCGAGTACAAAGTCGCGGAAGACAGTTGTATACATAAAATCACATAATCATTTTCTTATAAGATTGAAGTAGCAAACGAGCATGCAGTCCACCTGATGGTAAGTGGTCACTGCCGCCCATGGACATCTGTAAGCAACTTCATACAGAATATGGGGTTCTATCGGAAGTCAATCACAGATGCGTTGCCACTCCCGTGGACTATGATGGTCGCCTCATATAAAAGTGTGCCGGCAACCACCTCCTTCCATCGAAACGGAAAAACTACTTTACGTTAGTAATAGGTGTGGCGGTGTTACTTCTCCGGACGAACTACACTGGTTCTACCACCTATAACTGTTATGTAATTTAATTTATCTCTTCTCCATATTCCATACAAAAGTTATAAAAATTCTGTTACGCACCAGGATCGTGGGTTAAAAGCCCTATATATAGAACACGGTGATTCATAAAAATGTTACACTACTTACATCCTCGGAGTCGGTCACAGATAAAAATGTAATATCCGTCATACGGATTGCACCCGCTACAGCCATCAACTTATCTCAAACACAAACATCGTGTGTGTAGGGTTGCCAAAAACACCGTTGTTATTAGTGATGCCTTTTGTACCTAACATTATGTATCTTTTGTTTTTGTTACGTATATATTGGTGTACAATAAAGAAATTTTGTATTTTAATACTTAACGGGTACTCACGATATACGGTTTTTGAATTCTTTAAGAATTATTTATGCCCGTGTTTCGACCCAGTTAAGTAGGTACATGGATCGTGGTTAAGGCGAAACTGCGGTGGCGGGGAGAAACCGTTGACAAGCACTAGTGAAATATTAACCTATCTACCCTTTTTTTTTGTTTTCGAGGGGGAAACCTTCTAAAGGTACCCGAGGACGTGGGAGCGACGCAGGGTTATGTGGGATTTTTACCGCACTAAAACCCTCCCGGTGGCCATCCTCGGCGCTAAAAAGGAGGACTCCGAGATCTCGAAACGACTTCAACCGGAATCCTCCGAGCCCGTTGCCCCATCGGGCTCCTCCCAGATGGGCGGCTGGGCCCACCGCTCCGTCTAGTCTTTGCGGTATGCGACCACACATACCGTCGTCCTTCCCGGGATTGCCTGACCGAACGGTTCGAACTTTAGCCGTCTGCAACCCCGGAAGCCCCTTTTAGTCGCCTCTTACGACAGGCAGGGGATGCCGTAGCCCTATTCTGATCCCGGAGCTACAGGGACGAACCTATCTACCCTACGTCTAGTTTGTTTTTTTTTCTTTTTCGAAAAGAATTCAAAAACCGCATATCGTGAGTACCCGTTAAGTATAAAAATATGTCAATTCCGCGATAATATTAGTCTAAAATCATATAATTTTTTACCTACAATTTGTATTATTCCACCATTCGTCATAATAATGTTCTCCTACCTACTGAATTTTGTATGTTCCTTTGCTTGATGTATTTCGTTTATTTATACAGTTATGAACATATTGTATTTTCTATTATAAGTGAGTTGTACTCTTTTTAGAAAATAAATATCTTAAACCTCTAATATCACTTTAATATCATACTATTGAATAATAGAAACAATCCACACTATCTCTTCCAAACACCTGTTGCCATAAACGAGAATCAGCCCTGTTCACGTAGGCGCGTCGTACGTACGTCATACTCGAAAACTGCGTGACGTCGGCTCGGATGATCTCTATTTACTTGAGTGGAAACATGAGCCGTCTATGTAAACATTGAGACTGCTCTCCGGTTAATAAACTGATGGTTGCGTTTGTTGTAGTTTGTTAGCTACCGCGTCAGGAGTGTAATGTTTTCGGGCGTATTTATGTATGTATGTTTGTTTGTATGTTCTTTGGCCCAAACGGCTTGACGGATTGTGACATGTGACATATAATTTGAAACGACTCGGTTGTGAGAGTGACATAGGTTTGATAATTTTAAATGGCGCCTGTGGTCAGAGCAAAAGGGAGAAGGTCGATTTTTTTATTGTAATAACAGGCTTCTAAGTTACGGTTGTTTTTGGGTTCTAAGTAGAAGCGCTTCGGCTAAGTATGTCTCTCTTAGTACCCTTCCACCCTTTAAACCAAAACAGCATCGATAAGCACTGCTAGTGCAGGTGCTAGAACCAGTGTAGTTCGACCGGCGTAGTACTACGAAGGGGAAGAGCGGCCGTGCTCCGACAGTCGTTGTTCGGAACTTGTATATATACAGTATTCTGAAAATACTTCGATAGCGTGTTTCAGAATACTAGTAGCGCCATCTCTTGATGAGTAGCGGGAGGTCGCCACATCACTCCCTGCTCAGACCGGAAGTCGATAGGTCCGCAAGTCTTCGCGTGCAAGCACCAGTAGTTCGCCCTCTATCTGCGGTGAGTCGAGATGTGAGGGCGAAGTGAGGCCTTGGAATGCCCTCTATCCACGGCGAGTCGGGAGGTTCGAGCGAAGCGTGGAGGCGAGCAATGTCTGCTCACGCCGTCCGTGATGTCGCGGAGAGCAGCTGGACCAGGCACAGGAAGCGTTTCATGATGCGCTTCGATGCACCTGATGAGTTGCTGATCAGATGTTCTGATGCTGCAGTCCGGCCAGGGAGTGAGGTTGCCACCATCGAGAAGGGACGTATTTTTGTCCGGGGTCACTACTTTGACAAAGGGAGGTCTCCCGCCAGGCTAGGTGATCCCTGGGGAGCGGCCGTGTTCCGACAGTCGTTGTTCGGAACTTGTATGCAGTATTCTGAAAACACTTCGATAGCGTGTTTCAGAATACTAGTAGCGCCATCTCTCGATGAGTAGCGGGAGGTCGCCACAGTGGCACACTTTTATATGAAGCGACCATCTTAGTCTTCAGCAGTAGCAACGCGTCTGTGATTAACTTCAGATGGACCTATGTTCTATATGAAGTTGGTTATAGATGTCCATGGGCGGCAGTGACCTTGCCTCCAGGTAAACTGCATGCTCGTTTGCTTCTTCAATCTGATAGAAAAGACAGAAATAAGTGTATCAGTGGTGTTTCAAGAGTAAGTAGTATTCCAAAAGGTTCTAACATCCTTAGGGTCCTTAGGGATATATGATTTATATATGGATAGTCGCTTTACATGGAGGATTACATGCGTTATCTACCGTACCACAATACTTTTACATGTCGCAATCCGGAGTTGGGCTTCTTTTACACAGCACGTAAGCACTCATGAAATTTAGCCACAAGCTTATGCATCTTCCGACCCCAACGTTGCCTAACTTACAGGAAAATTTGACCAGCAATACCGCTTCTGCTAGCCAGGTCAGCAGCATTCTAGCATTGCAACCAGGGACTGGAATCTTTTATGGTTCAGCATGCGGACCCTATTTTTTGATCTTTTATATATTAATTTACTTTACTGTTAACTTTGATGTTATTAAATTGTAACCGTATTATTTATCTATATATTAATACGTGAAGCAAAAACATTTTTAAGGAACTAGTCGTATACCCATCGCAACGGTCGAAATTCGACCGTAATTCAACTCAATAACTAAACTTGATATTGTCTAAAGTATTTCCTAAATCCAATTTTAATTAATTTTCAAGTTATTATAATAAACCTGAAAGGTAAAAAGAAGTTTTACGTATGTTGTTTTAGATTTAGAGTATGAAATTTTGCATGGTTATAGTGGACGTTGAGAAGGAGTGCAGAATGTTAATATTTTTTTCAAATAATGCATATATATTATACATAAGTATTATCTACGTGTCTCGGTTACACTATGTTACGGAGCCAGTGAATCTGTAAAAGAAAACATTTAGAACTCGTAGTTCAGAATACCTTCAAATCGTTCTTAGACAAAGTTTAGTCGTGGTACTAAAATGCAATGCTTTTTGAAGTGAAACTTCTTTATCGGGGTTGGAAAAAAAATTAGTGTAACATTTTTTCGTTACGCGCCATCTTTTTCTGTTACGCGCCATCTTTTTCTGTTACGCGCCATCTTTTTTTTCCGTTACGCGCCATCTTTTTCTTATCCCTACGACGCGCGATATTAGATAGATTATTATAGATTAGATTATTAGATAAAGGTTAATACAAGCCTTTTAATAAACTTTATCTAATTTAACTTTATTTACCTAACCAATTTCTGTAAAGTTGCATATAGTAAATTATTTTTTGAAAAATAACGTCATAAAGAAGCTTCACTTCTTACGAGTGTACCCTAGTACACGCACACATTTTTTTTTAACTAAAATATGTGCATACATAATGTGACAATACAACGAATTGTTCAATTTGTTTTATCACACGTCATTTCCATCGTCACGCCATGCGCGTCACGATCGCCTGGTAATTCGGTAAAATGTTGCATGCATTGAAATTATTTCACGTTTCACGCGTGCGTAATTTATTTACCAATTCTAGGTTAGTGTGCCTGCAAACGGATCTGCCTTGTATTTGTGGACCTTTATCTCGTTTAGTTTGTTTGCGAAATTGTCAGGAATATTATCCTCCCGAATTGCAAGACATTTAGAAAACCTTTCCTGTCCCGCATGTTTACCTGTGCATGTGCGTACATTCATTTGCTAATGTTTTTACGAGATCGTTGTTGTCTGCATTCGTGTTCAAAGCGATAAGATGCGAGTGGGATGCGTGCAAAAGGCACGCGCTTACGAACTGAAAAACGCGCGACAAGAAAATTGAATTCTTAGAATTTACAAATAAAACTTGTGGTGTCATTGTGGCTACAGACGTTTTTCTTAAAAGTTAATGTAAATAGTTATTAAATGATTACTACTATTGTCGATAACATATTCTTCCAATGCTGGGCAAGATTCTTCTTTCAGAAGGACCTAGTTTCACGCCATAGCCCACCGCGCAAGCCAAGTTGGTAGACATAGGTTGATTATTGCCATATCGTTAAAGAATAATGAAAATATATTCTGAATAATCCTTCTCTCATTACATAATAAAAAATATGTTAATTTCAGGTGATATAAACAAGTCAAATTAAAGAAAGAAATTTACGAAAACTAACTTACATAACGAGCACAAGTAAAACGTTGATCGGGGGCAGTAACATCTTCCACATCTGTTCAGTCCATAAGTACTCGACATTTTTATTAAGATAAAATAAAAATAAAAACATGCGTGCGTACAAAGTACACATGTCAGAAGTGAAACTTCTTTGGCGAACTAATTTATAAATCTTGTTTATATTTATACAAATCTAAAACTTTAAATTTCCAAGATTAAGAGGAAGGGAAAAAGGCGTGATACGACGTTCGCTCTGTCTCACTTTTTCTCTCAATCTTTCTCACTCGCTTGCTCCTTACTCTCACTCCACGGCTAGTTGCTCATGCTACGTTCGCCCTGTCTTACTCTCTCTCAATCTTTCTCGATCACTCTCTCTCTCTTTTCCGACACTTCCGTTGCATACCGGCGTGACGTTTCATCTGTAAAAATTTTACCCTCATGCGCCTAAAGAACTTTCATTTCAAAAAAACATAATGATCTGCCTCATCACCATTAAACAACACGATCGATTACAATTACATTTACGAAGTCTAAAAATATCACGTGTTAAGATAGCTATCACTTTAACGAGAACTAATATAACAATACCTCATTAAAACGAGGCGATGTACCCTGTCGTAAATGTCTAGTGAACAACCAATAAAAACTACACGATTCATAGACGAGAGAAAAAAAACTTATTGTCTCTGATAGTAGACGTGGTTACGATATAGCTAAACTGTTGCTAAAAACCGTTTATGTTATTATATCATATCGATACACTAATCATAGCCGTATAATATAACGAAGAGGAACTGAAAACCTCATTTTTGAGTTGGTTTAAAATGGGTCGATAAACATACGATACGATAATAAAAAGTCAATATTAAAATTATTTTCTTCAGTTTCCTTCTTTGTAAAATTGTTACTACGTTGTTAATTGTAGTGCGAAAGTGACCATAGTGTGACCAAGTGAATATGTGCCAAAAGAGATGCATTTGCGATCGGTTGAACTGAAACTACTTAATATCGGCAACATAAACAGAGCTATCCTTGTGATATCGATATAGGAAATCAGTTTTCTGTACCGATACGCAAACTATAATGACATACTTAACCGTTTTCAAATAACGAAAGCGATCTTCCACTCGTATGTGACGGTAACGTGACATCTTTATGGTTGCTGTTTAGTTTTAATTAACTATCTACGGTTACAAGTGCTACAACGATGGCGTGGCAAATTAAAGTGTTTGTTGAACAGGAAATAGCCGAAAGCACCGGTGTTATCCTGGACAGTTTTTTTTTTATTCAGTGACTCATCCGATATGGTATTGTTAGTTGGGTGTCGAGTTCATTTTGAGAGACTACGTCAATTTTGGGATTAAGATATACCGTATCGATAATCTTCCTGTGAAATACCAGATATTGTATTTTTATCGAAAAAGAAACGATACTATTGGTCTGAACTGTTTGATAGACACTTCGTCGATATTTATAGCTAGAAAAAAGAAAATAGATAAGTAAAATTTCTACCGAAATGGTCAGCTTTTTCGATCAATATCTTAATAACGATCAATGATAGGTGAAACATAAAATACCTTAATTGTAGAGCGTACAAATAGACAACAAAAATTCAACAGTTTCTATCAAAACTGTTGTTTCGATCAGTTTTGATAGAAACTGAAATTACGAAATGTAAGTTTATTTTACTTAATAACCCCAGGATTATAAAAAAAAACTCGAAAAGCAACATTTTTGTCGATTCCTCAAAATGCAAACTTCGCATACGTCTCTTTTATTCTCACTGTGCATAAAGCTCCAGACAAATACCTACAGTTTTCCAAAATACAGGCGGTTATGAAGTTTCAGGCGAGCGTGAGATCCGATGGCGCGTTAATAAAATGCGAGCGCGTCGTACGTTCACGCGATCTCTGCCAAGCGGAACTTCATTAATCTGCCGCCCGGTGTCACTGTCATCGCCTCCAGACAATATATATGGACTGTACCAGACTAGCTACTGAATAGATCGCTAGTGCGCTCTGGAGTGATTTTGTTAAACCTTGCCGTTAATAAAATGCCAGCGTGTCGTACGTTCACGCGATCTCTTGCGGAACTTCATTGATCTACCGCCCGGTGTCTCTATCCTCTACTCCAGAAATAAAATGTACCGGACTGTCTACTGAATAGATCGCTAGTATTCTCTAGAGTGCTTTTGTTAAACATTTCTATTTTTTCCCTATTTTTAAATACTTAGGGTATTTGTTTCATGAAATTTAACGACCAGACCATGCGGAAAGTATAGTCTACTAGAAGAAATAATCAAATCAGTTCATGAGTGACGGAGACAATCAAGTCACGCTTAAAAAAAGCTTTCAAAATACTAGAACCTCCTCTTTTAAGTCTTTAAAAGAGACGCTTAGTTTACTAATCTGTATCTCGCAACAGAAATCCGGAATATCATCATTGTGGAATATGCTTTAGTGTTTCATTTATGAGTTGTAAGAAGTGTAGGACATGTCTAGAATTGGAAATTAACTTGGATTTCAGTCATGTTTTCAGATGAATAAAGGTAAACATCCCGTGGGATGGAAGGCGTAATGCTTAAACGTTCTTATTGGCTTAAATAAGAATCACTGAAGGAAATAATATTGCTAGCCGTGGCTTTACATATTAGGTTTCCATATTATTGACGTAGTATCAGAAAGTGCTACAGCATTTCTTGCGTTTCGATGGAAGGGTCTGGTTGCCGGCACACTTTTATATGATGCGACCATCATAGTCCTCGAGAGTAGCGACGCATCTGTGATTGACTTCAGATAGAACTTGGCGGCAGTCACGACTTACCATCAAGTAGACTGCATGCTCGTTTGTTACTTCAGTCATATGTAAAAAAAGTGCTTTAAGAGTCTATTTGGTTACCATATCTACGTTTCTAAATTATGTGGGGATTATGAAATAATGTATTTATAACTCCTTAAGTCTGGTCGAGTAATATGAAAAAGTAATTATTTAATGACACATTAATTAAATATTTCTAAATTAATCTCGTTCTAGGTCGGTGAGATATTTCGATCACGGTCGGAATTTTGAATAGGGATTAGTTTTTGATTTTTGTGTTGTAAGTTATAAGTAAGTTTCAGGGTGGTAGAACCAGTGTAGTTCTACCGGAGAAGTACCACCGCCACACCTATTTCTGGCGTGAAGCATTTCTTGCGTTTCGATAGAAGGGTGTGGTTGCTGGCAAACTTTCACATGAGGCGACCATCATAGTCCTCGGGAGTAGCAACGCATCTGTGATTGACTTCAGATGGAACCCATGTTCTGTATGAAGTTGATTACAGATGTCGCAGGGCGGCAGTGACCACTTACCGTCAGGTGGACTGCATGCTCGTTTGCTACTTCAGTCAAATAAAAAAAAAGTAGGTATGAAACCGAGAGAGAATTCTAGCGTAGAACTTTGTTATAGAAATAGGATTGAGTCAGTTAAAGATCTAGGAATAACTTTTGATTCTAAATTATTATTCAACACACATATTGACGAAGTCATCAAGAAAGCTAATAAGGCGCTAGGCTTTATTTTAAGAATTTCGGCAAATTTTAAAAACATAAAAACTTTTAAAATTCTTTATTGTGCTTTTGTCCGTAGCCACCTGGAATACGCTTGCCAAATTTGGAACCCCAATTATGATATATATATCGACAGATTAGAGCGCACTCAAAAACGGTTTTTGCGATTTCTTCAATTTAAATCAAGAACATACATGCCTGATTATCTTGAAAGATGTAAAAAATTTCATATTCTGCCATTGCACATTAGAAGAAATATAGCAGATATATCATTTCTTTCTAAAATTGCAAAAGGTGACGTTGATTGCCCGGAATTATTAAGTAAAATCAACCTTTGTGTACATTCACTGAACCGTCGAAAACGCAACTTATTATCTGTACCCTTAGTCAACAGCAAATACCGACAGAACTCCTTCCTCATACGCTCATGTAGATCTTTTAACATAGTTTCGCAAAAAATAGACATTGATTTATACCAAACTTCAGACTCTAAAACTTAAACGTATGCTATCGGATGATTTCTTTAAGTCCTAATACCTATCTCTATCTTACTATTGTTCTGTGTGTACCGTTTCTACCTTATGTTGTTTCTTTATTACCTATCGACTCAAATGTCTTCTCACTGCACTCAACTGACTGTCTTTTTATTTTTATATACACATGTTTCTATATGTGGAAACTTTTTAAATGGCCTTCATGTATTACTTCCTATGCCTATCACTGTTCTTAAGTTTAGCTGTAAGTTTTCCTAAAAATAAATAAATAAATAAATAGAAAGAGCATAAAAAAGCTAAAGTAAAGGCTTTTCTATTAAGAACACTGAATAGTAACAATAGATGTAAAAATGTGAACAATAAAATGCTTTTCACGCCAATATCTCCACCACCCAGGTGCTTAGTCGTTTTGAGTCTGGACGCAGAATATAAATACAATCATTCTTTAGATGTCTGTCTGCCGGGAACCGAACGTGGACGACTGAACACTGGTCGTTGAATGATATCGTTTTGTCTCCATCTAACCACCGAGGTCTAACAACTTTGCATTTATTATAAGCCGAATTTCTATAAATTAACTAGACTAGTCGCCCGTCGCATCGGCCGAAATTCGACCGTAATTTAAATTAAAAAAACTAAACTTCATATTGTCCAAATTAGTACGAATATTTCTCTAATTCAAATCAAATGTCATCTGACATTCTTGACGTTGTGTCTTTTCATAGTAAGACATTGAATGTTCTATTTCATTTACTAAGTACATATGTGTTTGTGACAAATGCAAGGCAGTGTGTGTAATGTGTTTTTAGTTGATTTTATGTATGAAAAATGCATTATTTGAAAAAAATATTAACATTCTGCACTCCTTCTCTACGTCCACTATAACCGTGCAAAATTTCATACTAATCCGTCCGCGGCATATTACTTAAAAATCCGTCACAAATTTTTGCTTCACGTATTAATATAATGATTATTCCAGTGGCTCCGTCCGCTTCGACGACCCGAGTGGCGGAGCGGTTACCATACCGGTCTGACGCGCAATGGGTCTCGGGTTCGATTCCCGGCCAGACAGGTATCTGAAGGATGAGTTTAGATTCTTGTTCTGGGTCTGGGTGTTTGTGTATTCGTCTTGTGTATGTCCATGGTACCCACGACACAGGAAAAATCCTGGTGTGGGGCTATGAGTGTAGAAACCGTGCTTTGATCACGTATACCATGGTAATGAGTGTCTCATTCGTTAACCCAGTTCAACGAAATGCGATCTATAATTTTTGCGTAAAAAGTAAAAAGTACGCATCCTTACAAACAATCACATGTTGTAATATTAATCGCTACTAATATTATAAATAAACACTTAAATGGAAATGGGCAGGACACATGCTGAGAGAAAAAGACCAGAAATGGACTAGAATAGTAACGGAGTGGTATCCCAGGGATGGTAAAATAAGTAAAGGTCGACAAATTAAACGTTGGGACGATGATCTCAAGAAGGTCGCCGGCCCAGAATGGATCAGAATTTCGAGAGACAGAGACAGGTGGAAATCTTTGGAGGAGGCCTATGCCGAACGACAAGCTTATGTTGGGAAAACCGATCGTCAGTAATAAAAATAAAATAAAATAATGTAACACTGTAAAGTACAACAGCAATAAAGGCTTATTATTATTAATATTATAAATGTGAATGTAAGTTTAGTTACGCTTTCACGAAAAAACTGCCGATCGGATTACGTTGAAATCTGCCACAAACAGTTTATCACCTAGATTAAAACATAGGATACAATATCGCGGTAGAGATGACCACAACGGAGGAAGCCGTAGGAATAAGCTAGTTAGAAATAGAAAGGTAGTTAAGATTATCTAAAGAAACGACAATATTTTGGTCGATTGCGAAAAAATATTAGTCAAAGGCCGAGAGCAGCTACGTCTGCCAAGCATAGCTCCATTAATCAGCCGGTGTCACTGTCATCGCAGATATTACGCTGGAGAATGCTGGGACGTGTTTATTTATAACCCACCTTACACCAGACGCTTGGACTATCGTGTTAGGTTTGGAAGTGGAAACGCAGCTGCGGACGTCATAATGTCCTATTTTAGGTGGATTATGTTATAGCTATAATGAATATCATATAAATTGACTACTGGTCACCCGTCGCAACGGTCGAAATTCGACCGTAATTTAAATTAAAAAACTAAACTTAATGTTGTCCGAAGTAGCATGAATATTTGTCAATTTCAAACAAATTGTAATAATTTTCAAGTTATTTTGAACGCACTCGTTAAAGATAATAAGAGCTTTAATTAGCTAAACTGCATTTAAAAGCAATAGCGGGTATTTTGACAAAGACGTCTGATATTTCTGACGTTATGTTTTTGTAGTAAGACATTGGGTGTTCTATTTCGTTTATTATGTATGTGTTTGTGTCTGTGTTTTTAGTTGATTTTATGTATGTTTTGTGCATTATTTGAAAAATATTAGCATTGCGCAATCCTTCTCTACATCAACTATAACCGTGCGTAATTTCATACTCCTCCGTCTGAGGCAGTATCTTAAAAACGAATCACAAGTTTTTGCTTCACGTACTTATTAATATACAATAGAGATTAAAGCTAAAGTGCAAAGTTATGTTGACAAAGCAATGTATTATTTTATCTACCGAACTACACTTGGCCAGCAAGGTGTAACCAGCAACTAAGACCTAAAACTTTCCCATTTTGAGAGAAGACTAGTGCCTGGCAGTGGAACAATAATATTTAATTCGAGAAAATTGTTTGGCATTGTCGCAGTGAGAGTAGGGCACTACTTCTAATGCTTGGCGTATCAGGATATTATTAAAAACAAATATTACGATTTCTTAAAATTAATGATTTCAAAAGGGAAACAAGTAGTAAAATAGTAGAATATATTTAAATAGAAAATAAATATACAACGGGGTATGCGGCAAAAACTTAGTTTTGGTAGTTTTTTGGACACTTTTATGTGTCTGCCTACTTCAGTCTGTAATCCACCCCAGATGAGATCAATCTCACCGGAGATTTTACACTGATGCATAGTTATCCCTATGGTTTACCCTATCCTAGCATAAAAAAGGAATCAATAAAGAACTATTTTTAAAAGTTATTATGTAACTTATCAATATACTCGGTGCTCGTTTTTATATGAATAAAGTAGCAAAAGAGCATGCAGTCCACCTGACGATAAGTGGTCATTGCCGTCCATGGACATGTAAGCAACTTTAATATAGAATATCTTTACTATCTGAAGTCAATCATAGATTCTACTTCCAAGGATTAAGATGGCCGCCTCACATAAATGTGTGCCGGCAACCACAGCCTTCCATCGAAACGCCAGAAATGCTTCACGCTAGAAACAGGTGTAGCGGTGGTACTTCCCCGGTTGAACTACACTGGTTCTACCACCTTCAAATTCACACAATTTCTCCCACGTCTATATTAGTGTACGCTACGCCACTGTAAGATAAATGCTTGTGTTTGCAGGTGATGCTGGGCGGGGCGGTGGGAGCGGGCGCGCCGGGCGAGGGCGACCTGCTCACCGTCACCGTGGTGCGGGACGAGCATGGCTACGGCATGAAGGTTTCAGGTATGTGGAGTTGTATCAGTCGGCCTTAAAGTGTGCCTTGCTTGCGTTAGGGGCCGTTCAAGTATTATGTAAGCACTATTGGGGATGGGGGGGGGGGGGTCTTTGTTTTGCTTATTTTGGATGACATGGGGAATACGGGTTCTAGATGATGATAACGTCATCGCTAGTTATTTACTTTTGTTACAATACTGTACAAAAAAATACATTTTTAATAGAAAAACATTACGTAAGCATGGGGGGAGGGGGTTAGAGCTCTGCTTACTTTTGCTGACAAAGGGGATGAGGGGGTAAATAATTGTAATAAATCTGCTTACGTAATATTTTAACGGCCCCTTAGTGCTGCTTGAAATTTAGTTATTTTTTCAACACGCTTTTATTAACTTGGGTTGTATGTATGTTATGGTAGCTATGAGCTCAAATTCCACCGGTTTCCAACAATCTGATTAATTTGAAACTTTGCTATTAAATACTTATTATTAAGGACCGATGACAGTGCAATAATAAGAAAAAATATGTTTATTCTCACAAAACCGTTTTTTAGTTTTTATTAAAACTTATATACCTATAGAAATTTATATATACAAAATTGTACGTTGCAGAAAAATGATCGGTTTGACTACTACAAATTTTGTTTTGTTTATAACATTGGAGTAGCATACGATCAAGCAATCCAGGTGGATTGCTTAATCGTATGCTACGTACGTATGTCCATGCGCTGCAGTGACTGCATCCAATGCAGTCACTGCAGCGCATGGACATCTGAAAACATCATACAGAACAAGGGTTCTATGTGAAATCAATCACAGATGCGCTGCGTCTCCTGAGGATATACTGACGGCTGACGGCTTAGTTTTCATATCTAATACATAAAATTCTCGTGTGACAATGTTCGTTCCCGTACTCCTCCGAGACGGCTTGACCGATTCTCTTGAAATTTTGTTTGCATATTGAGTAGGTCTGCGAATCGGCCAACATCTATTTTTCATACCCCTTAGCAGCGACAACATAGCCTAATAGACACCTCATGTCTTCATTTCTACTAAGAAACATTTCAGTCAAATCACTGAGGTATGCGGGGCGGGGGAGCGGTAAAAGAAAGCATTGCAATTGGTCGATTCAAGGTCGCAATAAATCATAAATTACAGTTAGTGATGGGAACGTTTTTGTAATGGGTTATTGATTAGAAATAATAAAATAATTATAATTGATTTTGACGATTAATAAATAGCTCATAGTAGGTATAGTAGTACTAATATTGAATTATTGGGAAAAATAATGAAAACATCATTTACCAATCTAAACCTTTAATACACTACATAACGCAATTCAAACCAGTACTAACATTGTTGTATAAAATCTATTTAAGCAAAAAATGAATTAATTATTCGTAAAATGGATTAACTTGGTATTCGGATCTACGGATTTTGTAATAAATAAAAAAAAATTAAACAAAAAATACAACCGACTTCCATGCAACAAAAAAGTAAAAAATTATCTAAATACATGTTGGTTTAGAGCATACACAGTAGGTACTTAGTAGTAGTTCCGAAGTCGGTGCTTACATAGGACACATGTGGTTTCGTCGTGATCTAGCGAAATATGGTGAGCGCCGACTTCAGGACTACTACTAAGTACCTACTGTGTATGCTCTAAACCAACATGTATTTAGATTATTTTTTACTTTTTTGTTGCGTTGAAGTCGGTTGTATTTTTTGTTTAAAAATTTTTGTTCACCCTTTTTAGTGACGATAAACTCACTTTTACTAGTATCGCAATAAGATCAATGAGTTAACATGGTGCATACATAAATGGAAATATTAATTCAATCTCAACCTTACATGACAAATTGAACATAAACCTAAGCCATAACATGCAATATTTTTATAATTCATATGAACTGAGCGTACCCTAGTTATATGTTTTCTTGTAAGTTCCAACCAAACCTAATCCATCCTATATAAAAAAAGCTGACAGGGGAAGTCGGTTAAACTTTTTATACAAAAGTTTTTTTTTTCATTTCTATATGTACGTATGTTCTTCTGATCATAGCTAGTAAGTAATTCAATTTCATTAGTACCTACACCAAATGTTTTCAAACACAACTCAATTATTCCCATCGGTTGAGGAGTTACATATTTTGTCTCCGAGACACATCTTCAGACCCTTAAATAGTCAATGATAAATTGGCTTTGCAATTTCATTCGAACCTACATCAAATATCTTCACACACAACTCAATTACTCCTATCGGTTAAGGAGTTCCCCTCATTTTCTCCAGAACCCATAGATAGATTGGCAGCTCGTTTCTACACAATAAAAAAAGAATAATTAAAATCGGTCCACTAACGGCGGAGTAATCCTTGTACATACAATATATATATATATATATATATATATATATATATATATATATATATATATATATATACCGGCCGAATTGAGAACCTTCTCCTTTTTGAAGTCGGTTAATTAATCTGGTAGATACATAATTAGACATTAGAGTCCTCAAATAACTATAATTATTGGCAGTTTATGATTATAAGTTTAAAACTATAATTATTTATTTTAAATTCAATTCAACTAATATTTAATTGCATTAGTTGTCATCTTTCATCAGTTAGCTGAGGTGTACATCACTACCAAAATGGACGAAAAGGATAGATATATTTAATTTAATGAAAAGGAAAGGGATGCACTGTAAGAAGACATCAACGGGCGCTGTTTAAGACCAGTATAAGTTGAGCTCCAAGATAATTTGATTCGTGAAATTATAATTGTGAAAATAGTCTACATGTGAAATGTTATGCCGTCTTTTTTGAAATTAAATGTTTTGCTACATTTTTACACCATCTTAAGGATCAGGAAGTAATTTTGCTTCACTTTTTTATTTTTTAAAGAATTTATTTCGCGCTATATATAGTCTCGTAATACGATGTTCACAGGTCACATAAGTGGTCCGCACTGAAGTGTAGCTCGCGCTCGGTTTATTATATCAGCGCTAATAAACTGATGTGTTGTCTGAAAGTGTTCGCCTTAGATGCGGTGTCTATTAGGCTATGTTGTCGTTGCCCCTTAGTGATAAGGGTTGTCCACCCTTAACATTTTTTAAAATTTTAATATGTCAAAACAACGTTTGCCGGGTCAGCTAGTGTATGTGGAATAAGAGAGCTGGCTGTCGCCCGTAGGTACTTCACAGTCACAGAAATGTATTCTGTAGAAATTTTACGCTAAACACAGAGGGCCTAACCCGAGGACCACGAATTACCTATCTTATTTAATATTGTAAATGCGTAAAATTAGCGGTCGGATTTCGCTGAGATTTGGCACACACATAGTTTATGACCTAGATTAACATATAGGATTCTCATTATCGTAGTAGACAAGCCGAAGCGAAGTTGCGGGAATCAAGGCTGTGTAATCTAAAACTCAATATGTTATTATATTTGCGGCGATATCCATCGAAATTTGCCCCCACTTCAAAATAACAAACCTTAAGTTCTTTATGAACATATAAACTCAATTTTTGATATCGTAAAACCCTACGCAGAAATGCAATCGAATAAACATTAAGCTTGACTTAGATTTTAAATTCTTGATACCTAAATCGACAGCATTTATATGCAAAATTTAATACAATAAAATATATTACAACTTATAACGCAGTAGGCGTCGGTAAGGTCAACAATACGATCCGCGGTACCGTTTCGATGAATATTAATTCTGTTTACCTCATTTGCTTGTGGATGGACTATATGCGCATTTTCGCATGAATAGCCAACACCCTCTAGGTTATTTTTGTCCCAGCAGCGCACGCAAATTATCCCTTACACTAGTTTTAATATTACACCCTAGTAGTGAAGGCATCTGCGGCTAAGACGGACCGTCGAAGCCTCTCGATACAGGCTTCTTTATGAAGAAGTATCTCTCCTATTTAGACCGGTCTCGGGTGCATTCTGATAATGCATCTGGAGGTAAGTACATGCAAACCTCGAGACCTTATATTGCTTCTATCCTTTCCAATCGATTTTCTTTACCTTTTACCGATATTGAGCGACTATCTACGTTGTACGACCGTTAAACATCCTAGTCATCATATCATAAGTATTTTAGGATGAATTTTTGCCTCGTATTCCTTATACAGACGGCTCAAATTCGAATCAACGCAGGTTAAAATATTTTGGTTACGTATATTAGTAGGCAAACGTTATTTGGATGTCAGGGACACAATTCAATAAATACTATGCTTTGAATTGTTGTCCACTTAATATTTTAATCTACACGGGAGTTCAATTTTAAGTATAAATCAAGGTCTTAGGCTACCTTTTTATTTGATTGATGTAGCAAACGAGCATGCAGTCCACCTGATGGTAAGTGGTCACTGTCGCTCATGGACATCTGTAATCAATTTCATACAGAACATGGGTTCTATCTGAATTCAATCACAGATGCTTTGCTGCTCCCGAGGACTACGATGGTCGCCTCGTAAGTGTGCCGGCAACCACACCCTTCCACCGAAACGCAAAACGTTCTTTTTCAAAACAATAATTGTCAATGTTATCCGATGACAATGAAATCATCATTGCAAGTTTTGACTGAAGATGAAAACGTAAGAGTGTTTACCATACATTATGGACGATAATATAAAGCGATTGTTTTGAAAAAATGTGTTGAATTCCTACGAAGAGTACTGATGTAAAATGTAACAGTCCCTCGCCATATCATTAGGCCCAAAGGAACAAAAAAATTGCCAACTAAAATGCCAATCATGACTCTATTTACACGAATTATTTAAATTATTTTGATTTATTAAGTTCTGGCATTATTTATTGAAATATTTAAATGCTTCCAACAAACAAAAAAATGTAAATATAGCCACGTAAAGTCTGTAGCCCAGACGGTAATTAAATCTAAAATGTTATGAATTTCAAGTGATTATTTTTCACTAATTGCGGTGAGTTTAATTAATGTACAAGAAACATACATATAGAAGTATGCCACGACGTATAAAGGCACTTATTGCAGATAAAGGAGGTACTACGAAATATTTACTAAATAATAATAAAACTGAAGTATATACCTAATTATCACATAATATAAATTATTTCATTACAATAATTTTTATTTTATTAGTGCTGTCATTATAAATTAAAGTATAAATCAGTATAAGAATGACATTATTTATTGATATCTGCGATCTACATGTTTTCTTCCATGGGTCTAATAATTTGGCAAGTAACCGTAGTTGTGTCTGTCCACTGACAAAGGTCACAGTACCAAGGCCAGAGTGAATAGGCTGTTTCTAGGCAGGTATGCTACATCTTCGACCGCATCATCACTTACCATCAGGTGAGATTGCGATCAAATGTCTATGCCTATAAATTATATAAAAAATAAAAAAAACACCTTAACCTTTGCTGTAACAACATCACCCGTATTTCACAGGCGACAATCCGGTGTACGTCCAATCGGTCAAGGAGCACGGCGCCGCGTGGCGGGCCGGGCTGCGCTCCGGCGACAGGATCCTCAGGGTCGACGCGGTGCCTGTCCATCATCACACGCATCAGCAGGTCGTGCATATGATTAGAGGTGAGTTGACGCTTGGAAGACGGATCTTTGAGGGTTTTTCTGAACGAAATCTTTAATAGCACTAGTTAAGATCCTATATGTGCATCAACATCTCTCATCGCTTATATAATTAAGTATGTACATATATAACAAAGTGGGTGCGTGATCAGGAAGGTCAGGGTCTTCATTACTGTCCATTCTTGAAGATTTCAAGTAAAACACATGAGTAAACTTCTTCGATTTATTCACAGTTTAGGAGGTCAGATCGCTTCGACGGTTAAACAAGAATCTTTTTCTACCGGCAGCTGGTCGCCATTTTATAATAGTTATGGATGGTAAACTAAATTAACATCTTTAGAACTCACTAAATTTAATAAACAAACAATTTTCGATCTTTTAACTAACTAAAACAATTATTTTCGGCCGCGTGTTTTTCATAAATATGCGGTGTCCCGCGGACATATACTTACTATAATATGTTCATTAATCTTTGAATGGACAAACCAATTTTGGTAAAACTTTCGGCCGCTAATGATTACCGCAGATATAATTAAATTTCTTACGTAAAAAGTGCATTAGAATGTAAACATGTTGACAGATTTATTCAAAGAATCGCTTTTTAATGGTCCTCAAATGTATTTCTCAACCAAAATCAAACGAAAACGCCTCTCACTTGAAACTTCACTGCGTCATGTGTTATGCAAAATGTAGGTAAAATTTTATGCACCATTCATAAGATTTTATCGAATTATCGAATGGTTTATGTGCAAATCCATCTAAGACAAAGGACCATTAGCGTTATTTATTTACCCACACGCTTGGCTAACTTCCTGGTATAAAGTGTGGTGTGAGTACACTTTTGTAAATGAAATTGTTCACCATAGAAAAATATATATAGTAAAGAAACTCGTAAAAATATTGACTAAAAAGAAAGAATTAAGTACCTACCTACTAAAATAATGATTTATCAAAAAACCTTATCATTTTATTTATTTATTTTAATTATTTACATTACGAAATGTGCAGTGATATGAATAAAGTTATATATTATTATGATAGCTTCTCGATCATAGGTCCGAAGTTCGAATCCCGGTCATCCGCCACATATATTTTTAAGATGACGTAATATAAAAAAAAATATCACTTCTTCACGATAACGTCGCGAGGAAGCCTACACACCTCAATTTCTCAAAAAAGTTCTCAAGTGTGTGGAGTCTACCAGTTTGCACTTAGCCATCGCGGTAGACTTTGGCCTAAAACTCTCTCATACTGAGAGAAGACCAGCGTTGCCGACTTTTATTTTTACTAAGTCGGGATTTGGGAACAGGGATTTGGCACGGGACAGAAGTCCTCGCGCTACAAAGCGCCATGCGCCTCCCATTTTTGTGGTCGTCAAACTGCAGATCGTCTCGTATAGGTTTGGCGACCTTCTTTTTTGGTTGACAAAGTTAATTAACTAATATTTGCAATTGGCGGCTTTTTTTTGTAATACTCCGGTCCTTCCCGAAAAGCGGGACTGGGCCTGTCCCGCGCGGGACATTTAATTTTGATGAGAAAATCAGGACGTCCCACTAAAATGGGGACGTCTGGCAACCCTGAAGAAGACCCGAGCCCAGCAGTGTGACAAACGTGGATTGATGACGATATTACGAAATCTATATCTATAAGTAGATAAGAAATTACTATTTTACATAGATAAATTCCATTAATGTTACGTTATGTTGCTTTATCCGTTATCATAATGCGGACAACGTTTTGCACTACCATCAATCATTTCTTCGATATTCCCTTACTGTAAAGGTTTAACAGTTGTAAGGGTCTTGTTTCACCGCGTGATAGCAACATGCTAATGAGCCAGCGAGTACAGAACAAAAAGTTGCATCCTATGTATTTTACGCTGTTGTGGCGTTTTTTTTTATGTTTGGAATTGAAAGTACGTAATTGTTGTCGGACTTTTTACTCTAGTCTATTTGCTATATCGTCCATTTATCTATAGTTTTTTATATAAAAGTATTTTATAATTGAACCTGGCGATAAGGCAGACGGGCTACCTGATGGAAAGAAGTCACCGTCACCTATGGACACTCATAGCCATACAGTAGGATTTTCTCCTGTGTCGTGGGTACCATGGACACACACAAGACGAATACACAAACACCCAGACCCAGGACACGAATCTAAACTCATTCAGATACCTGTCTGGCCGGGAATCGAACCCGGGACCCATTGCGCGTCAGAGCGGTATGGTAACCGCTCCGCCACGCGGGTCGTCGGGAGTATAAAATAAAGAAATTATTTTTTACTGTTCTATGTTCCAGCCAACCCCACCACGGTGCTGACAGTGCAACAAAACAGCTCGAGACACAAAACTCCGATCACCGCGCCTGTTCCTGTCAATGTGAGTATGACATTCGCTTCACCATATTTACTTGGAGACCTAAAGACGCAGGGTGATCTCCCACTAAGTAAGGTAGCTAGATAGTGTTTATTCGGGACTTGTATATGCGTAGTATATTGAGAAAACTTTGTTAGCGTCATTCAGAATACTAGCAGCGCGATTCAGAACACTAGTAGCGACATCTCTTGATGAGTTGCGGCAAGTTGGACATTAAATTAAGGCCAAGTGAACATAAAGCTACAGCTGGGCTCCGGCGGAGGAGGAGGCTGTGTTCCGCTGGAGGTTCCTGAGTCTTCCACGTAGTGCTAAGGAAGGCCACCGGGAGGGTTTTAGTTCGGTGAGAATCCCACATAACCCGCGTCGCTCTCAAAAAAGGGCCAACAGTAACTACACATTTGTCAAAAAAACCCGACTGTGTTAGAAGGGGTGTAATGTTTTTATCTCTTTATTATCAAAACTGTTAAGAATACTGGAACATTTAAATAAGTGTAAATTTTTCAAGCTTGCATTTTAACGATTTGTGCAAACACGATACAGGAACCTTGACGATTTTCCACCAACATCTGTGCAAATAGTATTAATATTTAAGGTATTTTGTCGTGTTTGTTGAAGCTATGAATACTCACTAGAATTATAGTGAACTGGATAGTTATTATTCTTTTTTTTATATAAGAATGAATTAGCAAACGGGCATCCTAGCCGGGCCGGACATACCGCCGTCCTTCACGGGATCGCCTGACCAAACGGTTCGAGCTCCCACTCTAGCCGGCCGCAACTCCGGAAGCCAGTTTTAGTCGCCTCTTACGAAAGGCCGGCCTGTGTTTTCGTGGTTGCCGGCACACTTTTATATGAGGCGACCATCATAGTTCTCGGGAGTAGCAACGCATCGTGTGATTGACTTCAGATGCAACTCATGTTCTGTATGAAGTTGATCACTACATTTACCATCAGGTCGACTGCATGCTCGTTTGTTACTTCAGTCAGATAAAAAAAAAAAGGCAGGAGATAATGTGGCCCTATTCCGGATCCCGGAACTACAGGGACGACACTTTGGGTACCACTAGAAAAACACTTGCAATAAACTTTTTCCTATGTAGAAGTTTAAAATTCATTCTACGGTCGATTAAAATACTACCTTCAATCTATGAAGAATACTATAGTAACGCTCGCAAGCGTTGTACTACAAGGCATGTTATGAATTATATAGATTTGACCTTTCTACAATGATATGACACGTAACAGTTTCTGCAATTAGTCAATTTTGTCCATGGTTCAAAGGAAATAGCGGTACAACCGAGCTATTTATAATTGATAGTGAACTAAATTGTGGTGTAGTTTCAGTAACATTGGATGTTTAAGCCGTATAAGACTAGTTATTTGTAGAATATTCAAAGTATTATCAAGTAATGTTAGCACAGAGTCTATTCAAGTACATAGTATATTCTAGTCTACAAATAAAATGTGGAAAAAATGTGATAAATCGAAGGTAAATAAGTTCAAAGTTTAACAGTAAAAGTGAATGAGTGACAAAAAGTATGAAGAAAACTATTTCAAATTTTTTATTTCAACTTTGAATGTGTTTGTGGGTGTAAATTGTAATATTTTGATTTTTAACCGACTTCCCAAAGGACTGAGGTTACCTATTTATCATCTGGCTGCTTTGGCTGAATTGTCTTATAGTTAATAATTCATCAATTTTATGTTAGACTAGTTGACCCGGCGAACTTCGTTCCGCCTAAATAATGTTATCTTTTTGAAGTGAAACTTCTTTATCGGGGTTGGAAAAAAATTTAGTGTAACATTTTTTCGTTACACGCCATCTATTTCTGTTACGCGCCATCTTTTTTTTTCGTTACGCGCCATCTTTTTCTTATCCCTACCACGCGTGATATTAGATAGATTATTATAGATTAGATTATTAGATAAAGTTTAATAAAAGCCTTTTATTAAACTTTATCTAATTTAACTTTATTTAACCAATTTCTGTAAAGTTGCATATAGTAAATTATTTTTTGAAAAATAACGTCATAAAGAAGTTTCACTTCTTACGAGTGTACGCTTGTACACGCACACATTTTTTAATTAGGGTTGACTGGGACTGTTATAAACGTAAGAGTAGACAAATATAAACAGAAAGCTTCGAACTGCTACGCTATCGGGATTTACACGTGTTATTGTGAATCAACCATAAAGATACACATATGCTGTCATGGATATTTTGTTATATAATTTTAAGGAAAATATTTCCGTCATACATGATTTCTGTGTAGCTTTAACCATTAGGGTTGCACACGCGACGGAAGCTTAAAAATACAGTTACTTCTCCCGTTTTCGCAACATATCCCTTTACTGCTCTGCTCCTATTGATTGTAGCGTGATGAAATGTATACTATAACCAGCTCAGGAGTATGAAGAATAATCGTACCAAGTTTCGTTAAAATCCGTCCAGTAGTTTTTGTTTCTATAACGGTTATACAGACAGACAGACACAAAAATTTTACCGATTGCATTTTTGTTATCAGTATCGATCCTTTATCACCCCCTGATAGTTATTTTGGAAATATATTTCATGTACAGAATTGACCTCTCTACAGATTTATTATAAGTATAGATTTATCCCAAATTGTATCCAAAAAGGCTTGTATTTCAAATTTTTATGCTTGCTACCTTGCGGTTAATGTCCTTTTAATATTTTATTATTATAACTACATGATTTGAAAAGATAAAATAAAACCCATTGTTTAATTTGTACATGTCCTCCCTGTATAATTAGCGATTTGTATTGTGTTATTATTGTACCCAAGCAGCGATGATATTAAACGTTAGTTTTGTGTAATTGACTGCTATAAGAACGCTTTTCTTTCTTTCTTTTTGTTTCTTATCTTAAAAATCTTTCGTCATATGGTCATTGTAGGTTTTGAGACCTAGTTGTAGTTCCTTCCCAACTAATTCTATAGTAAACTCTAGGCGTAAATATAGATTTTACGTATTATTTTCCATAAGGTCTCTACTAGTGATTAAATGTATTTTTTAACATTTTTTCAGTCAGAAAAGCAGCGTCAGCTCGAAGCATCGAAGGTGCACACCGTCCGGCTAATGTTGGAAAAGGAGCAAAAGTACATAAGAGATCTGCGAAGTGAGTATATATAAATGTTAAACGAATAATTTTTTTGTTTTAAGAGTCAATGTAAATGTATCTATGGGTCAGGTATTTTTTGAATGTATGTAATTTTTTTTTTGGCTGAAAGGACTAAAAAATTATAAGATGTTTTTGCTAATCACTAAAATGTTCACTCAAAGTCAATAAGTATTTTTAGATATATACCTATTTCTGTTTAAACCGAATCGCCTGTGTCAATATCTGCACCCGCTTCTTAAATCTTTTTAAAAACTTTTTTGTCTGGCCCAAAAGATCGAATACGTGTTACGTTTTTGCTATGCCTTAAACATTGACTTCTTAAAATCAATAAAAATGATTACAAATGTATTTTATGCTTAAATTAAATACCATGTAATTATATTTCCAGATGAACTGTTAAAAGTTCCAGATGTGAGGAAGCAAGCGCAGCTGGAGTCCTCCGAGCAGCGCTGCGCCACGCTGCAGCACGAGATAGACGCCATCATGGCGGGACAGGTATACACGGACATGATCAGCGAAACGGTTCGTTTCGTTCATGTTTACAGGCATGGAGCGTGTCAGGCACGCACCGTGACAGACATGGAGCGTTTCAGGCACGTACCGTGGCAGCCATGGAGCGTGTCAGGCACGTACCGTGATGGACATGGAGCGTGTCAGGCACGTACCGTGACAGACATGGAGCGTTTCAGGCACGTACCGTGGCAGACAAATTTATACACACAAATTCGGCAGGCACGGTTATATGAAATGAATTTTCTTTTGCAAGGCCTAAGATGGCACTTACAAATAGTCGGTTACGTTTTTTTGCTTACACTAACACCGCATAGTAACACGACCTTAATGTATGATATACTGTAAAAATCAACGTAAAAATAATATGGCAATAAAAAAGATATACAAAAAAAAACGAAAACCCACTGAGTTTCTTGCCGGATCTTCTTAGTTGAGGTCGTGTTCCGATCCGGTGGTAGTGAAAAAAATATATATGTAACTGACAATTTGTAAGTGCCTCCGTAGGCCTATGCAAAATAAAGACATTTCATTTAATTGCACTGATTTACCTATTATGCCTGGAACGTCACATGTCTGACACGTTACCTATCTGTAGATGTAAACGAACTAATACTATCCCATTTGTATTATTTTTTTTGTAATCTTTTCAACGTAGTACCCATCAATTGGCTAGTTTTGTTAATTAAATTAGTAGATATTAGATGTCAATGTTAGAATGGCAGTATCACAGTTTTTATGTGTGTGTTTATATTTTGCAGCAATTTTAGATTGCCTGCGATTTTATATATTCTATGTTTTATATATCGATTTTGATTCTAGGATGCATATTGTTTTATTTTTTTTATCGCAACTTTGACTCGAAAAAGTTAAGTGTTGACTTTTGAATGATGAATTGTAATTTTGATATTTCAACACAAAACATGTCTTAAAAATAGAAATACAGAAACTTTTTTGTTTTGCAATCTTTTAAAAATTACTAAACCGTACTTTTGAAAAGTTGAATATTATGTCAAAGTAAAATCGAGATAATCTTTTACATAAACTCAATTTTTTATTGTATATTTAACTTAATCTTTAAGTCCATTTAGTTAACTTTTTCGAGCCACAGTCATTTTAGAGGCGAAAGTGAATTGTCAAAAAACGAATAAAAAAAACACATGTGTTAACCGTTTAATGAATTAATGAAACTAACATGTCTAATGTCGGGACGTGTCGGGTGTTAACATACATGTTCATGTCATGTCATGTCCGCTTCTATGCATGCTTGTTTTATATGTACATGTGGCGTTTACGTTTGCTCATGTTGAAACATGTTTTATATATTGGGAAGCGAAGATTGTTGCGATTTTTTAAAAATATTGTATAAATTAAACTCGATTTGGGTAACTTTGAACATTTTTTACAATATTTGTGATATTATAATCTGTTTTATATTTATTGCACCTTGTTTTTATTAAATGAATAGTGTCCTTTTTAGCTGGTTTATTAATCTAACACAATAAATTTATGGAGAAAACAATTAAACTATCCAAAATTACCCCTAAAACTCAAATTCAAAGTTATCCTTAGTTTTGGGTAACTTTGAATATAATTTTTTGAGGATATAAAATCCGTCATTAATCGAATATTTTAAGGTCTGAGTAAAATTAATTAACATATTTTTGTTAATTAAAACCAAATCTATAAAAAATACATTTATTTTGATATAGAAATACAATAGACAACTTGGTCTTGCCATATGAATCAAGGTCGATCAATTTGGTGGTAAAATAAGATACTAGTTTTTTTTTGATTATTTATTCCATCCATCCATAGGATGGACGGAACATCGGGTACCTTTGGAAGGTTTCCCCCTCGAAAACAAAAAAAAAAAAAGGATGGACGGAACATGGACATAACATAGGCCTCCCCTCAATGGGGCCACTCCAACCGGTCCTGTGTCCTCTGAATCCAACGGTTTCCCGCTGTCTTCTTCAGGTCACCGGTCCATCTGGTAGGGGGGCGACCGGTACTCCTTTTGCCTAAACATGGTCGCCACTCGAGGACCTTTCTTCCCCATCGGTTATCGGTCCTACGAGCGATGTGGCGGCCCATTGCCACTTCAGCCTGCTAATTTTGAGAGCTATGTCGGTAAGCTTCGTTCGTCTACGGATTTCATCGTTGCGAATCATGTCTAGTAGCGAAATTCCGAGCATAACCCTCTCCATAGCACGCTGAGCGACCCTGAGCCTCCGAAAAAAATATTTTTTTATGATACAGGTAACTTTGAACCGTTCAAAGTTACCCATATAACATCCAATTTCGACGTCGTCAAAAGTTTAACAGTTTTACGCAATATTCAACATGGGATACGGATAGTACAGTTTCAAAATAACAATATACAATATACATTTTAAAGATAAACACCAAAACACACCTGTTTACGGTAAGTTTTATATTATAATTGCTATTTCAAAATGAAGCATTGAACACTTGCAACAACTTCACTATGGAAAAGGCGGTATTTTTTAAAATTAGGACATTGACAGGTACCTTTTTTTACTTTCATTGCTATTACAACATTTTGGCAAACCATTTTACGCAGGTACGATATTGAAACAACAAGAAGTTTCCATGTAATAAATTAATATATTTTTTTCACAACTTTGTTCAAAGTTACACCGCTGTTCAATGTTACCCAAATTGATTGTATGTTGTTTAATTTTTTTTTTAATACTACACTCATAGCCCCACACTAGGATTTTCTCCTGTGTCGTGGGTACCATGGACACACGCAAGACGAATACACAAACACCCAGACCCAGAACATGAATCTAAACTCATCATTCAGATACCTGTCTGGCCGGAAATCGAACCCGGGACCCATTGCGCGTCAGACCGGTTTGGTAATCGCACAGCCAAGCGGGTCGTCAAAATAAATTAAATATATATCTTCTTCTTATTATTAAAATTAGCACAACTATATTTCTACAGATAAACATACCAATAAAGTATATTTTTATATATGATCGAATTTATTATATTTTATGTAGGTATGATATTTTTTTATTTATATTTAGATAATATGTGTATAGAATATATTTTAATTAAGTCCTGAAACTATATTTTTTTTAATTTAGTTGTGTGTATTCTATCCTATATTACTTTAAATGTTGTACATAGTTATTAACGTTTAGCATATATATATAAGCAAATAGGATAATTTTACGGTCACTGTAGATAAAACAAGGATGCATAGAATCGGAAGGAAGGATGATCATTTTTTATTGGAAAATTAATTTTCGCCTCGCATTCGTAACGGGAGCGGTTACGTTGTGGAGAACTTTGCGCTATATTTTTTTTTCACAATTTTCTTATTGTTGCGTTGTGTGGAGATTTGAGATGCGAGGTTTGTGGCGGTTTTCGTACATATATAGTTATATTTAAATATTTTAATCTTTCATTCCTGTGTGAGATTTAGAACATTTAAAGTTAAAGTGATAGTCTAATGGTTAAAACTTGTCCTCTCTATCAGGACGTCCGAGGCTCAAACCCAGGCACGCACCACTGATTTTTCTGAAGCTATGTGCGTATTAGAAATTAATGATCACTGCTTTTCGGTGAAGGAAAACATCGTGAGGAAACCTACACACCCGAGAGTTCTTTAAAAAAAAATGTTCTTGGAGGTGTGTGAAGTCCACCAATTCCCACTTGGGCAGCACGGTGGACTATGGCCTATAACTTTCTCATTCCTGAGAGAAGACTCGTGCCCAGCTGTGGGACTATAATGGGTCGACGACACAAAGTTAATGTAGAAATTAATTACATTATTTTAGAAATACGTTGAATTAAACAAAATAAAATATGCATTGTTTATGATATAACAACGTAAAACAAAATCTCAACAATGTCAGATTTCGATAAAAGGTTCTATTGTCTTTAAGGTCACCTCAGTGAGTAAAACCTCATTTTCCCTATATTGTGTGTATTTCAAAATATTTTAATTAATGCACCAATGAAATATGTTTTTTTTAATTATTGATGTTATTACATCTCTTGAACATCCGCATCATTAAAATTTGAAAACGTGTTACACCTTCAGGTAATATCCTTTAATTATACAGGTACTTTTAAGGGTTTTTTAAGGTTTAATTTCAACTACTGCGAAAGGGAAATAGGATAAATAGATGTATACAAATGTGCTAAATTCTTTTTGTAAAATTTTTTTTACTAAACATACATAAAAAAATAATTTGTTGATTTGTAAATTATGAATATACATTTATTTTGTATCACGTAAAAAACTGTCCTTTGAGCTGAATTCAAATTTGGTATCGTTCAAATCTCCACACAAGTTGATTCCACTTTAGTACGCACGGACACTTTTAGTGCAAGGTCTACACGTTCACATTAACACGTTCCGTAGCCCGAGCAGCCCTCCACGCCGCGGCTCTCCGCGCGAGTCAAGTCCAATCTGGACAAGCTGGCCACTGGCTCCCCGCCGCCGAACAACTCCACCGGCTTCCTGAGCGGCCTACCACGTTCCTTGAGTAACCTTACGGGACAAAGCCTGAGGAACCTACGTCAGGCGAGGCAGAACAAGTTGCAACAGGAGAACCAACCGCCGCTCGTCAGACAGAACTCGGACGAGACGAACAACAAGCGGAGACACGTTCACAACAACACCGTCCCCATCGTCCCCACGACGTGTCTGGACAACACGCCTCCGCCTCTACCCCCGCGCTCGATCGAACGACCGAA
Source organism: Spicauda simplicius (assembly GCA_949699795.1). Taxonomy (NCBI): domain Eukaryota; kingdom Metazoa; phylum Arthropoda; class Insecta; order Lepidoptera; family Hesperiidae; genus Spicauda; species Spicauda simplicius. The sequence goes on along the minus strand of OX453082.1, from coordinate 12,197,887 downwards.
ACGGAACCCTCTGAGCCCGACGATCAGCCCGAGTCCAGTCAATCCGTTAGCCAAACCGAAGCCGTCGAGCTCGGTATCACCGCTCCACAAGCAGTACTACAAGGGGAAGCCGTACCCGATGCACCAGTCGATGCCGAACTACAGGGACGATCCGAAGCTGCGAAGGTCCTC